>CM039121.1:43591800-44075907 GCA_022036555.1 Microstegium vimineum | reverse complement strand
CCCGACCGCCGCACCTCCACAACCACCAGAAACTGCCGCCGGTGACAGGATCTGGCCGGCCCGCGAGCAGCTCCGCCTCCCTAACACCGAGCCGCCCCAGGAAGAGCAGCACGCCACCAGACCACGCCGGATCTGCAAACCGATGGCCAGAGCCGCCGTCGTCGCCGCTGAGGCTCGCTGGCCGGATTGACGCCAACCAGCAGAGACGGAACCAGGGGGGCCAGCAGGGGCCCTGGCCCCCCCTATGACACAAAAAAAATTTAAATACCCTCTCCAAAGTATATGCATTTAACTAGTTTTTGTGTTTTTAAACCCTTTTCTTTCAAAAAAAAAGAATTATTTTTATGTATTGTTACAACCAAAATTAGAAATATAGATATTTATATTGTATATATATGCATTTCACTTGTAGTTATATTCTATTTGACCACACTGCCCCCCCCCCCCCCCCCTTCCCGTTCCGCTGGTTCCGTCACTGCCAACCAGCCCACTCTTCACCTCCACGCACGGAAGCCGCGGCCGCTCCACTGCCGCCGAGCAGCCACTGCCCCACCTAGCTCCACCGCGAGCCGCCACACACTGCACCCGCAGCCATGGCCGTTGCGTCCTGCCCCGCACAGAGGAGCACGCCATGCCGGGAAGAGGGCCTCGCTGCCACCCTCCTAGGGGTTGCGTGGGCTTCCCGGCAACCCCTCCGCGGCGGCAGCGAGGGAGGGAAGATGGGGTAAAGAAGAGCTGGCGGCGGCTAGGGTTTCCGCCACCCGTGTCGCCCGTGCGGGGACGATGCGGGGGCAATTATTTTTTTTCACTAATCTTGAATGCAGTTTTTTCTTATTACAAATCTTGTCTGCACAATTTTGCTTTACTAGGATTGTGCATAATTTTATTACAAATCTTTTCTGGACAATTTTTTCTTATTACACTTCCCCAGCTGTTTTTTTTTCAAGCGTGGTGTGAGAACTGCAGCTGCTGAAGAAAATTTTCGAAAACTGGCGCATCAGAGGACAGATAATTGGTCCAATTAATGGCCACTGGTTTGGATGTTGGATCCTCTCAGCTAGCTAATCATGGTTCGCGGTCGCGGCAGTAGCTCCTCTGCGCTCCGCGTCTTTTGTTTCCACGCGCCTGACGACGCTGTTCACGCATCATGTGGTGTGGAGATGTGACCTGCACAGGGGTCCCCGTACGACGGTACGATGGCGCACCGGCGGGGAGGTTACCACGTCGGCGGCGGGCTGGAGCGTGCCCTTGCCGATCGAGTAGGCGGCGGGAGCGCACCGGCCGCGCGCTGTTGGGCGAGGCGAGCCGGATCGAGACGAAGAACGCGTCGTCCCAGTCCAGTCCAGGGCGAGCGTGCGTGCGCAGCAGCCACGTCTCCTCACGGGCATCGTCTGCCCTGCACGCCCAACACGTCCGCCGTCACCCGGCCCGTTCCCCGAACAAATGCGGCCGGCTGGGAGAGCACGGCGGAGAGGGCAGCGCCCCCGCAGCCCACAGATCGAGCTGAGGAGCGGATAGCTAGCCGCCACGGTCTCCTCGATCGGATCGATCGCCCTAGCTACCGGCCAGCCTGCAGGGGCTCGCCGTGCTTTGCAAGCACGCGCGGCGCAGCAGGGCCACCGACCACCGTGTCCTTGCACCGCACCGCACCGCGAGCCTCCATGTACAGCAGTACCAGTACAGCGCACGCACTGGCTGCGAATTACGCTCACGCCCGGCCGGCGGCCCGACGCCATGCCTCAAGGCCGACGTGCCTGATGATCAAGCAAGACCACCAGGCTATGTCGTCGCCTAGCTTGTCCCGTGTGCGTGCGTGACTGCGTGAGTCTCTGAATGGACTACTCCACGTCCGCCGTCCCTTAATTTCTACGTTCTGGCCCGTGGTGCACCGTGCACGTAAGTACGTCAGAGAGTCCAGCAAGCATCACGTCCGGCGCGGCAAGGCAACGCAGAAGCCCGTAGGAACTTTCTTCCCATGCAGTCAGATGCAGGTCATCGGCCGGTGCGGCAGAGTCAGAGCAGCACTTCCCTAGATGCGCGCCGCCCGCTTGGCCCGGCCGGCAGGTTGCATACTGCCTGGTTCCTTGTTCGTCCTCCCTCCGCTTTCTCCACGCATCGTCCCTGTTGTGCAGGCGGCGGCCGGTGCAGAGAGAGGCACCCAAGGTGGCGGGCCACGCCGTGCTCGATCGCTCGCTGGATCTGGATCCCACCAAAACTGCAGTATATATATATATATATATATATATATGCCAGTCTGCGTGCGGGGCCCAGGGCCACCTGTCGTTGTCTCGTTGCCGTACGGTACGTCCGGCATGAGTGAGTCTCCGGCCCACCGGCCAGCGGCCACTCCGCACAACAGCAGTCAGCAGATGAGCACATGATGAGTGCAACGAGACGTTCCAGTGTGCCTCTCGTATACGTGCCGTTGGCTCGCTCATCACCACACGTTAGTAATTGACGGGATTAGGTATCTCTTTCAAATCACACGTGTTGAAGTAGATTAAAGTAATTAATTTTACTCTAATTCACTTTAACACATGTGGTTTGAAAAAGATATATACGCATACAAACAATCACTCGAGAGATACATGCGTAACCAAATAAGGCTAAGGGTATGTTTTGCTTTTCGACCAGAGGACGCCATGCGAGTTGTGGCGACGCCAAATTTGTGGCGGCCAAGTCGGACGCAACAACTGTGGCGGGATTTTATACCATATAAAGTTGTGGTTGTGGCACCTGTGTAACAACCTAAACAACAACTTTTTAGGGTGTGAATGCGCCGTACTTTTTTTTTTACAACAGTGCGGCGGCCGTTAGTTGTGGTACGTAGGCAATGGCTAGGAACCAACCACCCCTAAGTCTTTGTTTATGTATGTATGTATGTATGTATGTATGTATATACCTTCATCAGACCATATGTGTTGATGTGGATTACAGTAGACCCGTTATTAGGTATACGTGATTTGAAGGAGATGCGCCTAATAAATTATTGTCTGCCTGCGGGGCCCAGGCCACCTGTCGTTGTCTCGTGGGAGGCACAGCACCGCAGTAGTTAACAGCAGTAGTCAGCAGATGAGCATGACGAGTACTACGTGCAACGACGTACGAGTGTGCGTCTCGATCATGCACCGTTGGCTCGGCTCGCTAGCTCATCACCACGCACACGTTAAAGTCACGATCGGGTCTAGGCGTCTGCATAGTTTGCTTCAGTCCAAGACGTACAATTGCGATATCAAAGCCATTCATATCTTTCATGATGGGTCTAATTAACAAAACTAATCTGATGTTTACAGATTCCGGCGCATTTTTTAAATAGGAGTAGTATACAAGTAGTAAGAGTTCCATCTAGCTAGAACAAAATTAAAGCTATAAACGATCAATTAATGTTTTAGAACGAAAGTCGGTAAATTCTAAATTTATCCCAACTAGATATGTCACCTCAATTATCATCATAGAATTTTAAATTTAACCCCTCTTTAGGTCGTATATAATAAATACAAGAAACATGATACATCAATCAGCAGCAGCACAAGTAAAGAGCGAGCAGCCTCACGTCCGTCCGGCATTCTCTGTTTCAGTTGCTGCGTCGCAGGGCCGATCAGGAGGACCACCACGCCGTGTCCTTGCACCGTAGGTACCGCCTCCATGCATGCAGTACAATAGACAGTACAGCGCACGCGCTGGGTGCGAATTGAACGCTCACGCGCGTCACGCCTCAAGGCCGATCGACGTGGCCGCTGATCAAGACCAGGCCGGCTACTGTACGTGTATGCCGCCTTGTCCCGTGTGCGTACGTGAGGCGTTTCTGAACCCAGTTCGATCGTCGTCATCCAACGACGTTTCTGAATGGATTACCCCTCGTCGCCCTCCGTCCTTTTCACATGCATTTTTGGCGCATGGTGAGACGTACGTGACGGTGGTGGTGCACGCTCTGGGTATCACGTCCGGCGCGGCAACGCAGAAGGCCGTAGGAACAGTGCAGCCGTGCAGGTCTTCGGTGCAGTGCAGCGCAGCGCAGCACTTCCCTGGCTGGATGCGCGCTGCTGGCCCGCCCGTCCGCCCGGCAGTTTTTGCTGCCTTGGTTCCTGGTTCCTCCTCCGTCCGCTTTCTCCACGCCGCCGCCACGCATCCCTGTCGTGCAGTGCAGGTCTCATCACCGGTCACGAGGAGCTGGTGATAGTTTCGTCTATGAGCGGATCCAGTAGATATAAGTAGTAGTTCGGGTAATAAATGTAATTCATATGCCATGCAAAAAGAGAGATGTAGACCAGAGGAGTCGGCGGGAGGAGGAGCCATACACATATAGAGAGATGCAGACCAGAGGAGTCAGCGGGAGGAGGTGCAGTGGCGGCGGCGGTGTTAGGGTTGGAGCCGTCGTCGGCCATGGACGTCGGTGTCCCGTTGGCGGTCGCGTCAGTCGTCGTCTAGGTACCCGGGTGCTCGCCGGCGTCGGTGGAGCTTCCCGCCGCTGGCAGCGCTCTCTCTAGATCGGTCTAGGGTTTAGATGGCGGCGTAGGTGAACCTCGTTTCGCGTGCCTTGCGCCCCGGCCCCCACCTTATCTTATATAGCACTGTGCGACGGGGGCCCACCAACCACAAGGTTGGGCGCCCCGATCAGGGCGCAGACCTAGGGCCCGTTAGTCCGTTGGGCCTAACGGGAGGAGATCTAATTCCAACATTCTCCCCCTAGATCTCACACAATTCTTTTATTCTTCAATTCTCATTCGAGTTCAATATTCCAATTCTTTTCAATTCCATCACAGATCAGTATATAGAGCATGCTTCATCGTCACAACAATTCATGTCATTAGACTAACAGCTATTACACACCTTTCTATTTTGGAAATAAACTTTTCATCATTCTGAGCCCTTCTTGTTCGGGAATCATAGGCTCTCCTTAAACCCATGCCGGCTATGTGTCCTCTGAACACACTGGGTGGAAGGCCTTTTGTGAGAGGATCCGCTAGCATCTTTTCTGTTCGTATATGCTCAAGATTTATGATATGATCCCGAAGTTTATCTTTCACAACATAGTACTTTATGTCAATGTGTTTGGCAGCACCACTTGACCTATTGTTGTGAGCATATTGTACCGCTGGGTTGTTATCACAATACAACCGCATTGGTCTTTCTATACTTTCAATTATTTTCAATCCGGGTACAAATTTTTTTCAACCAATTTACCTGCCCCGAGGCCTCATAACAAGCTACAAACTCGGCGTACATTGTCGAGGATGTAGTCACTGTTTGTTTCGAACTTTTCTATGATATCACTCCTTTAGCAAGAGTAAAGATACATCCCGATGTGGATTTTCTTTCATCTCCAGCATAATCGGAATCTGAATACCCCTCTATGTGCAGGGAATCAGATTTTTCATATGTCAACATGAGACCTTTCGTACCTTGCCAATAACGCAAGACTTTCTTCACTAATTTCCAATGTTCAATTCCTGGATTCTTTTGATATCTGCCAAGTAACCCGGTAACAAAAGCTATGTCAGGGCGAGTACACGTTTGAGCATATTGCAAACTTTCAATTGCCGAAGCATACAGTACCGCTTTCATTTGATCAATTTCATATTGGTTCTTGGGACACTGATGTTCCCCATATTTATCGCCCTTGACAATCGGAGCAGGAGATGGACTACACACATGCATACTAAATTTCTTCAGAACCTTTTCTATGTATGCTTTCTGCGATAATCCCAATACCCCATTTCTTCTATCTCGATGAATCTCAATTCCCAAGACAAACGAAGCTTCACCGAGATCTTTCATGTCAAAGTTCGAGGACAAGAATTTCTTCATCTCCAATAGCAGATTGACATCACTACTAGCAAGTAAGATATCATCTACATATAAAATCAGAAATATGTATTTCTTATTCTTAAATTTCACATAGACACAATTGTCCTCGACATTTTCTTTAAACCCAAAACCCTTTATAGTTTTATCAAACTTCAAGTACCACTGTCTCGAAGCTTGTTTCAAACCATAAATAGATCTTTTCAGACGACATCCCATATTTTTCTTTTCCTTTTACGACAAAATCTTTCGGTTGTGCCATATAGATATTTTCATCCAAATCCCCATTTAGGAATGCGGTCTTTACATCCATCTGATGTAATTCTAGATCATAATGAGCCACAAGTGCCATAATAATTCTGAAAGAATCTTTACAAGAAACCGGGGAAAAGGTTTCATTGTAATCAATCCCTTCTCTTTGGGTAAAACCCTTAGCCACAAGTCGCGCTTTGTGTCTTTCAATATTCCCTTGGGAGTCATATTTCGTCTTGTAGACCCATTTGGATCCTACTTTCTTAGCTCCTTTAGGAATGTTTTCTAGAACCCAAACCTTGTTGGTATTCATAGATTTCATCTCATCTTCCATGGCCTGAAGCCACTTCGATGAGAATTCGCTTCTCATGGCTTCTTCAAAAGTTATAGGGTCATCTTCCATATGGAATTCTTCAGTTTTATAAATTTCATAATCATCTGGAATAACTGACCTTCTAGTTCTTTGAGACCTTCTAGGGGCCTATGGCACTTGGTCCACTATGGGCTGTTGTTGTTCTTCCTCATTAGCGACATCTGGTTCTATAGGCTCATGATGGATAGGTTCCTTTTGTTCATTCGTTGTCGCTATGGGAGAATTCACAACAGGCGTTGTCAGCACAGCGTCCTGTACTGCTGGTGCAACATCGGTAGCAGGTAACGTAAAGTATGGTTCTTCAACCATCGGAGTAGGTACATGTACCCGCTTCTCCTCAAGTCTAATTTCACGTGTTACCTTGCTCCCCCTGATCATATCATCCTCCAAGAACACAGTGTGTCTTGTTTCAACAAATTTCGTGTATCTATCAAGACAATAGAATCGATATCCTTTCGATCTTTGTGGATAGCCAATGAAATGGCAGCTGACGGTCTTAGAGTCTAACTTTCCAATATTTGGGTTAAAAACCTTTGCCCCAGCTGGACAGCCCCACACACGTAAGTGTTTAAGTGAGGGTTATCTTCCTATCCATAATTCATATGGTGTTTTATGCACCAACTTGCTTGGTACTTGATTAAGTATATGAATGGCGGTTTTCAGTGCCTCCATCCATAAACCAACCGGTAGTGTGGAGTAACTCATCATGCTTCTCACCATATCCATTAGGGACGGTTTCTTCTTTCAGCCACTCCATTCTGCTGAGGCTCCCCCGGTGTGGAGTATTGAGCGACTATGCCATTTTCCTGTAGGAACCTTGCAAAGGGACCTGGAATTTGGCCATACGGGGTATGTCGCCCATAATACTCTCCACCACGGTCTGATCGAACTATCTTTATTTTCAAGTTGTGTTGATTTTTAATTTCGGCTTTAAATATCTTAAATTTATCCAATGCTTCTGTTCTTTCTTTAATTGGATAAATATAGCCATAACGAGAGTAATCATCTGTGAATGTTTTGAACGAATCATAACCATCCACGCTTTTCGTTGGGAATGGACCGCAAATGTCCGTGTGAATTATTTCTAATACTCTCGTGCTTCGTTTAGCATCTTTCTTTATTTTCTTGACATATTTTCCTTTGATGCAATCAACACATTGTTCTAAATCGGAGAATTCTAAGTGCGGAAGAATTGATTGTTTCACTAAGCGTTCTATTCTCCCCTCGAAATATGGCCCAAACGACAATGCCATAATTTCAAATAGTCGCTTTCATTTCTCTTCCGCTTCTTATTTTCATTTGTAGGTTGGGAGATATTCACATCATTCACAACATGATTCACATTCTCAGCAAGAGATAACAAATAAAGTTTGTCTTGTCGGAAGGCAAGACCAACACATTTATTATTATCATCAAATATTTCACATCTGTCATTACCAAAATGACAGCCAAAACCATCATCATCAAGTTTCGAGACACTTATTAAATTCCTACGCAAGGAGGGAACATAGAGTACATTTCTAAGCTTAAGTACAAAGCCATCTTTTAATTCTAAAGCTAGATCGTCAATGGCTTCAACTCCAGCTTGTACTCCATTCGTGACTTTAATCGTTCTTTCTCCTCTTTGCAGGGTTCTCCTCCCACTTAACCCCTGTAATGAATTCGAAACGTGAATTGTTGCACCTGAATCAATCCACCAAGTGGTGTTCGAATAACATAAAAACATAGATTCATCTACAAATGTGATAGTATCATCACCTTTCTTTAGTAGCTTTTTCAGGTAGACAGAGCAATCTCTCTTGTAATGCCCTCTCTTGAAGTATTCCTTGCACTGGTCTTTTTCAGCATTGTCATACTTTCTGAAGTCCTCATCCTGAGAGTCCTTTTCTTTTCCCTTTACAAGTGCATTTTCTTGTGGCTTGGAGGGAGAGCCTTTATTCCACTGGGGTTTCCCCTGTGGTTTCTTGTAATAATTCTTTCTTTTATTGTCCTTGACAAGATGAGTTGATTCACCCTGTGCGGACTTAAGTCTCTCTTCCTCCTGGACACATATTGCAATGAGTTTTTCAATGTCCCAGTTTTCAGGCATCATATTGTAATTCACAGCAAAAGTTTCGAATTCTTTTGGCAGAGAAAGAAAGACCAAGTGAATGAGGAACTTGTCATTGATCCCCAAATCTATTGTCTTTAATTTCGCTGCCATTGTGTTCATTTTCAATATGTGCTGACGCACACCACCACCATTGTATTTCTCAGATACAAGTTTATGTATTATGGTGCTTGTTGTGGCCTTGGAAGACCCAGTAAACTGACTCTTTACCCTTTCGAGGTAGTCAATGGCGGTGATGCATTCAGGGATTGACCCTCGGATTTGGTCTTCAATGGTGGCTTTCGCCACCAATAGGCATTTTCTGTTGGATTGAATTCAACGCCTGTGTTCAATATCATATTTCATTCTGATTTCAGCAAAGTCACGCTTTCGGACGTGAAATGCTTCGTTAGTTTCATCGGTTCTCTTCTCCGGTTCCTCTGGAATAGTAGGACACGGGGAAGTGATGGCAAGATCGATCTCTGCCAATGCAAGTTCCAGTTCGTACGTCTCCCGCCACACACGGTAGTTGGTACCGTTGAGCGGAGGAATGTTGTTTATATTCACCATTCCTTTAACTCCTGAAATTTGTCCAAAGAAAAGTGAGAAGCATTCATCATAAAATTGCATGCCTTAACTTAACGTTGGTCAAATTTAAAACATACAATTCTTCTATGCAAAAATTTATACATCACCGTTGGACAGAAGTAAAATAAATGCATAGCTATTCATTATAATGATGTTATTAACAACGTTGGTCAGAAAATAACAATATTATAATCTCATCAAAATTATCGAAAAAAATCATAATTCACTCAAAATTAAATTATCCCGTTGGTTCAAATTTAATTAAGATGCAATTCAATATTTCTTCGCAGCGGAAACCATAATAATCTTATTTTCTATAAAAAATTCAATTTGTATTGTTCTCTAAACAAAAAAAAATTATCATTGGATAAAATTTTGTATAGATGAAAATTCACAAATTTATTCAAATACAAATTGAATTCATAATTGTTTCTGGAAAATAGAATAAAATTTTTCAAAATATTATTTTCCAGAATATTGTTCATATTATTATTCTCTGAACAGAAATATATCGTGGGATAAAAAATTTTGCTCAGAGAAACAATTCATCAAAATTCGAATTCAGAATCATTCAAATTCAATTCTATTTAATTTCTGGAAAATAAAAATGGAAAAACTTCACTATTCATTTGCGGGTCGGGGCGAATCAAGAGGCCCAGAGGCCATTTAGGCCCAGTCGGCCGCGCGCAGGGACTCCCCCCTCCCACCCAGGCCGCAACGTGGGCCTGGGCCGGGAATTCGGCAACCCGCCTGGGCTCAAAGGCGGCCCAGCAGGCTCAGATCGGACGGCTGCGCGTGACTTTCGCGGGATCAAAACCGGCCGACGGCCGACTCCCCCCCGAAAACCCTAGTTCATTTCATTCTGCTCCCCTCCCCTTTCTCCTCTGCGCGGCGGCGAGGGACATAGAGGCGGCGGCGGTGGCTCGGCGAAACTGCCGGTCGGAGAGGGACCGGTGGTCCTCCCTCCTTCCTTCCTCCCCCGCGCCGCTCCTTTCTCCCTCAGAGCAAGGCGGCAGCGGCGGTCGAGTCGGACCGGTCGGAGGAGACCGGAGGAGAAGGCAGCGGTGGCGCCGTCGCGGGCCCCCTCGCCGGTGAGCGTGCTCAGCCATGAGGCGAGCACGCTCGCCGGCGAGCGGCTCTGCTGCGGCGCCGGTTCAGTCCGATTCGGCGCGCACGAACTCAAGGTATGTTCGATCCCCTACCCTTGCATCCTTGCTGTTTCGAGTTGGTGGCCGGCGGTGAGGGAGAGGACCACCCGTCGGCTCTGTGTTCTTAGGGTTAGGGTGTTGAGTTCTTTTTTTTTATTCGGATCGGGTGTCCCTAGTGCTTAGGGTTTCGTTTGATTTTCGTTCATGCCGATCCGATGTTCGTTCTTGTTCTTCCCCTGATCCCTTCTCTGTTCTTGAGATTTAGGGTTAGGGTTTCGATTTGGTGAGCCGAATAGGCTCTGATCCGAGTGGATCCCCTCCGTAGGAGGCGCTCCGATACCATTGATAGTTTCGTAGGATCGTCTAGGAGCTGATCCAGTGGATACAAGTAGTAGTTCGGGTAGATAGATGCAATTCATATGCCATGCACAGAGAGAGAGATGCAGACCAGAGGAGTCGGCGGGAGGAGGTGCAGTGGCGGCGGCGGTGTTAGGGTTGGAGCCGCCGTCGGCCATGGGCGTCGGTGTCCCGTTGGCGGTCACGTCAGTCGTCATCTAGGTACCCGGGTGCTCGCCGGCGTCGGTGGAGCTTCCCGCTGCTGGCAGCGCTCCCTATAGATCGGTCTAGGGTTTAGATGTAGGTGGGGAGATGGCGGCACAGGTGAACCTCGTTTCGCGTGCCTTGCACCCCGGCCCCCACCTTATCTTATATGGGAGCGTATGCTATGGAAACCAACTTCGTGTGCAAACTATGGAAACTCTAACGTGGAACGCTGGATCTAAATCCGATGGATATGGCTAATGGTGGGAGAGATTAGCAATTAACCCCTCCCACTCATCCCTCCCTAATCTCTCCTTTTGCAAAATATACCCCAGAAGCACTCACGTGGAAACGCCGTCACGTACCGTTCCGTATCCCAGACCGCCGCCGCCGCCGATCGCTGGCCACGGAACGCGGCCCCCGATGCACACCCGAGGCGCGACCCCAGACGCCGCGCCGCCCCCATCTCGCCCCCGACGCTCGACGCCAGACGCCGCACCGCACCCGACGCTCCACACGCCGCTGCTGCTCTCCTCCGCCGCGACGCCACCGCTGCTGGAGGTAACGAAATCTTTCTCGCAGCATGGCCGTCGGTTGTCCAGCACGGGGATCTCATCTCACTGCATGCTTGACACTGAATTTTCGTCTGCAGATACTGGAGCTGCCTTGGCACCCGTATTTTGTGGGCGTTCAGTTCCATCCGGAGTTCAGGTCCAGGCCAGGCAAAAATATAAACAAAAATTGCAGCGCCATGGACACCCTCGCTGCCGTTGAAGGAGCACGGTAAGCCGCCAGGGAGTGTTGACATGCATGTATTGTTGACAAGCTAACGTGTTGACATGCACGTGTTTGTGCTTTGCAGAGATTTGCAATCAGAACATGCAAATCAGGGAGTAGACATTGATCATGCCGTCATCACGGTAGACATCGGATTTGGAGTTGACATTGAACAGCCTAGCACACCTAAGGCGCAACCATCTACAATATTAGTAGTAAGTAATTTTGAACATGATTTTTTTATAGCAACTAGTTCTCGCTTGGTCTGTTGCTCATACAATTTTACACTTGCACAGAACACAAATTGCAATGAACATTTGAAACCCATGGTTGGAATGACATTTGATACACTCAATGATGTGGAAAAATTTTACAAATCCTATGCACACGATGTTGGCTTTTCTGTTCGTGTGGGTCAGCACAAGAAGCAAAATGATGAAATAGTGTTCAAGAGGTATCTTTGTTCAAGGGAAGGGTATAGACAGGAGATCGAAAAAAAAGTTAGTGATGATTCCGAGAAAAAAAGGAAGGCACCAAATGTGATGGAAACCAGATGTGGTTGTGTGGCAAATATTGTTGTGAAGCTCGAAAGTGACAAGAAGTATCAGATATCTTCAATGGTTGAGGAGCACAACCATGGTTTTGTGTCGCCGGATAAGAGGCATTTGCTAAGATCGAATCGTAATGTTAGTGAGAGGGTTAAGAGTACTTTGTTCAATTGCCATAAGGCTAGTATTGGCACCTCACAGGCATATCGACTTCTCCATGTCAGTGAGGGTGGGTTTGAGAATGTTGGATGCACTAAGAGGGATTTGCAAAATTATTTCAGTGACATGAGGAAAAAAATCAAGGATGCAGATGCTCAAATGTTTGTGGCACAACTTGAGCGGAAAAAAGAAGTCAATCCTGCCTTCTTTTATGACTTTTTGGTGGATGCAGAAGGACGACTCCTCCGTGTTTTTTGGGCTGATGCTACAAGCAGGAAAAACTATAGTCTTTTTGGTGATGTGGTTTCAGTAGATGCAACATATACCACCAACCAATACAACATGAAATTTGTGCCATTTACTGGAGTCAACCATCACTTGCAAAGTATTTTCCTTGGTGCATCATTCATAGTAGATGAGAAGATTGAGTCATACGTATGGTTGCTGGAGACCTTTCTGAAGGCCATGGGTGGAGTAGCACCTCATCTAATGACAACGGATGAAGATGCAAGCATGATCGCTGCTATCGCTAAGGTCCTACCAGGTACATCGCATAGATTCTGCATGTGGCATATTATGGAAAAGGTGCCTGAGAAGGTCGGGCCCTCTATAAGAAATGATGAATTTTTTTGGGAGAGACTAAACAAGTGTGTTTGGGGGAGTGAGAATTCAGATGAATTTGTGTCACAATGGAATTCTATCATGGAAGATTATGGGCTCCAAGGAAACGATTGGTTTTCCACAAGGTTTGCCATTCGGGAATCATGGATTCCGGCATACTTTACTAACATTCCTCTAGCAGGAATGCTTAGAACTACATCACGTTCGGAGAGTGCAAATTCTTTTTTTAGCCGTTTCATTCATAGAAAGTTAACCTTTGTTGAGTTCTGGCTAAGGTTTGACACAGCTCTGGAGTGCCAGCGCCAAGAAGAGTTGAAAGCTGACAATGCAAGTCTGCACAAAACTCCTAAATTGATGACACCATGGGCCATGGAGAAGCAATGTAGTGGGATATATACACATGAAGTTTTTAGTAAATTCCAGATTCAACTGATAGTTGCAAGAGACCATTGTATTGTTCAAAGGTTCTCTGAGTCTGAAGATAAGAAATTGTTTTATGTTGGCAGCCAATCTGGAAAAGAGCGAGTGGTTGAGATCAACAAGTCAAACATGTCTGGTACGTGCTCCTGTAAATATTATGAGTCATATGGCATCCCGTGTCGTCATATCATACAAGTGCTTAGGACCGAGAAGCAAAATGAGATGCCAATGAGTTATATTATGAAGAGATGAGACAAAAGATGTAAAAGGTATGCATTTTGGTTACAATGTTGTTAATTTGGTTACTTTTTGTGTTACAATGGTGTTAATTCCGTTACTTTTTTGTTACAGGGAACTTTTATTTGATGACAAAGGGAACCTACTAGATGAGAAGCCTAAAGATCCTATGGAGGTGGCAATGCAGAAAAATATTTCGGACTCACGCAACATGTTTGAAGACCTTATCCAAAGGGCAAAGAATTCTGAGCAAGGAATGGACCTTTTATTTTCTACTTTGTCCAAACTAGTAGAACCTCTGCACAAGATCACGCCTGCTGCTACGAATAGTAAACAGGAGGAGTATGAATGTTTCCTTGGTAGTGAAATTCCAAATGAAATCAATATACATCCACCAACTGATGTCAAGTCCAAAGGGAGAAGCAAAAGAATTAAGAAGGGCAAAGAGACGAAGGCTCCAAGCAAACGGAAGTGCAGAAAATGTAAGGAAGTAGCGAGTCATGACGCTCGCAATTGCCCAAACTAGTGCTAAGTTTCATGAATTATATTTTCTGCAGCCATTAATCTGTACTTGAACTCACTGAATGAACAATATATCATGATTTATACTGCTGGTTCTTGAGTGCCAACTAGAAACCATGCACTTTCAGACATTGAAACTGAAACCATGCAATCTGAATTTTTGTAGCATTGCAATCTGTTAAGACAATGAAACTGAAACCATGCACTTTCAGATCACCATAGACATTGCCAGCTGAAATCGATTTCAGTTCATTCATTGCAAATTCAGAAATACAAACACCCACACAGTACACATTTGGCTAAGCCACACATTACAATTTTTTTCATATGACAGACCACAACTCCAGCAGAGTTACAATTGAACTTTTTTTTGCAATGTTTGCTAGTTGGTCCAACTTGTCAAAGAAGCAGAACACACAATGTTAATGTGTCAGTGCTGCTCCAGAACACACAATGTTAATGTGCTAGTGCTGCTCCTGAGACGTGCAGGCCCAGGATGCCTTCGTCGAGGCCACTCGCGTTCGCGACGGGACCTTCATCGGAACAGGTCCGCTCCCATTCTCAAGGCCAGCTGCAGGGCTCTCCAGCACGCCGGCGTCCGGTAACCCTGACGACGCAGCTATCAACCCTGAAATCGAGAGGTGCTCGCCATCACGTTGCATTGCAATCCATATATTCTTGTGAATCAAAAGCAAAAAATTGGTTCATCATCGTTTACCCGTGAATAGTGGAGAAGGTTTGCCTGGCCTGGACCTGAACTCCGGATGGAACTGAACGCCCACAAAATACGGGTGCCAAGGCAGCTCCAGTATCTGCAGACGAAAATTCAGTGTCAAGCATGCAGTGAGATGAGATCCCCGTGCTGGACAACCGACAACCATGTTGCGAGAAAGATTTCGTTACCTCCAGCGGCGGTGGCGTCGCGGCGGAGGAGAGCAGACGCGGCGGCGCGGCGGAGGAGAGCAGCAGCGGCGCGTGGAGCGTCGGGTGCGGCGCGGCGTCTGGCGTCGAGCGTCGGGGGCGAGATGGGGGCGGCGCGGCGTCTGGGGTCGCGCGTCGCGCCTCGGGTGTGCGTCGGGGGTCGCGTTCCGTGGCCCCCGATCGGCGGCGGCGGCGGTCTGGGATACGGAACGGTACGTGACGGCGTTTCCACGTGAGTGCTTCTGGGGTATATTTTGCAAAAGGAGAGATTAGGGAGGGATGAGTGGGAGGGGTTAATTGCTAATCTCTCCCACCATTAGCCATATCCATCGGATTTAGATCCAACGTTCCACGTTAGAGTTTCCATAGTTTGCACACGAAGTTGGTTTCCATAGCATACGCTCCCATCTTATATAGCATTTTGCGACGGGGGCCCACCAACCATAAGGTTGGGCGCCCCCAATCAGGACACAGACCTAGGACCCGTTAGTCCGTTGGACTTAACGGGAGGAGATCTAGTTCCAACAGCTGGAGCTCCACCTCCACGGCACGGGGGCCTGGAACTGCAGTAGTGCATGTATGCAGCGGCCCCGCGCACACATGACTTGGAACGCCAACCAGAGCCATCCAACGAAAACTCACCAAGAGCGTGCCGTGACTTTAACTCATCAGCCATGCATGTCATAACAAAATAGACAAAACAATAATTAAAACGGTCTAATTATCAACAGCAGGAATCATCGGATGCTCGCTGGATTCCATCCCACATAAACTGTATTTGTCTGCGTGCGGGCCCAGGCCACATGGCGTTGTCTCGTCGACGTACGTGACGTGACGTCCCTCAAGGCAAATTAGCAAGCTCTGCACCCGGGCCCCGGCATGAGTGATTGGCCAGGCCACTGGCCGCACCGCGCCCGCCCAGTTGTAACGGAAGTCAGTCAGCAGATGAGCATGATGAGTGCAACGACCTCTAGTACGACGAGTGAGTGTGCGTGCCTCTCACTCTCAGTCTCATGCCATGCACCGTTGGCTCACTCATCACCACACGTTAGTAGTCACACGATCGATCTAGGCGTCCAGCGCTGCTGCCTGATTTGCTCCAGCCCCGCGCGCCCCGGACTGATGTTTATGCTACTGTAATTGCGATCCAACCCCAAACTAATTTCATCTTTACAAATTTCGGCGCATTTTTCTTACACTAAATAATATACATAATGATTAGTTCGTAAATTCTCAAATTTATCCAAACATCAGCCCCGCGCGCCCCGGACTGATGTTTCAGCGCATTTTTATGTCCATCTCATAAAAATCACGACAAAACTTTTGCCATCTCTTTGAAATAAAAACGATCGATGAATATTTCAAAACAACGTCCGTGAATTCTCAAATTTATCCAAACTAAATATGTACACCTCGATTTATCTCAAATTTAGTTCGTAAAAATACTAGAACATGGCACATCAATCGTCGTCGTCGTCGTCGTCACAGAAAAAAAAAACCGCGCAGCATCACGTCCGGCATTCCCTGTTTCAGTTGCTGCGTCGCACTCGCACTCGCACGCCTCGTGCTGCCTTCCTTTGCCCCGTTTTGGCTGCGTGCCCGCGGTCTCCATCTCCCCAGATCACAAGGAACGAACCAAACCCGCTGGCCGCCCGTCCTCTCCCGTCTCCCCGCGGCATTTCCTCGAACGCCCCGCGCGCTCGCCACCCATGGGCTCCCTCCAGGTGCCAGCCACGGCCACGGCCACGGCGGAATGTGCCCAGGAGGGTCGCGTCACGGTGTCGGCATCGGACCTAGCGCCGCTCTTCTCCGCGCAGCGTCGTCACCTAGACCACTTCTTCGACAGCCTCGACATGTCGCAGGCGGCGGCGTTCGCTCAAACACTGCTGGACGCGCCGGGGGCCGCTTTCTTCACGGGCGTAGGCAAGTCGGGCATCGTGGCGCGGAAGATCGCGCAGACGCTCGCGTCGCTGGGGTTCGCGCGCGCGGGATTCCTCGCCCCCGTCGACGCGCTCCACGGCGACATCGGCGCGCTCTTTCCCGGGGACCTCCTCGTGCTCCTCTCCAAGTCTGGCGCCTCCGACGAGCTGCTCGCGCTCGTGCCCTGCGCCCGTGCCAAGGGCGCTTACCTCATCTCGCTCACCTCCGCCGCCTCCGGGGCTGACTGCCCGCTCGCCGCTGCCTGTGACCTCAATGTCCACCTCCCGCTACAGGGGAGGTTTGCCCCTTTGGCCTTGCGCCTGTTACCTCCACTGCCATCCAGATGGTGTTTGGGGACACCGTCATCGCTGCTATCATGGAGGCAAGGCGACTCTCTAGGGATCAGTACGCCTCCAACCATCCCGCTGGCAAGATCGGCAAGTCCCTCATCTTCAAGGTTATCAAATCAATCACCTCGAACCCTAACATAAAAGTGCTGCTAGCATTACAGTTACCTGCCTTTTTTTATTAGAAATGCTCAATTACTTGTACCGACACCCGGTGTGAGACATCAGATACCCAGACGCTTTATCACTACTAGGATTCCTTTACCGTTGCGTGTCGGTGGCGTTGGAATCGGTTCAAAATTGCCTTGGTTAAACGCTCATTATGATCCGATACTCTTGTCGCTATCTAACCGACATATTGTTTCTATTTGTGGCTACATATCATGTTCTTTTTTGTGCATGTGGAGGAGATCTTATTACTTGTCGTTTTCGCAGTCTTTTCATTGTCTCAAGAAGAATACAACAAGTTCTCAGAGCGAAGAAAAAAAAAACAGCCAGGTGTCTCCTCATTTGTGGGCATTTTTGTTTAATTGTGGGCCATTATCTACAAATGTTATAGCAGAGGATCATGAATTGGGTGTGCATAAATTAAAATTGCCATGTTTGAATGAATGCTTTGTTCTGTTCATCTGCAAAGGAGTTACTGAATTCTAAAACAAGAGTCATCTTGTCTCTTCAACCATCTGATTTCTGTGGGGCTGTTGTTGTTAAATCAGCATGTACAATATTTTGTGCTGCCACCTGGTGGGAGACATAAGATCGCAGATGCTTATCACTACTAGGATTCCTTTACCGTTGCATGTCGGTAACGGTAGGATTGGTCGAATAAATAGCCCTGGTGAGATGCGCTTTATGATTGGATAATTTTGTCCCTATCCAACCAACATATTTTTTTTCTGTTTATGGTTACCTGCCATGGTCCTTTTTATATGTTTATGCCATTTTATACCTTTTTTCTCTGTTGCAAGAAAAACAAAATTAAAAAGTTCCTAATCATTTGTGTATATTATTGATCATCTAATAGTTGCAGTTATTAACAAGTTATGTAGCTCTGGGTGATGTGGAAGGCCAGCTGTTCATGACATGACATATTTGAATGAAACCTTGTTCACATGCAAAGTAGTTACTGAAAATGAAAGCAATCTTGTTTCATGTTTTCCCAGTTATCTGATTTCTATGGGTGTTGTTATTGATCCAGCATCAGCATGTGTTTCTTGTTTCTATAGGTGAGGAGTGTCTTTAGACTCTTTGTTCTCACACACCCAATTCATTTGTGTGCATTTTTGTTTAATTGTGGCCACTATCTACAAATGTTATAGCAGAGGATGATGAATTGGGTGTGCATAAATTGTCATGTTTGAATGAATGCTTTGTTCTGTTCATCTGCAAAGGAGTTACTGAATTCTAAAACAAGAGTCATCTTGTCTCTTCAACCATCTGATTTTTGTGGGGCTGTTGTTGTTAAATTGTTAAATCAGCATGTGCAATATCTTGTGCTGCCACCTGGTGGGAGACATAAGATCTCAGATGCTTATCACTACTAGGATTCCTTTACCGTTGCGTGTCGGTGACAGTAGGATTGGTCCAATAAATAGCCCTGGTGAGATGCGCTTTATGATTGGATAATTTTGTCGCTACCCAACCAACATATTTTTTTTCTGTTTATGGTTACCTGCCACGGTCCTTTTTATATGTGTATGCCATTTTATGCCTTTTTTCTCTGTTGCAAGAAAAACAAAATTAAAAAGTTCCTAATCATTTGTGTATATTATCGATTGTCTAATAGTGGCAGTTATTAACAAGCTACGTAGCTCTGGGTGATCTGTAAGGCCAGCTGTTCATGACATGACATATTTAAATGAATCCTTGTTCACATGCAAAGTAGTTACTGAAAATGAAAACAATCTTAGATCTTGTTTTCCCAGTTATCTGATTTCAGTGGGTTATCCAGCATCAGCATGCATTTCTTGTTTCTATAGGTGAGGAGTGTCTTTTAGACTCTTTGTTCTTACACAAATACCCTGCAGGTTAAGGATGTCATGAAGAAACACAATGAACTTCCTCTGTGCAAGGAGGGAGATATGATAATGGACCAACTCACCGAGCTCACCAGTAAAGGTTGTGGTTGTCTGCTTGTGGTTGATGAAGAGCATCATTTGATTGGGACATTCACTGATGGTGATCTCCGGCGGACACTGAAGGCAAGTGGACCAGCTATCTTTAATCTCACAGTTGGAGAGATGTGCAACAGGTTTGTGAACATTAACTTGCTATATTTTACCCGGCCTGTATGAAATTATTCTCTCGTAAGTACAGCGGTTTTTGTAGGATACTGAGATCTTTCCATTACATCTGGAATTTGGAAGTCGCAAAGTGCAAGCAGTACTTTTTGTTCTTTTCATCTTATGTTTTCATCCTATTTCTGAAGTACTGTTGTTTTATAAACCATAAGTTCACATGTATTAGCCTTTACAGATTGCAGTAGTAGCTGTACTATGAAAAACACAAGTCTCTCCCTAAAATAGCTGAGTTTACTATATCCTCGATACATCATGCTAATAAATTAAATTGAATATAATATGATAAATGTTTATTATGTTGTATGTAGGTCTGGGGTTCATCATTTCTGCAGAACTGTATATGTATATAGTTATGCTATATTTTATTGAGAATAAACATTTGTTTTGTCAGCAACAGTATACTTCAATATATATATTTTTTTTAAAAAAAGTATACTTCAGTATACAATAGTGTGATAAACTGTTCTGACGTTTTGTTTTTCAAGAGTCGGTTTTCATTGCTCGGTTTTGTTAATTTCTCATATGAACTTTCTTTGTGTGTTCAAGCTTTGATATAAGATACACTATCAAAGAAAGAAAATTCTGTCTCATTATCCAACTGGATTCGGAACATCTCTCTTGTTTTTCTGATCTTTCAAGTTGATATACCAGGCTGCACATTCAACTGTTCAATTGTGTCATTCAATGAAAATAAATGCCTTTGGTGATTCCATATCCATTTACTTCGTGTAGATAATGGCCACTTCCATATATTTGTGACATCCTGTCTTTCACTGTACTAGTGGAACTTGTTCCTAGTCTAAGCCAGAGGCTAGAGCCTTGTCTAACTTCCCTGCATTATCTAACAGGAATCCAAGAGCAATCACTGCAGAGGCAATGGCAGTTGAAGCCATGGAGAAGATGGAGTCACCTCCTTCACCTGTACAGTTCTTGCCTGTTGTCAATGAGAACAACGTCGTGTGTGGGATCATCACATTGCATGGATTGGTCTCAGCTGGATTGTGAACTTCTGCAACAGCATCACCTTCTGCTGGATTTTAAGCTTCTGTGCTATCTTACCGGGTTCTAATTGCAGATATCCTTGTTACCCAGCTCATACCAGAAGGCGTTTTATCGCTGCAGTATTTATGTGGATGCTACAGTCTTCAGTGTACCCTTATGTATAGTGGTGGATAATAAGAGGGATACAGCTCATGCCAGAAGGCGTTTTATCGCTGCAGTATTTATGTGGACGCTACAGTCTTCAGTGTACCCTTATGTACAGTGGTGGATAATAAGAGGGATACAGCTCTGTTTGCAGTTGGCTGTTTAATAATGCTTGCGTTTTATGTTTTATTTGAAGTGCCTATTATCTTCGCTTCTCTTGATGAATCCGTGTGTGTGGTAGACTGAGCTCGTACTTGTGCACATCCAAATGCAAACAGTTCCAGATGACAGATTGCATCGTGCTCAATTAAGTGTTCCATGTGCTAATGCAAACAGATAAGGTCGCTGCATCAAGCTTAATTGATGCGTACCAAGCAGACATCATTCACATGCAAGCGCAAAACATGTGTTTAGTACGCGTGGTAGAGTTATACATTCACTGAACAAACTCAATGGTTTATCGTGCTTCATCTGGCCTTAGGTCTTTAAGTTCCAGAAATCTAATGCAAACAGCGGATAGTGTCCTAAGACATTGTTCAAGCACACCAATGCTCCATACTTTGCAGTAGCAACGTCTACTGATGCCCAAAAGCCTCCATCATCCAGCTGCTACAACGAAGCTTCACCTTTCCCATTCAGAATCCGGGTGTGGACGCTCTACCCTGGACTTGCTGATAGCTGGAGAAGCTGGATGGTGATTGGTTAAAGCCTGATCCCAACCCATAATGTGTGGCAATGCAAACTGCACGAATACAAAGGCCAGGCAGTCAGAAAGTATAAATAGAGCACTATGCCATATATAATCCTACTAGAAAGTAAGCAATTCAATTAATGAACAACAATGGTTATGTGCAAGTGTCGACACATTCATGACTTATAGGCACACACCAATCATTTTCAACAACATAAAGTTCAGTAGCATTGAAAATTCCATATGCCTGAAAACACCGACACGGATGAACTTCATGGCAATGCTGATATATTTCTTATGGTTCTGGTAACATTGATAGATAACAAATGGAAACAGTGAAACTTACACTCAGAGCTGTGCGCATCACAGAAAACTCAGCTTTTGTGATAGGGACTGAAAGGCGATCATTAGTCTTTTCTGCACTGTTCACAACAGCTGCAAAAGAAAAATGGTGCATTTCGGAGGAGAACCAATCAGTAGACAAGTAAAGTTTAAACCAGGTACAACGGAACATATCAGATAAAAGGACATTGATGTCACACTATACTGGTAAGTGCTAACTAGCTATAGCTTGAAACATTTCCTTTTTCGTTTCAGGAAGCTGCTTTAACAGTGGCAAAAGCTCAAACTTAATACAAGAGGCTATCTGATCAATGAGCAATGCCTCAACAGTATTCACAAGATTCTCATATGTCCTTTCTGATAAAGTTTTTAGGCTAGCAGCAGTGCTCAATATTTGGTAGATCAAACCTAACAATCACAAAATAGGAGTGTCACTTACTTATATTAACGAAGTATCCACTATCACTGCCAAGTGGAGTGATCGACAGCGATTTTTTCACCATTCCTTCATTACTTGATGCACAAAAAGAGTGGAGTTAGAATGGTAGACGCAAACATAAGTTCTGTCTGATCTTTTGTGTCCATGCAGTACTACCACAAACCTTGATTTCATGGATGGGTCATGGAAAAATTCACAGGATTCAGCAGGCCCGAGACTGATCAAGCTTCCAACTTCAGTAGGTGACAGGGCAAAGAGCTACATAACAGATATTCCACAATCATAAAATTAAGGCACATGTGGTTGACAAAAATGCTAATAGGTCTTATATTCAGAATAGTTATATTCACAAGCAAATAAAGTGCACAGAAATAAGGGCTACCTGTTTCTTTGTATAGTCATACTTCCTTTGTCCAACAGCAGGAAAGAAGGTCAACATTACTGATCCATTTCTGCTCACTCGAGATCCTCCCGACTAATAAAAACAGAGAAATTATGTTGAGGGAGAACAATGTATGACCAAAAAACAATCAAATCTAAAAGGAAACATACTTCTAATTTGCTGAAACTTGGCATTATAGGATGTATAGAAAGTGCAGCCTTTCCCTTGAACACAGTATAGCTTGCATACCTTTTCCCAGACGAGTTCTCTGCTTATAAAGGGATTAAGCGAACATCAATATGGAAGTTAGCATTCAGCACGGAAGGTTGATTTAATAAAAAGAACGAAACAAAGAATTCACCATCAAGATTTGCTGCTGAAGTTGAAACAGCTTGTTGGAATGTCAATGAACCACTCCAAAGAGATTCTTTTAGATCAAAACCCCTCCTGTGAAAGGAAAACAAGCTTTAATAACTTAAAATAGCCATTTAACTCACCAAAACATAGATTGAAAACTGCAGTAGTCTCAGATGCTGAACTAAATCCTGCTGGCAAAAAAGGCTGCGGAAACATACCACAGAAAAAAAGAATGGCTTGAATACGATATCTCAAGGTTCAGAGATATTTTTTTTTAAAATAAGACCATTGCGTGCCGTTAATCATCAAGCAGTCAGCAGTATACATTGATACTCGGTAAAATCTAAAATGGGGGCTACACAAACATATCAAAGCTGAAAAATAATAGAAATGGTCATCGGTGTACAAAACAGCTAATTTTCAGCATGACTTTATTCTCGTGATTACATAGCAGCATCAAGTCCAATCCTAACAAAATTCTTGGTAGCAGTAAGTTTGATCTTTAATGATTTTCCATTTTGCCTAACAAGATTATCTCCTCATTCAAGTCATTAGGTACATGACACATTACACTTCAGGCAAATTGATTTAAACTAGGGACACAGGCAATCACATCCTGAACACTGGATACTATTTATATTATTGAATAATAACTCTGCTCGCTAGAAGGGGGAAACAAGTAATGCTTTGCCTAACAAGATTATCTCCTCATTCAAGTCGTTAGGTACATGACACATTACACTTCAGGCAAATTGATTTAAACTAGGGACACAGGCAATCACATCCTGAAGACTGGATACAATTTATATTATTGAACAATAACTCTGCTCGCTGGAAGGGGGAAACAAGTAGTGTTCATTCTCGACAGCCAGCCAAGTCCTGCTATCATTCATCCCTGCAGAATATCACACAGGAATGTGCAATCCACAATAGCAAGGGAAGCGGGGATCCTCTACAGCGAAATCTGCACCTACCAGAAACACATAATCTGGGGCATCGAGGTCAACAGGAACGACACACCACACCAATGCATAAACCCTACCCCTAAAACCCCCACCTAAAACCCCTGGCAGGGGCCACCCTGACTACAGCAGCAGGCACAGTCCGCACGCCGGCTCACCCGATGGAAAACCCACTCAAGTGGCTCCAAGAGTGCCGAACAAAGCGCCCGAAAATGACGCACACGGAAAGACGAATGGCACCGCGGCGGCGGCCGCCGCTCCGGGAAGCGGGGTGCGGTCGTGTGGGGATAGATAGAGTTAGGGCTTAGGGTCGCGGGTCACCTGGAGGCGGAGGGGAGGAAGCGGGAGAGCCGCAGCATCGTCTCGTCGCCTTGAAGGTCGCCGCGACGGAGGGGAGCGGAGCGAGCGCCGAAGACTGGGGGAGACCGGGAGTGGAGCGAGTTCCGTCCGACTGCGGCAGAAGGCCAAGGCGCCGTCTGTCTCGGGGAAGGTGTAGGCGGCAGCGCGCCTTTACGGGCCGAAACTTAAGAGGTGGGCTGTCCATGCCACTCAGTCTAAGGCCCAATAATCAGCCTCGTGTTTGCGAGATTTTTTAAAAAATGTTTTTGGACCTAACACCATTACAAGTTGTTGGATCAATAATCAATTTGCATCCACCTGTCATGTCAAGTGGTTAGGCATAATTTGTTCTAATCCTTAATGTTGTTAGGAGGGCCTTCGAAAAAGTTTGCGGGCCTTTGAAAAAGTTTGCGAAGAAAGTGTGAAGTCGCCCGTTCAACAGGAATTTTTTTTTCAAAACTCGTAATGGTGTTATGTCCATTTGCTCTCAATGTTCAAGACACCTTCCAAATAATCTCAGCAGTTTATGAAAAAAAAATCACAGCCTACATATGCATTCTACAATGATAATGAAAAAAAACACAAGTTTTATTTCCCATAAAATATTTCCTTTTTACTTTTGGTTGTTATTCACCTATTCGAATTTAAATTCAATGGAACACTTTAAGATAGCATGCAAAACAAATCATAGTTTGCGTGGCTATTTGAATGGTGTTTAAAAGGTTTAAATTTAAAAGAGAAGTAACACAATAGTTTTGTTTTCCTTTTTATAAACAAAAAAAGACCAAACAAAGGGTGACTTTCAATTAATCACATGATGGAAAATTCGCCCTTGTTTAGGCTTTTTTTATAAAAAAAAATCCTATTCGGACGACTTTGTCGATGGAAGCAAATTTTTATAGTGTCAATAAAATATGATCAATTTTTTTTAACAAAAATCCTTGTTGTAGCTCAATAGTTTTTTTTTATGAAGTTAAGCCCCGCTTTTAAAGAGCAAATGACAAGTATTACAGAATGTTCACCTGAAAGCAATGTGGACACAAGCTAACCGTACACAGGGCTAAAAAAATGTCGCTCAATAGATAAGTAAGGGTAATAAGCATTATTCGATTGGTTTATCAGTCTGGCTTATCTTGTACAATGTTTTTATCTCACAATAAAACAGCCAAAAACATCATTAGACAGTTTATCAGCCGCAAAAACGATAAGCCGAACAAACCGATAATGATTGTCATTTGTGCACTGGACCAAGTTTATTGCTGCCGATTTACTTCCGATCCAGATGTGTTGGCACGTCAGACATTACACCCTATTCGCTTGGCTTATCAGCCGAAACGATAAACGAACTGGGCGACAATAGTTGGATAGGTATATAAGAATTGTAAGTGCAAAATTTCTCTTAAACGTGACAAATGTGTTGGCACGTCAGACATTACAATTATGTTTGATTTGAAAGGAGAAATCATTGGACCACCACAACCCACAAGATTTCTTCGAAAAGAATACAAGGAACCACTGATCTCTATGCTTCATTGACACAATTCTGCGAGTTCATTACTTTCTCCAGTCAATTTACCTTCAGCTTGGACGAGGAAGATCATCGCTGGAAGAACTCAATTTTACAGATCCTCACAAGCATTAACATTTCTTTACGCATCATGCATGCATCACAAAACTGGAGCATGTGACCCGGTTCTCGTCGCTTAGTTCGATTTCGATTTCTGAGCGGCGGGCGGCCCGCAGAAGGCTTCCCGGTTGGCGGCGGCACCGCCGCGCAGGAGGAAGTGGCCGAGCGACGGCGTGCTGGTCGCCGTGACCCGGTTCTCGTCGCACAGGAACTCCCGGCCGCACGCGCGCTCCACCTCCCGCTCGTAGTCGTGCACCATCACCTCCGTCTCCTTGCCCTTGGTCCGCGCCATCACCGCCGCCGAGTAGATCGCCGACATCCTCCCCGGCGACCCCTCCATGAACCTTCACACCCACCATGACAAAATCATAAACAGCTATATAATGAATGGGCTTTCCTTCCTTAACCAATCCAAGAAACCATGGCGAACGCGCGGCATCCGACATGCATGCATGCAATGGTACGTGCGTGTGCACTGGCACGTACCCGCGCGGGCCGTCGACGAGGATGACGTCCCAGGCGACGTCATAGAGCTGGTTGGGGAGGTCATTGATGGCGAGGCGGCAGTCAGAGAAGAGCAGGTTCTGGACGGGTCGGCACTCGGCGGCGCGCGCGGCGCGGGCGGCGTCGAGGAGGTCGGGGAGCTCGCGCACCGCCGTGGCGTAGGCGACGTCGTAGGCCTCCAGCCCCGGGTGCTTGCCCTCCAGGTGCGCCACGTAGTAGGGGTTCTCGTCAAGGAACACGGTGCGCCCGCCGTGGTTCAGCGCGCGCCACAGCGGCGTCTCCGCGCCAAGCCCGAACACCAGCAGGTTGCACGGCGCGCGACGCCGGAGCACCGACGCGATCGCGCGCACGTCCGGCTCCGGCATGCTCGACGACGAGTTCCCCGCCGCCGCCGCGTACTGCACCAGCGCGTCGAACACGTACCGCGGCAGGCCGGCCTCATCGGCGCCGGCGACAACGCCGCTGACCGTGGAGGGCGCCGCCTGCTGGTAGGCCGGCCCGGCCGAGGCGCGTGCAGTGGAGAGTACGGTGAGGAGGGACACGCAGGTGAACAAGGCCAGGAAGACCACCAGCCACATGCGCCGGCGGGACCAGCCATGGAACGGCATGGGCGACGCCGGCGCCATCCCGTTCACGGCCTTGTTCGACGACGTGTGGACGACGAGCAGCTTCGGCCCGGCCATTGCCTTCATCATCTCCGCGCGTTCTGGCTTTTACGTGAACGAACGCTGACAAGGTTTAGTAGATGAAGGATGGATGTTGTGCAGATGGAATGGCCACTCACACTGACATTTTCAGGTGAGAGATGAGAGTTGGCAAGGGAGGGAGGAAGGAATGGAGGTTGGGATGTTGAGAGGGACTGACAGCATGCCAAGCTAGCTGAATTAAAGCAAAGTTAAATAAGCTTATGTTGGATTAGTAGTTGGCATGTTTGGCAGGAAAGCAATCTAGGTTAAAAATTGCTTGAGGGTTGCAACCTGCAAAGGCTTTGCTTCAGAGTGGCTCAAATTTTGGTAGGTTTTGATGGCACTCTTTTGATTTTGACACCAAATCTTTCTCGCGACATTAACTATTAATCATTTCCTATTTTAATTTTTATAACCACCTTTTGGAAATGAAAATGAGCACAACAAAAACCGTTTGTAACACGACTTTTTTTTTCCCTCATTTCTTGAGTTTTTCTTAAATGAAGATCCTTCAAAGTTGAAATTTGTTACTACCAAATAGTTCCCTAAAATTGGACTGAGCTGAATGTAAAACATAGTCATGACACTTTTTTTAGGCAGTGAGGCCCCATGGTTTTTGGCGTTGCACAGTACCAATCTGCCACTGCAGTATATATGAGTGATGATACAAGAGCATCATCGAATCGAAAAGCAATAGCAGATGACACCAGGTTTTGGAAGGGCGGCCAGCAGCTTTCTGGCCACCACCAGAAGGATATGAAACAAAAGCAGCCAAGAGAGCATATCAGGTTTGGTGAGAAAAACTGCGCAACAAATGAAGACTGGACTTCATTGGACTGATCGCAAGATGCTACCAGCAGCAAACACTTAGAATGTAAGGCACAGGCGTGTCAGGGGCTAAAGTTCTGCAGATAGGAGGTGGCTCTCAGCTTCTCTCTCCGTTGCCTTCAAGTGAAGCCTCAACAAAACCGGGCATGAAACACGCATCGCCCGCCCATTCCTTGTGCACTCCAAAAGGGCCAGAACCATTTCACATCTACATAGACAGGAAGTATTTCGAAGACACAGCATACCGACGCCAGTAACACAATACCATAAAAGCATGGGTTGATTGGTAGGTCATCTAAACGGAAATTTATATCTGATAAACAGACAAAGGGGTGTGAAAGCGAACCTTTTATGGCAGCAGGTAGTGATGGGAATGCTCTATCTTCTTTGCAGATTCTCATGAATATCACTGCTAAAGCCAGTTTTCAACTCCATAACAAATCGAAGGGGCATAATATCAGTTCCTCCATACTTTCTACCCAGTTTCAGTATTTGGCAGTTGTAGCTAACCGCAAGAGCATTCTTTTGGCGACATTCAACTATTGGAATTTGATGACCATGCCAAACATCTTATCACCTTCCATCAACCGAAAGCACAAGTACAATACAACGGATAGAGATGGAAACTTTCGTTCATAACGTTTGGCATCGGCAATGTATATTTACTACGATTCAACAGATGCGTCTCTCGCATCCCTGCAGTGAAGAAGCAGTGATTGGAACAGAAGAAAGTTTTACAAAATCTCACGGGTATCATGATCATTGGTTCATTGCCAGGTGTGACCATAGATAAACCACAGCAAGATGTAACCAGGATCATGCGGTCCCGCTCCCGCACCAGTAGGTTAAGTGCTCGTCCTTGCGAGATGTGCTAAAGAGCCCACCACATTTCAAGCAAATGAAGCTGCTCCCATCGGCAAACGCGTCCAGGATGATCTGCTTCCTTCCACTCTCAGCAAGAATGCAGGCCTCATCAGAATTCAGCATATCGAAAGGGTCTGACCCAGGTCCTTGTGGATGGTTAGCATTCGATGACTGGGCCTCTGCTATGGCACATTGAGCAAGCAAAGAGGCAAGCTCATCAACACTAGGAGTGGCCTGCAATCTCTGTGCATAGAGCTCACGCGCACGGTTCAATGTCTGCATGAGAGCTTGTTCACCACCTTGAGATCTTATGGCCAAGAGAACCTGCATTGTTTCTGAAGTTGAGAATCAATATAACACATACAGATGAAATGGTCATGAAATTAGATAACAACACAACAAGATAAAGTTTGAAAGGCTAATAATTACCACAAGACTCATCATGTAACCATGATCATGAAAAAGTATTAGTATCAGTCTGGATTATAGGGATACAAACAAAATGAAAGAGAAGCCTTCCAGAAGGAATCAAAATGGAAATTATGCATTTCAATAGACCAGAATGCTTGTCATACGTCACATTTAACAATGTTCGATTCATTACCAGAACAAATCCTACAATGTTATTATGAGGTACACATCACCGCAATCATAGGATCCCACAGGCAAACAGCTAAGGCTATAATCTTATATTGCGTAAATGTTTCCACTAAAATAGGCAGGAAGCACTAATGACAGAGTGTGCTGTTGCAGTTGACAAGTAATTAGCCTACTACTCCGATCCACACAGAAGACATGCATTTCATTCAATCCATGTGATGCATCAGATAATATGCTATACATGTCTAATCCAAAGACTATACGAAAATTCCAACACCATCGCACACTAATACATATAAAGTAAGATTTGTTTAGGCCTATATTGCCCTGTACTCCTAGTGTAAAACTAGTACAGTAGACACAAATAATTTTTTGAGGGTGCCAAACACTATTTGTGGGCTGTGGCTTTCTTCTTCAACTTTTGCCAACCATACCTTCTACTTTTACCCTTACCCACCTATAAAAGGGCTTGATGGTCATTTTTAACAGGCCTAATCCAAACTGGTTCATATTGAAATAGAAGAACAAACATTATCGACTGTGCCCTGCACATATGGGATAGGACAAAGATCACGCAGCACATTAAGGTGTACCCAAGCTGTCGTTGAGTCTAGATCACATTCCGTTGTGTTAAGCATTTTATCAAAATCAATATGGTCTCTAATGAACTCTTAATGTTCAATCAAAAGGAACATAAATTTGCTAACTAGTAACGTTCACCACATAGGGCTAGTGAGTCTGAGTGGCTCCTTGAGCCAGCCCTGAAACTGGTAACCCAAGATCGATCCAGGGCATTGGCACCGGGAAGCCCCTTCGTTGGCCTTCCTTGTGAAAGAAAAAAAAAATGAGCGAAATAAGACCTCTTAAAGCTTGATTTGACTTGCCTGCTTGAGCTTAAGAAACAGGCCCTTACATGGCACACCATCAATGGTGATCAGACAATGCATTGCAGCCTTGAACTCTCCATCACAATCAAAATATTAGTCTACAAACTTCTAAAAAAATACAGACCATACCCAAAGAGTTACGATAACATTTATAATCCCACTAAACTAAAAAGAAAAGTTAATGAATTTCCATGTTATAGAGGGGAAGGAAAAGTGTATTTTCACAATATGCCACCGCCCAAAAAAATTTCAGGATATGCTACTCCAAGCCTCATTGTCATGCCGAACAGGGCCAATTCAATGAGATATGGAAGCGACAGTGCCTTATTCTAACTTTTAGAGGAGTGTCATATATCCTCATAAGACCCAAAAGTAAATATAAAGTACACATAGAAAAAGAGAGAATTACATATGGACCTTAAAAAAAGCTAACCTTATGCTAGTGCGAGAAGAAGTCAGGAACCAAACATTGCCTATGTTTTAATTAAAGCCATATGGACAATAGGATTACTGATGGTAGTCATTGAATTTTGTCGACCGTTAATGTTCAGAATTGGAAAAAAACAAAAAGAAAACGGATAAAACTCTAACGGAAATGGCTTGGACTGGCTTGAAGTGTATTGGAAACCGGCCATATGTCCGAAATCAGCAATGCATGAAATACCAACAGACCTAGGTGTTGCACGGTCTAGTTAGTGAGAGTACATAAATCAACGGTATAGCAAGGGGATACAATAGATAAGTTGAACAATGATCAACACAACAGTTTTTCATTACTCGGCAGCTACATGTGTCTATCAGCAATGTCTTTGGTGTTTACTCGGTGTGCCACTGGAAATTCGATGGTGAATCACACATTAAAATGGTGGAAATGATGTGCTTAAAAGACCACAAGCAAACAGCATACTGCAATTGAGGATTCTGGAAACACACATTTCCATAAGGATAAGTTACACAAGAGCTCCAGGCAAAGGAGAAAAGCAGCAGTTAAGATGTATGTGCATAAAGCCACGATTTCCCTTCTTCCCTTCTTGAGGAGAACCTGGAGAATACTCCTTTCGCTTGCCCAAGAGAAACAGGTAGACAACAGATTCGAAAGTGATAGCTGCAAAAGTACCAAGGCACCTAAGCACCTACCCGTAGCATCATCCTCTAGAACGAATCGTACCTAACCAATCCCAAACCCTAAGACCTCGAACGGATCACACCTAAACCTCCCTTTGGCCTCTCCGCGCCAAACCTCAAGCCAGCCGGATGGATAACGCCATCGGGAGCACGACCCGAAATGAGATCGAACCAGGGGAAGTTCACCGCGAATCCGCGATCGTCAATCCACGCGATTGATCAGTTTCCAACACGTACGATAAGAGACGAAAAAAATCCACGGATTCCCCATTCATCGCCGGACGCCGGGCAACGGTGGAGACGAACGCGAGACTGACAGCACGTGAAATGGAGACCGAACGGAGAAGGGGAAAGAGGGGGAGGATTCTCACCGCCTGCAGGGCGAGGGACGGCTTGCCTTCCTCGAGCAGCCCGCGGGCGCGGGACAGCATGCTCCACCCCTCCCCAGCCGCTGCCGGCGCCGGAGCGACCGCCGTAGCCGGAGCCTGGGGCGCGGGCTCCATCTCCATCTCGACGTCGGGAGGGTCCATCGGCGGTGCCATCGATCTCGCTCGCCGCCTCTCCTGCGCTTCGCCGCCGCGGGGGAGGAGTTCGCTGCTGACGGGCGATGGCTGTGGAGCTGCGGCTGCGGTGCCAGTGCCACGCGCTCCAGATGGTTCCAGGTGTGCGTGGCGGCTTTATGCTTTGTCTGGTCTTTGGTCTACTCTAGTTCCAGATTTCAGACTCTTCAGAAACAAAGGAAGCTACCGCCCGTTTTCCTTGATAAAACGCCTTACGTGACAGTACTTCGATGACACTGACAAATTTCACGCTTAATGTGGATTATTCTCTTTTCTAAAATATTTTATTGTCTTTCATAGAACTTTCGAGCCCAGAGACTAAGAATTAGGGTTTAAGATACGACGGAGGTGTGTAAGAGTAACTATCTCTGGTAAACCTATAAGAAGTTTCAAGACATTAGAATAACACAGGATAACGATAACAGAAAGAAGATGGCGGGAGAGTTGTCTTCACAACTGAGTAAGACATGGCGGTGGCAAATGAGATATCAAGGTGGCAAGAACGTTACATGGTTACATGTCACCTGTAACGACGAACAATCAGTTGGGTGGTGAAACAGTAGTGGCAACTATCGGTGGCAAATATGGACAACGCTTGGATCCTTCGCCAGGCACTATGGCACCTTGTCGGACGAGGATGGCAAGTAAGGATGTGTGTTTGCTTCCCTCGCTCAAGTTCCTTAGGGGTTGTGTTGTCGAGGTTTGCCTAGCTCATGTGAGAGAGTTTGATCGGCTTGCTCGAGCAAGCAAGGTCCTTGTTTCTTGGACAAGGCTAGGCAATACGTCGCTAGAACCAAACACTCTCTATCTCTCTTTTTCTCTTCGCCACTTTTTAGTCATAGAGAGCAATTGTTTTGTGTGTGGAGAGGGAGGCTAGATTCGAAAGAGGCCCATGTTTCACGCAACGAAGGAGGACTTGATCCCCCCCTCCCTCCACCACCCATCCAGAAAAACCCTCACTCTAGATTTGCATGTAGCCACCATGATTGATGTCTTGACCACAACCATCCAACAAATATCATATTACCTATATATTACATCTAGACATGATTAATCTCTTTTCTAAAAAATGTTTTATTGTCCTCCATATAACTTTCAAGGCTAGGTTAGAGATTGTGTAAATATCTCTCGTAGACCCGAGGAGCTTAGGGATAGTAGAGAACAACATGATGGTGGTAATTTAAACAACTAGGTGGCAGAGACGTTACTCACCACATGTGAGTAACACGTGGTGGTGGTAAATGAGACATCAAGGTGGCATGAATGTTCCCTGCTAATCCACCACATACGATAAACACATGGTGGTGGTAAAAGAAGACAACAAGGGTGACAAGGACATTTCCCGCCACAAACAATGATGGAGATCCAGTTGGACGATGCAAGGGAAGCGACAACTAATGATAACAAGTATAAGATGACCGATTAGGACAGTTCGGTACTTCTCCTTAACCTTTTATTTTCCCTCCTCTTGAACTCTTTTGTATCTTTTCCCGTTTTATCCATACATGGAAGTTGTTTTGTGCACGCTTGTGTGTGGAGAGGGATGCTAGGTTTAGAGGAAGCTCTTTGTTTCACACAAGGGAAGGAGGGCTTGAATCCACCCTCCACCACCCATCGAAAAGCACTCACGCTAGATTCACATTTGTCCATCACGATTGATGTCTTGACCACCACCCAATTTGACTGGGATGGGTGACAATGGTGGTGACTCTAGGGATGATATCCACACAAGACCGATAGGGCATTGGTGGGGGGCAAAAGCCTCTAAGTTTGAGAGGTAGATAAGAACCGTTTAAGTTTGGGATGTGTGGGTAGAAGCAAGATCACCAATAGCAAAAGGGGAGAGAGTGCTCAAGAAAAAGGGCGGTCAAAATTTGAAAAGCAAGAGAATGTGGGGGTAAATAAGAATGGAAAGTTGATCTGTGTTGCTCGTCTTACATCCAATAGGTTGGAATTTAGTTAGCAAGGAGAAATCTTTCACCCAAGTGCATGATAGAAAAATCCAAAAAAATTATCTATAAAACCAGAACAATGATACATTGGATATGTTTTACGTATAGTAAAGTTATGTAATTGTCTTCTCGTGCCATGATCTATTATTAAACTATGTATATCCTCGAACCTCGATAATGTTATGTCGTTCAGTGCTAAAAATCATAATATGACATCTGTTAATGACAAATAAGTTAGATACACATACTATGACAACATAAAAGGTAGATTTGCATATGGGATTACGACTATTCGTCGAGTAAGACAGTTGGATACTTGAATAGTGAAACAGAGTGTGACAGAAACATGAGTGGTTGTGTCGCGTAATAATAAAGAAAAAGTTACATTATGGATACTTTTAGAACTACATTATTTCCTACATATCATAAAATATATTATTAAGTACTCATGAATTTTCACTTGGTAGCTAGTATAGTTTGACCTAGCCTCCATCATCAATGAGAATAATACAATTTCTAGGTATACAATTTAGAGCCTGTTTAGATTAAATAGATCTAAAAAATACTGTAAAATAATTGGGTTGGCCAATAATTGATTAAACATTTTGCTAAAAAAATAAGCTCATTTATTAGGTGCCTGTTTATATGAACTAGGGCTAGTAGGTAGCAAGTTTATATATCAGATTACAATCCGGAGGTTTTACAAAAGTAAGCCCATCACTTTCCAAAAAAAAAAGCAAGCCCAAAGAAAACAGGCCTTTACTCGGCCCATCTCCGCCGCCATGCCATGCTGCTCACTCACTGGACTGCCACAGCTCGCCACGGCCGCGAGCGGCGAGAGCGACAGTGCGAACAGGCTCGTCAGCCAACAGGAAGCAAGTGCACACTCCCATTCCCGAGCGCCGCGGCCGGCGGCGGCAGCGGCCATGGCGGAGCTGCGGCACTCGACGGCAGCGCGCGCGTCCAACTCCCCCGCCAAGCGCGACTCCGACGCCTCCGCCGCGTCGTCCCCTTTCCTCGCCTCCCCCTCCACCCGTGGCAGTCGCGGCGGCGACGGCGGCGACGACGACGGCAAGGACGCCCACCGCTCGTCCCCTCTCCTCTCGCACCACCACAAGCGCGTCCACCTGCTGACGTCTCCGTTCCGCTCCCTCCTCGCACTCGAGGACCCGAGGTCCGCCGCCGCCTCGTCCTCCTATCGGATCCTGCTTGCCCTCCTCGCGCTGCTCCTCGCCGCCGGGATCTTCTGCGCGCCATTGCTCTGGTCCCGCCTCGTGAGCTCCTGGCCCCTCTCGTGTCTTCCCAATGCCATTCAATTTCGTCAGGATTCCGACCTGCCACTGACATTCTGTTGATGTTGGTGTTGTTGCGGCCCATCTGATGCTAGAACACGCCGTACTTGTGCCACAAGGAGGGGATCACGCTCCACTGCCCTGAGGTGAAGTGTGCTTCATTGCTCCAAGGGTTTTGGGACTCGTGCTCGCTTCAGGAACATTTGGCCTGAAGAATTTCTGCTTTGGGTGCAGACTAAGGAACCCCCATCTCTATGGGAGAATCCACGTGCTGCCACGACATCTTGGAGACCCTGTGCAGAGCGACGCAGCGATGAGCTCTCAGGCGAGTATACCTTTCATCCTTCTTAAAGGCAGCACGTAGCATATATTGCATCCCTACTTTATGCATCACTCGACCACTTTGAGGTCAGTAGCCTACATTGTGCAAATTTAGATCTCCCAGAGCTAGTATTTGTTGATATGGTGCAAAAACTGAATTTCCTATGTCAGGAACTTTGTTATGTGTAGTTTCATGTTAGATGATAGATTTATGAGAGCACATCTAACACATGTTTCCTTTCATGACTGGGCCCTGCTAAGTGATGATATCATAAATTTCTATATCATGCAGATGTCCCATCAGTGAATGAAACCTCTGGGTATATTTTTATCCATGCCGAGGGAGGACTAAACCAGCAACGCATAGCTGTATGTATGCACTTCTGTCCCTCAGCCTTCCTCACCTAGTTGTGTGTGAGTGATAATTGCACTATGCAAGCCTAGGTTTGCTTCTTTTCCTGTTAGTTTTGCTGCTCATTGTTCAAGCATAACTACAATACCCCTTCAATATAAGCTTGTTATTTCTTTTGATAATGTGTGTTTTCCGTGACCTGCGAAAGCTGCTTTGAGATGAAATCTCTGTTTTTTAAATACAGAGTCTGGTGCTCCCTTAGCAGATCATGCCAGTTTCTTGAGCTTGTCCATTAGCTTTTTAAATGGAATAGGGTTTTGGTTACTTCTCTCAAAAGAAAACAATTCGAATTTCAGATATCTGTGACCTGCTAAAGTTGCTTTGAGATGAAATCTCTGTTTTTTAAATACAGAGTCTGGTGCTCCCTTAGCAGACCATGCCAGTTTCTTGAGCTTGTCCATTAGCTTTTTAAATGAAATAGGGTTTTGGTTACTTCTCTCAAAAGAAAACAATTCAAATTTCAGATATCTGTTATTTTTGCAGATATGTAATGCTGTTGCGATTGCTAAGATAATGAGAGCAACACTTATTTTGCCTGTTCTGAAGCAGGACCAAATTTGGAAAGACCAGTCGTAAGTATTATTTCCCGTTCCAGATTCTAATGTATCCTTCTTGTCTATATCCCTGCCGATATTTAATAGATAATTGTATCAGATAAAAGCTTGTTAACTAGAACTTAAGCTTTCCATAAACCGAACATAATGTTTGACTTATAGAATGTTAAAAAATGAACATCTGTCTTCATCAAACCTGCAATCTTGTTTGGGTTATGAAAACTAAGACGACTATTTAGGTCTTACTTTCATTGAAATGTTTGCGCCATTGATGTGTAATGGAATTTTGTTAGCTTAAAAGCCTTGTAACACTGAATGATTTTGCGTAATATCATATGTAGATGATTGTATCTGTCATTCAATTACTGAAACACCAAATTATGCTTCTAGAACTGGAAGTCAGTGCTTCATTTCTCATGCTTCTCCTGTGATTGTAGTATTGTCCCGTAATGTCCTTCGATGAGGAAGTCCACTATGATGCTTCAGTGCTTTGAAGTAAACTAGTGGTTACTGGGACCACAAACAAAAAATGTATGGGTTAGTTGATCGGACCAAATGCAGATCAATGCAGTTTCACCTGAAAATCCATCATTGTTCTCATATAGTTTAATTTGTACGTAGTTGATAAACAGACAAGAAAAGTAATACACTATGCTAATTTTGGATGGAAATGCATCCAAACCACTTAATGGATTATACTGATAAGAATCTGTAAGAAAGGTAGGATGCGTATAATGTGGTCGTTGTATTGCAATGGGCCTCATGGGCTGATTATATAGATTACATAGGACTAACACCCCTCATGGGTAGACGATGTGGTACTAATCCTATTACTCTAACATCCCCCCACAGTCGTAGCGGCAGCAACACGAACGGTCAGACTGGAGAACAATGGAGATATATCCCCCCGCAGTTGGAACGCCGTGCGTAAGCTTTGACTGGAGACTCATGCAGATGATAGCCCTTTAGTGCCCAAATAGCCGAGGTCGAGGTGGATGTGGTTGAAGCCATGAAGGAGGCGCGGGTCCGAAGTGTCGTCGAGGCGCTCGAGTATAACTCAGCAGCTTCTTGCCGAGGACAGCAGCAGGACGGTTGCGGCGGACGACGATGGTAGACGGCGCGGTTTTGCGACTTAGGTCACGCTCAGGGGTGGCGACGGCGCAGGTTGCAACAAAAGTCACGCTCAGAGCAGGGGTGGCGACTTCGTCTTCCTTCAGAGGATCCGTGGCGGTGTCCGCGCGAGAACGGCTGGAGGCGCGGAGGCGGATCGAGCGCCTGCTTGACGAGGACCGGCGGCGAGTGGCGCCACCGCCTGAACAGACGGCGACACCGGTAAGGGTGGCTTGATCACGAGCGTCATTGCTGCAGCCTGGAGGGCGCATCAATGACCTCGTCGGGAGTGTCGACGATGAACGACGACGAACGGCAGGGCGACGCAAACCGATCTCTGATCGGGAAAAAACAAAACAACTAAAACAACAGCAGCAGACGAACCAGGGTACAATCTCGGGTGCCTCCTAGCAATTCCCAACCCCTCTCCTTCCTTGTCTCTTCCCTGTTTTGGTCAACAGCCACAGGAGAAAGAAAAGAGGAGAGGCAGAGGGAAACCAGAGGGAGGGCGGCGGCGCAGATCCCTGCGCGGAGGCGGTGGCCTCCCAACGGCGACGGCGGCGCGGACCCCTGCGCGGAGGCGGCGGCCGCCCCACGCGGCGGCGGATCCCGCGGATCCCGCGCGGAGAAGGCAGACTCCCCTGGCGGCGCCCTACGGTGGCGGCCCCCACGGCCACGGGCTCCCGCACGGAGGTGACGTCCCCCACGGTTGTGCCCTAAGAAGGCCGATGAGGAAGGCAGCCTGACGACGACGGCGGCGGCGTGGAGAGGTAGGTCTGCTGCTCCTTGACCACGACGGCGCGACGGATCAGAGGGATCCGCGGCACATCCTAGGAGGCGCTGCCCCCGGTGGAGATCGATCTCCCCGGGGGCGGCGCGACGGCAGCGGCAGCGGAAGCCTAGTTAGGTCACGGGATCGTGACCCTCGGATACCATGTAAGAAAGGTAGGATGCGTATAATGTGGTCGTTGTATTGCAATGGGCCTCATGGGCTGATTATATAGATTATATAGGACTAACACCCCTCATGGGTAGACGATGTGGTACTAATCCTATTACTCTAACAGAATCAATAGATAGTTGAATCGTTGGGCACCTTTGAACTAGTTCATGTAGTCACAAAACTTGCAAGGACAAGAATTTCCAATATCATGCATATTTGGTCTGACTGTTTATTGGTCATATGCTGACCATCCTGTACTGAAGTAATTCCCTTGAAGATTGACCTGCTTAAATAGACTATTTGCTTTCTTCCAGATTGTCTTGGTTCTGAGAACATATATCTTCTCTGTAGGAAATTTGAAGACATCTTCGATGTTGATCATTTTATAAATTATTTGAAGGATGATGTACGAATTGTCCGAGATATCCCTGACTGGTTCACAGAGAAGGATGAGCTGTTTACCAGTATAAAGTAGGTGTTTTTTTATACTCTGTTTTAATTACCTGAAGCTTTCAGAAATTTGATCTTACAATATGCAAGATAATATTGACAATGAAGGATGTATTGATATTTCGGTATTTTATATTGAATATTATTTTATGATTTTGCTGGTATTATCTCAATAGGGTGGGAAAATTTGAAGGACCTTCATGTCACTATATATGACATAAATCTCAACTACCCATGCATTCTTAGCTGTTGTTTTGAATCAGTCTTTCCTCGTTTTTCTTTTTCACCAAATAAAATCTCGATGATGTGTGACACAATTTGGTTATATCATGCCATCTATGCAGTTCCGTTTAACATCTGGTCAATTGAACAATGTTATCAGGTATGAGATGAAGTGAAGTATATATATGCCATGCAGCTTGTCTGACATTCTACTATATTAAGACAATATTTGTGAACTTCTTGTGAAATCAAAGTGAATATAAAAAGGTCCTGTTAAATATCTTTTCTTTCCAATAGCTGCTCTGCTGCCTTGTCTTATCTTATGTTCCCAATTATTGTTCTAAAAACCATGCTCTCTTCACCCATCCTTATATTACTGGAATATTCTTTGTGTTCGACTGAATATTCATATTTCCATGATATGATATGCATTGAAGTATGTGTCTGTTACAGGCGTACTGTGAAGAACATCCCAAAGTATGCTTCAGCACAGTTTTATATTGATAATGTGCTTCCAAGGATCAAAGAGAAAAAGATAATGTCTATCAAGCCATTTGTTGACAGGTTGGGGTAAGTAAACTTTTGATTGCAAAATTTTGGTGTTTTTTTCCGGTTCATTTTAATTTTGTGATTCGGAACATCTGGTCAGCTTAATGCTGTGGTAACGGGAGCTTTATTCTTTTCTTTTGTTCTTTGTTCTGTGCAATGGTCATATATTTTCGCATTGATATGCTCTCAATGGAACAATCTGAAGCTAATGTGAAACTTCACTGTTCAGGTATGATAATGTTCCAACGGAGATTAACAGGCTAAGATGCAGAGTTAACTATCATGCATTAAAGTTCCTACCTGATATTGAGGAAATGGCCGATAAGCTTGCAGCAAGAATGAGGAACAGAACTGGCAACATAAATCCATACATGTACGTTATTAACTATCCTTTTGTTGTATGATATTGTGTACAGTAGAGCTTGTATCTATTGAAGACATTATCCAATGCAGCTGAAGTTGACGCTCAAGTTTATTTCACAATCAAATATTGAATTTTTTTTCCCTTAAAGGGCTCTTCACCTGAGATTTGAAAAAGGAATGGTGGGGCTTTCTTTCTGTGATTTTGCTGGCACACGGGAGGAGAAGGCGATGATGGCCGCTTACAGGCAGAAAGAATGGCCAAGGCGCTACAAGGTGACGCAAATCTTGACTAGATACATCTGTTACATTGGACTGAGAAAGAAGACCTGGGAGAAATGAAGCACGGACAATATCATGCCATTCTAACGATTCTCTCTCCTTTGTGTCCGCTTGCAGAATGGATCCCATCTGTGGCCACTGGCACTGCAGAAGAGAAAAGAAGGCCGTTGCCCTCTTGAGCCCGGTGAGATTGCTGTGATCCTTCGAGCACTGGGGTACACGAGCGGAACACAGATATACGTCGCGTCAGGGCAAGTGTACGGCGGCAAGAACCGGATGGCTCCCCTCAGGAACATGTTCCCCAACTTGGTAGGCTGCACAGGCACAAATCCACAGCTCAGTGGCAACACATTGTTTGCTTGAACTGAACCCGTGAAAGCCGTTGCCGTGGATTTGCAGGTGACGAAGGAGGAGCTGGCGAGCGCGGAGGAGCTGGCGCCGTTCCGGCGGCACGTGACGAGTCTGGCGGCGCTGGACTTCCTGGTGTGCCTGCGGTCGGACGTGTTCGTGATGACGCACGGCGGCAACTTCGCCAAGCTCATCATCGGGGCGCGCCGCTACGCGGGGCACCGCCTCAAGTCGGTGAAGCCCGACAAGGGCCTCATGTCCAAGTCCCTGGGTGACCCCGATATGGGCTGGGCCTCTTTCGCGGAGGACGTCGTCGTCACCCACCGCACGCGGACGGGCCTCCCTGAGCCCACCTTCCCCAGCTACGATCTCTGGGAGAACCCGCTCACGCCCTGCATGTGCAGGGCCTGATTGAGTGAAAGGGCCTTCCGTCTTCTCGGGCCTTCTTCCCCTAGGAGTAGTCCGTAGCCACTCCCATCAGCATTTCAGCGAGCACATGCTTCTATTAGTTAAGCACCTACGGTTTCTATGTATTTTGTGCTTGCCTAATCTGTAGTTTCACATAGATCAGTTCTTGCTGAAAATGGTTTGTCCAAGAGCCTGGACAGAGCAGTGAACGAAGATTGAAGAGCAACCTGCATTTCCAAAACTCTTTCTGGATTTACGAGACTGAGCCAAGAAATTACTCTGACTAGAGTTTTTGGCTGCGGACATGACGTGTTCTAAGGAACTGACCCGTGAACTCGCTAGGCGTGACGTTTCTTTCCACGCGGCAGCTCAGCAGAGCCATGCGGCCTCTCTGCTCGCCACGTTCTCCTGCAACTCGAAGCACTCAAAAGCTAGCTATTAAGAACAAGCCGCCGTGGATTGGTTCTCGAACAAGAACAGAAGAGAGACAAACAAGAGAAGTAGCAGAGAACAGCTAGAAAGAAAGGAGTGATCAGCAATGGCGCAGCTTAGAGCACCCGCCGACGAGCAACGTCTGCAGCAGGAGGCGCTGCTGCACGGCGCCGTCGCCGCCGGCGGAGACGAGAGCAGCAACAAGAAGGCGCGCGCGGGGCTCTGCGGCGTGCTCCGCGAGCGCAAGGTGGTAGAGCTGGCGCGCGCCAAGCAGCGGCTGGTGGAGGTGCCCTACACGGCGACGCTGGCGCACACGGCGAACGCGCTCCTGGCCGCGGGCGTCTCCGGCGTGGCCGTGGCCGCGCCGCCGGGCCACTGGATCGGCGCCGGCGGGTCCATGATCCTCGAGTCGGACCCGGCCACCGGCGCCGTCCGCAAGCACTACATCGGGATGGTGAACATGGTCGACATCCTCGCTCACATCGCCGAGGCCAGCGACGACGCCGAGGCCGACGGCGATGCTGTCGACCTTGACCGCCGGATGGCCGTGCCGGTGTCCTCCGTCATCGGCCACTCCCTCGAGGGTCTCACTCTGTGGACGCTCCACCCGACCACCAGCGTGCTCGACTGCATGGAGACGTTCAGCAAAGGGGTGCACCGCGCGCTCGTGCCGCTGGAGAGCTCGGCCTCGGCGGACAACGTGGTGGCGGTGGAGCTGGTCGAGTCGGCGCCGGCCTACCGGATGCTCACCCAGATGGACGTCGTGAGGTTCCTCAGCGCGCACGGCGCCGAGCTCAGGGACGTGTTGTCGCGCACCGTGCGCGAGCTTGGTGCCGTCAACGACGCCGTGTTCGCTGTCGCTGGCGGCACCACGGTCATCGACGCCATCAGGGCGATGCGGGCGGCGTCCCTGACCGCCGTGCCCGTCGTGGACGCCGCCGCCTACGTTGGTAGCGGTACAGAGACCCTTCAATACGTGAGTACTGCGCGCGCGCGCCTCCGATCCGAACACGCACACCGGGGACGTACGCCATGTCTGAAATCCCTATATATAGCCTGTTGTGCTGCTGCAGGGAGAGGGCAAAGGGCGATCGAGACGTTCTCGGCGACGGACCTGCGGGACTGCCCAGTGGCGAGGCTGCAGCCGTGGCTGGGGATCAGTGTAACGGAGTTCAAGAAGAAGGTGGTGGAGTACCGGGCGAGCAACAGGCCAGTGGTCGCCGGCGCCGACGCCACGGACACCGCCGGCACGCCGGTCGCCGGGTACACCGACGTCGATGACACCCCTGCGGCTGCCGCCGTCGCCACTGACGAAGAAGAGCAGGGCGAGCAGCAGGAGTCGTCGTCGGCGGCGCTGGTGACGTGCTCCCCGGAGAGCACCCTCGGCGAGGCGATCGAGGCGGCGGCGTCGAGGCACGTGCACCGGCTGTGGGTGGTCGACGAGGAAGGGCTCCTCTGCGGCGTCGTGTCGCTCACCGACATCCTCCAGGCGGTGCGGGAGGCCGCGCTCGGCGAGGACCGGGAGATGCACGGCATCGTGTCGTGAGTCGAGACAGACGTCCAAGAGCGAAGCTGGTAGCTGTCCGTCGGCCCGTCGTGCTGCTGCAGAGGCTGAGGGGGCAAAGGTCGACCGAGACGTGTTCGCGACGACCGGCCACCTTTTTTTTTTCTTTGTTGCTTTGTTAGGCTCCTGGCTCCGATCCAGGCGTTGTGCTTGCTCGACAGGCCTTCATCGTCACATCTATCTTTGCACCGTTTTACTGATCAAACAAAAATGCATGGTGCACCGCCGGTGTTTCGAACTCTTTTGCTTCTAGAGGTGTGTGTGTGTTTGCCTTACGTTTGTTTTTCTATCGCGACACTGTCTACCATTTTCTATCAAAAAAAAAAACGTATCATTTCAAATTTCATTTTTCAATCAAAAGTAGTATCATTTGTTGAGATAAAAAACATTGCACTCAGCTCCCACTCGAATTTAATTTGAGACTGCGGATTCTTGGTTACCTCGGTCGATATTATTGGTTTGGAATAAGATAAATTTATAGTTTTGTTTATTAAAACACTTTTCTTATAGTTTAGGTGTCTATATTTCAGACAACACTAATATACCATCAATTAGTATAAGTTAGTTGTTAATTTTACTAATATACCATCAATTAGTATAAGTTAGTTGTTAATTTTGTATTTTTTTATTTGTCTTTGTGTTATAATATATTAATTTTTTGTTCTTGTTCTTTTATAGAAATAATTGTAATTGTTAAATTATCTTTGTGCCCACATATATAAGATTTTGTCAGATTTGTAGTTTTGTCTAATTATTTCTGAAAAAATTTTATGTCTACATAAATTACAATAAACTAAAACTATAATTTTAGTATTAAACTAAAACTTTTTGTCTAATTATTTCTGAAAAAATTTTATGTCTACATAAATTACAATAAACTAAAACTATAATTTTAGTATTAAACTAAAACTATAATTTTAGTATAAAATATAAGTAATAATCGGCGCCTGAAAGAAAACCAAAATTCAGACACCTAAAATTTAGCAAATCTCTTATTAAAATGTACTACTACTACTAGAAAACTTAGCATTGGCATCAGCGACGAGCAACCAGGCAGGCAAAAGGGCTATCCGAGCTGAGAAATGAGGACGCGATGGAGTTCACGCTGGTGGCGTGGCGTGGAGCCGTGGACAGCAGAGTCGATCGACACATGCGGAGACGTCGTACGCCCCTTGCTTTGTTGCCACGCACGGTTCACTCACGTCGATGAAGGTACAGTCGCCTCGTGGTGGCGCGCCGCCGAATCGGAACCCAACTGGATGGAGGGAGCGTGACCGTGAGTGCTTGCCTCCGCACCGCACGCCAAGGCCAAGCCGGCGGACGGTCGCGACTCGCGAGTCTGTTCGGGTAGCGGATGGATCTCGTCATTTTTCCTGGTCCTGGGCCATGGCTGGCTGGCTGGGGGCTGGGGCACCCCGGTTCGGACCGTTGTGCGAACGCAGCCGTACCTGCCGTACGCCGTCGTTCTCTGCCAGCCACTCGTACGTACAGGTACAGTACCTTCGTCCGCCCTATTAGCCAGCCAGCTTCTGTTGCCTGGTCGAATAGAGATAGGATAGAGCCATCGAGGCCAATGCTTCCAGCTTCTTGTCTTCTTCGTCCTCCTTCCTTCAATCCGGCTACACCAGGTCAGGTGTATCGAGACTAATAAGGCTGAAAAGCTGGCTTCTTGCTAATTCCGGACGCAGCGAGAGCAACGGCGCTCCTCTCGTACTACTCCCTGATCGTCACGTCCTGTCCGTGGGCACGGTGCCACCTGGCATCGGGGGATAATTAATGCTTTATTATGGTTAGGCAATCGAGTGCGCGGTACACTTGGCAACGCAACGGTGGCGCAAAACCTTCTTGACGATGAGCAAACGGATTATATATGGTTTCAGTTATCTGGCAGTCTACAGTTCCATTCTTCCATTGAGCGAGCTGACAAGTGTTGTGTTGTTGCAAGCTTGGGCTGGAGCTACTTCAAAGTGCAGTGCAACTTGCTGCAATTCAACGGTGGGGGAGCTGAGGCAGTTCAGTCATATCATGCTTCTATCTTGCTTGCCTATGCAGATTTCAAGTTGACTTGCACGTGGTTAATTAAGATTACACATGTTTCAGTTAATTCCTAGGCAGCTTCAGGGAATGTTTGTGGTGGGAAGTGAACATGCATGTAGGCTCTATTTGTTTCGCTGAATTTAACTTATGCTGCTTTGTTGTAAGAGAAAAATATTGTTGGCTCCCTAAAAAACAGTGTGCATAGTTGAGTGCTGTCCAAGTGCAATAGCAAGTGTGCTTCCAAATCCATCTGGTGGATCCTGGAGTGGTTTGACATATACGTACGTCTATGTGGCTGCGGGTGTCATTGCATTGCGTATCCAATTGGAGTTGCCCTTCGATCGGTTGCACACAGAGAAGAGGATGTGGTGGGAATTGGAATTATTCAGGTTACATCAGTGCGTTGTTCTTGCAATATGCTTGTACTTCATCCTTGTTTCTATTCTGCTCCAATTGAACATGATCATGCGACTCATCAATCGAGGATGAAGAGAATAAATTGACAGCAACTACTCAGGTCATGTTATGAGGGACAACAACTACTCAAGGAATCTCTATTATATGTCTCCCGCCCAAACTCCTTCTCAGATTGTATCGAACCAGACCAGTTACATATTGATTGGAGGTTGTACAATCGTGCTGCTAACAGCCAGCAAGTAACTGGCATACATTTTGAACACATCATATGTATTTTCTGTAAGTTATTCCTCTCAATGAAATATATATCTTACATCTATCCCACTAAGTCATGAATTCTAGCTGTTTCCATTCGTCATCTAAATTAATGTGAATAATAATAAGTTCATTATGTTATTCTTCGTTGAACTCCAGCCAATTCATGACTTGGCAACCAAGGTCATGTCTTAACGCCCGCGCATCCAAGGCATGGCAGTCGAACACTCGGCGTCGTCCCTGTTGGAGATCAGGACTAGTATCTGGAAATAATTGGTTCTGGCAGCTCCATGCTATCAGAACTTAGCATACTGATGATTTGATCCATGGTTGGTCTCCTCGTGCGGTCGCACTGCAAGCAGAGGAGCCCAATGTGCACGCAACGCAGCGCTTGTTGCATCGCCTGCTCCTGTCCTTCCACACCTAGGTTAGCATGAACGGCATTTTTCGCTCTCTTAAGCGTCCAGAGCTGCTAAACCTGCACACGTGCCACCCATCACTATCAATTCGGGTGTAGAACCAGTTGGAGCTTACTTATCAACCAGCAACTCCATAAGCACTCACATGTTCAACAAGGCATTCAAAGTTTTTTCCCCTCAAATGAATGTGTCCTGCGTCCGGTGATGATCTCCAGCAACATCACGCCGTAGCTGTATACGTCTTCTTTCTTTGACAGAAAAAACTTGGGGCCACTCCAGCACTCTGGTGCATTATACCCACTGCACAACAACCATGCATAGGTGTAAAAAAATGCCCAATTTGGCTTTCATTTTGATGGTTAACAGTTACCATTGTTAATAATAATGGTGAAACTGTTGGATGCTTATGTACTTACGAGAAAGTTAAAATTGCCCCTAAGAGCACATGCTCTCATGGTGTGGGCCGTTAGATTCGCTCCGAGATTCGTGCACAGCAGGAAAGAGACAATAAAAAATTATCTATCTCCTGTTGTGCACAAATCTCGGAGCGAATCTAACGGCCCATACCATGGGGGGCATGTGCCCTTAGGGGCAAAAAAAACTGCTTCCATGTACTTACGTTGTCCCGACTGCCTTTTTAGTAGTCTGGTGGGTGTTGTAACTATCGCAGATCCTCATCAGATCGAAATCTGCTACCTTCGGAATGAAATCCTTGTCAAGAAGCACATTGTCTGGTTTAAGGTCTCTGTGAAACATATTTTTGCTGTGGAGATAGCAAAACCCTTGAACTATCTGTAGAATGAGCTTGAACATCAATCCCCAATCTAACTTTTGTCCTCGTGAAGATGCTACATTTGAAAGTCAAATATATTATATTTTTAACCTTGATAATCTTCTACCCGCTGTTTAAAGAGTAGTACCTTTGCCGAATGCATATGAGCATATCCATGTTTACGACTTAATAACTAATAAAGAATATACAGTGATGCACTAACCCGTAATGCTCGGTGCTGACAATGGAACTATCGTGTCACTGTTCATCACCAGCTTGACATTAGGTTCGCTAGCGAAAAACTTTCTATGAGTCTCGCACCTGAGGCCGCACCTCCAGCCAACCAGCCACCCATTCGGCAGAGGAAGCAGCCCCATTCATGTTCACCACCATCTCCAACAACTCGAGCTCCAGTTTCTTCAGGCAATCGTGGCACTCCGCCGGGGACAGGTCCGTGTTGCATTGGGCCATTGAGTAGAGGGATTCGCTCCCTACCCCTTGACCGATGCCGAAGTAAACTCTCGACAACGGAGTGGCATCTTTGCCGACAACATAACTTACCGTAGCGTTGAGCAGTTGCGAGGGGCGCTGATGGCGAAAGCGGTTTCGACACCCAAGTTGAAGATGACACGTATGAAGCCGCTGTTGGTCGAAGAGGCAAGGAAATCATTTGCCGCAACGCGAATGTAGCATCGGCCGTAGAGGATCGCGGCTTCCAGGCTTCGATTGTAGGCCACCGGCAAGTCCTGGACGGCCCGGTTGCCTCAATCGAAGCAATCTTCCGAGCTAATGTCACCGCGCGCGGCAAAACACCACTCTGTAGGCTGCTCCCTCTCCTGCGCTGGTGGAGCCGGAGGCGAATAGTGCTGGTGACACGGACGCGTTCGCAACGAGGTTGGAGATGATGTCGACGGCGTTCTTGGCATACGAGCTTCCGGTTGGATAACTGCCAGTTGTGCCGTCGTAATTTTGAAGCGTGATCGGCCCAAGCTCGTCCTCGCTCTCAGCAGTGATGACAACAACGGCTCCCATTGTGGGCCGCACCATATTTGCTCCTTTTTTCTTCTCTTACTCATCGACTGTATGGGGATTGAGCCCCCACCATCCCATTGTAGGGGGGCATGAGCCCCACCAGCCCCTTTTTGGATCCGCCCCTGGCCGCACCTTTAGCCAACTAGCCACCCATTCGGCAGAGGAAGCAGTCCCCCATTCACGTTCACCACCTCGTCCTCGTTCTCAGTAGAGATGACAACTGCGGCTGCCGAAGCGATTATGAGAGCCAGAAGAATGCGGCCCATGGCGGAGGCCGTGCGGCAGGCCGTCTCATCAATTTCTAGGGCCACTGTCCAAGAACGACACTAAGGGCCCGATAATCTAATGTTTAATATGATGATTGAAGTATATAGTACTATTAATAATAGATAGCTTGCAGCATATATTTAATAAAAAATTACAGTACACCAAAGAAGCTACAAAACACACATTTGTAACATAGCTTTCCTCAATGAAACTGATCAACGATCATCGACTCAACGTCAACGATCATAAAGGTCATGTTGGTTTCGCCCGACTGATGCAACGTCAACGTAGCTTACCGTAGCGTTCAGTAGTTGCGCTGCATCCATGGTTGGGGATCAATGTGACCAAGATCAAGAGGACGATGGCCGAGTACCAGGCTAGCAATAGGCCCCAACACACATATGGTACTCATACCCATATGGGTACATACCCACCCTAGGCATAGTCGTCAATCTTGTGTGGAGATTTGGGTTTAGGATTAAGGAACATCGGGATGAAAGGAGTGTTTAGCTGACATGGATGGTGAAGTGTTAGAGACTAGTACAAGCCCTGTGACAACCGTGTGCATTTAGCAATAGCCAGGTTGAATTGTTGACCAAAGCATTATTCGCACGTCAAGGCACATCAAGAGCACTATCCCTTATGGGTTCAAATTCATATAGCAGCCCCGTCGCAGTTGTTTCTGGTACATAGAGCTGGTGTGTGGCGCCGCGAGGGAGGTGGATCTAAAGGATAAATCATTGCCGGAATTACTCGGACTAGAGCGCGTCCCCTTAAGCGAAGGCAGGTTGCGATACGAGGAAGAGGCGAGCCCGGAGGAACTTTGGCAAATGACAATTGTGAGCAATGGCATGTGTGACTTGATGGGGCTCGGAGAAAGGACTGGGCTAGGCGTGCGTCCACTGACAACTAGGTAAGAACAATGTGAGTTGATCTGGTTCGTATGGTCATAAGGCAGTACATAGGGGGTGTTGGGTTCAATTTTAGTCCCTATCATATTGAATGTTTGAAAACTGATTTATAATATTAAATATAAAACTAATTGAATAGATTGAGACAAATCTATTAAGTCTAATTAGTCCACTGTTCTCACTAGAGGACGCACGCACGCCCAATCTAGTCTTTTTTTTCTAGTGCCCCATCAAGTCAAACTCACCACTACTCATCAATAATCATCTACCGAATCCTGTTGAACAGACTACCTTGATGACATGGCGTTGGTTCCCCGTTGCGTGGTCGTCGTTCTCCTACGATTTTTGAAAAATTTGTCAAAGACACAGGGTGGCGAAACACAGAGTGCCGTCTGCCAGGTAAGCGATGCCTTATGAATTTAATATAATAGTCCATGGGCTGAGCATCTACAAGCCTATGAGTAGCTCGCCATGTGCGTAGACAAACATTCGGCGCAACCTGGCCGGTGGACACCGACCGGCGCGTACACGGACACCCCCCGCGCGCGGCCGCTGCCGTCGCCACTGACGACGAGCAGAGCGCGATCAGCTGACGTCGGCGCTGGTGACGTGCTCCCCGGAGAGCACCCTCGGCGAGGCAATCGGAGGCGGCGGCATCGAGGCACGTGTACTACCGGCTGTGGGTGGTCGACGAGCGAGGGCTCCTCTGTGGGGTCGCGTCGCTCGCCGAAATCCTCCAGCCGGTGGGTGCGCGGGAGGCCGCGATCGGCGAGGACAGGGAAATGTCGTGTGGAGGCAGAGGGGGGAAATTGTGCTTCGTCGACGGGGTCTTCATCTATCTTTGTATGGTTTTACGTACTGATCACAATCAAAAATACATGTTGCACTGCCGGTGTTTCTGTGGCGTGAAAACAGCGAGAGTCGAGAGCATCATCGACACATGGCGGACACGATCGACGTACGCCCTTGCTTTGGCACGCACGTCGATGAAGGTAGGACGGTCATTAGCCGGTGACGACTCGTGGGTGCCGCGCCGCCGAATCCAAACCCAACGGTTCCAACCAACTGACGGAGAGGAGATACATGCGCATCAAAGCGTGACGGAGACGGCACGCACTGACGGCGCCGACCCCAAGTCCCAGGCCAACCTGGGTGGGGTGGGTTGGGTTGCGTGGTGGTGGGCCGGTGGCGGCGGACCGCTCCCGAGTCCCGAGCCCAGGTCCACTCGTCTGTGTGTCGTACTCGTACGCCCTGAAGGCTGGCTTGGCTTGGCAGGCTGGGGGCCCGGTGGTCCGGTCGACCGTTGGGCGCAGCCGTACACCGTCGCTCTGTTTTCTGCCACTCGTAGCTTCTGTTGCCTGAACAGGATAGAGCGGATGATGTGGTGTGGTCCCTATTGGCCCAAAATCGCGCAGTCAGTAGTTGCATCTCTGAACCCCGGCCAGCCGCAAGGTGCACGTCTTGTTGCCACCCAACTCCCTTTCCTTGACAATGGCCCATGTCCCAGCCGGGTGCCCGGCCCCGCACCGCTCGCACGACAAACGCCCACGCGCCGACTCCCGATGGGCGATGGGTGGGCGGGTGGTCCCTTTCCGGCTTTACCGTTTGCACAGCATTGCCCCGCCGGTCTGCTCTGCTCTGCTCTGGCGGCCGGTCTGGGCGTTTGGACTTTGGAGGAGGGAGGCTGGACCGGGTGGATCGGATACATCACCCAGCCAAAACCAAACCAAAAGCCGAGCCCGAGAGCGAGAGGCCGCGACAGCGTCCCGTTCTTCCGTCCGTGCCCATTTTCTTAAAAAATTTTGAAAAATTAGATATAAAGATATTTAAAAAAAAGATAAGCTTATAGTAGAGTTGCTACTGTTCTAGGGCCTGTTTGTGTTCTATGTCACTATCGTTGTAAAAAAAGTAAAAAATATCTTTATATCTAAATATATCATTAATTATTTTTAGGCGCAACCTCGCTGGCTGTGCGCAGCTCCTGCTGTCACGTCCTATGGGGCTGTTTGGTTGCTGCCTGGCAGGCAATAAAATAGCCATGCAACAATCCTGTCCACATGCACACAAAAATGAACGCCTGAGATCTCTTTTTGGAGCCAGACAAGTTCTCAGACCTTCAACCAAACAAACCCTATCTGTGTGTGTCCTGCGCCTGGCACGGTGGCACCGTCTGGCATCGCAGGGGATCATTAACATCACATGATTGGTTACTCGGCTAATTAATGCTTATATGGATCCTAGGCAATCGAGTGCGCGGTACACATAGCACAGTAGTAGCAGTACCTTGGATCGCGCAGTTAACTTCCACTCCGTCCTATACGTACTACTAGCACGCACCGGTAAATAAATCCTCTTGCATTGCATTGCATTGTGGAGAGGCGTTTATAAAAAGAAAGAGCGGTTGACATATGGGGCCCACTCTCCTTGGCCCACATGTGACATGCCAGCGACACCTAAATCCTCTACAGTACAGTGCAGTCCTTAAACAGCACAGCACAAGATATGATGTATAGCGCGTAGAAGTATCCCTGAGCACGAGTACTGTGCACCTTTGCAATCAAGGCCTCAACTAACGGAGTGGCACGACCGCTGCCTGCGTCTCCTCTCCTGCTACACCCGCTCTTCCATGAGTACCGCTGAAGCCAAGTCACGAGCTTAAACAAGTTCTGATCCGAGCTCCTGCCACGTGTGCAGCTAACACTCATACTAATCCAGTTATATTCTAAAAAAAAAATCCATATCCAGATCAGTACCAACTAGAGTTGCAGTTGTGCATATGGCTTCTAATGGTTGTTTGTTTGGATTATTGGAGCTAGCTGCTGCACTGGCTGTGTTGCTGTCAGTTAACTATTGCAGCATCTGATCAATGCATGGGTGAACCGTGGAACAGATTCAGAGTCTGATTGGAGTGCGGGATTTTTTTTTTCCTGTACTTTTTCCTATAAAAATGAACTGATTCCTGTGAAATTCCTGCGTAATTCCTGTGAAATTCCTACGTTCCAAACAGACCCTCAGTCAACGATTGTTGTCGGGTGGAGCGGAGATAAGGGTGTGGGTGCCATTGTTGTCCACGGTAATCAAATCAACTGTGCCATAGTAGTACTTGTATATATTACTCCCTCTGGGCCCTTTTGTTAGGCATACTCACGTTTTTTAGTTAGACAACTATTGTAGACGTCCGTGACAAATTCGAGGTAAAATACTTTAAAATACACAGTGAATTAAATACGAATTGCATTTGCTGGCCTATTAGCTAGCTTTCCTGCTGCATGACAGCTTGCATGCATTCAATGACTGTACGTTTCTTTGTGCCGCATGTATTGAGCCACGAGCTGTGTAAGCGTGATTACTATTCTCATTGTTATACGAGATTTTGTTAAGGGCGTCCGCAATGGTTAGCTATTTGGTTAGCTAGATGTGACGTGGCAAAAAAGAAGTAGAAGAGAGAGTAGTCACTAGCTACGAGCAAATAGTCTATCTATTTCACGTAGTCTAAGATTATGTGAGAGTAACATGTGGGTCTAGTTCTATATATTAGTCTCTTTTATTGTCTCTCACCTCCACATCAGCTGGTTATATAGGTAGTACTAGCTATTACCATTGCGGACGCCCTAATACGCCTAAGAAAAAGGTCTGGAGGGAGTATTAGTATCTATCACAGCTTTATTATCACTATTAAGGGCAGTCTCAATAGAAGAAACTGATACGATTTTCATAGCACAGGAAATCATCTATAGAATTATCTTGTACAATGATTCCACGATGAAGGTGTCTTCAAGTAATAATTATTTTCTTTTCTCTCTTTCCCAATTCTATCTTCTTCCTCCAATGAGAGTGTGCCACGAGCCCCCTAGAAACTTGTGGTTTCTTTCCAATGGTGATTTCATAGTTTCTTAGTGCATTGGTTGGAATGAAGACCTGATTCTTTATGAAGAAACCGTTTCTAGGATTTGAGTTCTCTTTCATCATTAATTATGTGACCATATCATCATTTTACCTATGTGACAAGTCATTTAATAAAGATAGAAACCATCATCAATACATCATTGGAGACCGCTCTAAGACCTCTCTCTATACATACTACTCCTACACGAACATGAGTGTGATTAAGATTCTCCACCTGCTGCTTGCAACCATTGGATGTGAAGTTGGATTGTGCATTTCGGGGCCGGGGTCATGCACCGCACGTAGAGCAAGTTTAATAGTGCCAGCCAGCTGCTGGTTGTAAGGGGTCTTACAGCCTTTTTATAGCCCACTCATATAATAGCTACTTCTTCATAATCAATGCATGACCCACATGTTTCTCTCACAGTTTTCTTGGTTCTTATGCCCAAGCTGGCTGTAAGCTTAGAGCCTGCTTCTCATCTCTCCTCCACATCATCATTTAGCCGGCTTGCAGCCCCTTAGAGCGTCCGCAATGGTTAGCTATTTGGCTAGCTAGATGTGACATGACAAGCAAAAAGTAGGAGAGAGAGTAGTCACTAGTTATAAGCAAATAGTCTATCTATTTCACGTAGCCCAAGACCATGTGAGAGGAGCATATGAGTCCAGTGATATAAAATAGTCTTTCTTCTTGTCTCTCACCTCCACATCAGCTCACCAAATAGCTAGTACTAGCTATTACTATCGTGGATGCCCTTATAACCGTAGGAGTACCCACTTTTCATTTTAGCCCGTGGGGCCCACCACGCTCTGGTGGTGAGTGCACCACTAATTGTTGTGTTATTGTGTCATTGTGTGTGTGTGCACAAGCGTACAAGGGGCCACATTCAATGCAGTTTCTTTTTTTTTCAATTATTTTTTTATGCTTTTACTTCATGAAAAAGGCGAGAGAAAAAGCGTGGCTCCAATTAATTCAGCGAAAAGGAAGACAGATCACGCAAAACAGAAGGTGCTCCATGTTCCTTAACTCCTCCAGCTAGAGAAGAGTACTACTGAGCTTTGCGTGATGTGTACACGCAGAACAGATCCTTCTGTTGGACGGGACTAAGGAAACAAAAATAGTTACGCCTTGTGTTATAGGATAGAGTAGCATTATATCTATGTAATCTTTTTTTGGTATATCATAATCATAAGAGTACACTTTCATATCTATAGATGAGAATAATGTTATCATTTGACTTAGTACTATTTTAAAATTATTGGCCTATTCGGTTGGCTTTCTTTTTAGCGCAGCAGCAGCACCAGCTCACTGTTGCTATAATGTTTCATCTATCATGGTGATAGCAGCCACTCACTGTTGCTACAATGTTTACTTATTTTTAGGCTACAGTTCTTTAAGTTTTTGGATCTAAAACAAGGCCTGAACAAAAGGATCCTTGGATTCTGTTTCCCAGTTTTCTGCACTTTCCACGGTCAGTTAGTACAGATTTACACCACACCCCTCACTCACTCACGTGGTAATTGCACCACAAACTGCAGTTAAAGAACTTAAATTTCCGGAAACAGTAACCACTGTTGCTTCTCCACCCGGTATAAAATCTGGAATCACACCATTATTACAGTAAAAAGGCTCTTTTTTTACCCATTCTGGCTGCCAAAATTTCTTCACCATTTCTGGTGCATGCACTGCAGCCTGATCATGGCCACCTGGCTTCTCCTCAGCAACAGCTCACATTTTTCTTTCTTCTCCACTTCCTCCACCCAGCCCAGCAGCCATCTTCCCCACCCCCCACCACCACCACCTCTCTCTCTCTCTCTCTCTCTCTCCTTCCTTTTTCTCCTCTCTTTCTGATGCTTTGACGCCACAGCTCGCAGCTTTGGCCGCCACACCTCCTCCTCCTGTGCCACCGGTTAAAGCAGAGGGAGGGGCTGTAGGAGGGAGAACTGAAGAAGAGAACAGGGAGAAGCGCAGCAGCAGAGGGGTGCCGAGGGAGGGAGCGGGCAAGATGTTTGACAGTTTGCTCAACTCCAAGTTCTACAACAAATGGTACATGAATCTCCCCCTGTTTGGTTCCCTCGGTTTGATGCTGTTCTCGGAGTTCGTTGCCTGTTTTTTTCCCCCCTGGACACCCGAGTTCGAAATCGGTTGTGTTGAGCTTTATTCTGCCGACGATTTGTTCAGCTTTTCGATTTGCGCGGAGAGGAGAGAAGGAGGTCGAATGTTGAGCCGCATTCGGTCGCTTAGCCGGATAGCTGCGTTCCTCGTCCTTGGGTTCCTCGGATTCCGAATTGTTTACCTCCACTTCTCATCTTCATCTGCGAATTCAAGGAGCTGCTTCCCGGACTTGCGAGCCCTTTTCCCCCGTTCCTTTTGTAGCAGGGAATCTGGTCCTGTTCCTGATCTGTGTTCTGCTTTCCTGCTGTTTGTCCAGATTCCTGCATTCTCGATTTGGCCTGTGTTTGTTTAATTTCTGCTATTCCGCACCTAACCACTGAATTCGTTGCTGTTTGGTGCAGCAAGCACGCAATCAAGTGCACCCGGACTCGGCTGGATCTGCTGCGGCGGAAGAAGCATGCCATGGTGAAGTTCCTCAAGAAGGACGTCGCCGACCTCCTCACCAACGGCCTTGAATCGCACGCCTTCGCACGGGTACTGACTGTGTTCACTTCTCAAGGCCTGAACTTGAATTGTTTATTTAGTGGTGTCGACCTTGCTGCGAATTTGACGATATGGAAATGTTCTTCGAAGATGAATTGCACCGTGGTGAAATCTATGACGAAATGCAGAGCCATGTGATGGTGTTTGTAGTGATATGTTCCTGATTGCTGTTACTTAGTTGTTCCCCCCCTGAACTGAACTGCAGATGGAAGGGCTGATCGTTGAGATGAACCAAGCATCGTGCTATGATATGATACAGCAGTACTGCGAATATCTTGTGAAGCAGCTCAACCACATGCAGAAAGAGAGGTAATTGTCAGTTGTCACCCTTCTTCAAGTGATGCACTGATTTCATCTTGTGAATACACATGTGATCTGCATGTGTTTGTTCTCTTGCTGGAAAGAAAAGTGAAACATTATAATCCGTCCAATTTTAGTTGCAGTAGCTCTGGTTTCTAGTATGCTGTAGCTGATTAAGGTGGCTCTAGATCATGCCTTTGAACATTCAGTTTGATCAGTGTTCTGTGGATTCTTTCCTAAGTGGCTTGTTTCGAGATAATTGCTTGAGTGCATAGCTTGATAGACATACCTTGATTTTCTTGTTCATTTGTGGTCAAGACATGCCATACTCCTGTTGTCATGCACATGTCACATTTAAGATTGAAAATTCTTTCAGTCAAGGTAACTAATTACTGACTTGATGCTTGACTTTCTGGTTTAGCAATTTCCATAGTGTCCCAAGGTTGTACAGGATTTTGATATTCCTACCTACACCAGATCCTCTTTTTGCATTTTGCTTATTATCTCACCCCAAAAAATGAGTACCACAGTTTTCACATTTAGGGATATGCAGATTGTAGATGTTTTTTTTTTTACTTTGGTTGTTTCTAGTTGTATCACTATCAAAATATCTAGTTCTTCTATTTATCAATTCGATTAATATTACAATAATACTTCCTTCTGCAATTGATCACTGAATCTGCGATGTTTCTTAGCAGTGAATGCCCTCAGGAAGCCTTGGAAGCTGTGTCTACTCTGATATTTGCTGCCGCTAGATTTCCTGATTTGCCTGAACTGTGTGACCTCAGACATATGTTTACAGAGAGATATGGGAGTTCTGTCGAGCCTTTTGTTAATTCTGAGGTGCTGAAATGCTTTTACTTTTCTTATATTTGAGCTGATCTGCATTGTTTGGAACATATGGATTAACTTGACTTTTCTGTGAAACAGTTTGTTCAGAACCTCCAGAGCAAATCATTTACTAATGAAGAGAAGTTGCGAGTGATGAAACGTGTTGCTGAAGAGTTCTCAGTTCCATTTGATAGCAGGGCATTGGAATGGGAGATAACTTGTGGCTCTCAAAATAAGCATGTAAGGTTTTAGTAAACTTTCTGCATTATCGAATATATGCAATGACTTATCCATAATCATTTGGTAAGCATATAGGGGTCACTCAATCCTAATCTTCACATTCTTTTGCCATCAGGATCTTCCAAAGAAAAATTCACTTAAACAGGAAATGGAAGCATCAGCACGAGATGGGCACAAGGTTGATAGACATGCTGTTCATGAAAGAAAATCTAAAGCTATGCCTGAAGGCTATGAACAGAAGCAGCAAATGTCCGTGAAACCCAAAGATATACATGTCGTTCCTGATGGCAATGGTCAGTTAAGCGAAAAAAACAGAAAGAAGTACTCAGATAAACCTAGTGAGAAAAGTCACATGGATAATCCTTTGCCTCCTTTGGACACGAAAGAAAAGAATGGTCAGAAAGAAATGAAGAAATATGACAAAAAAGATAGTCACCATCGGAGGGAACTGATGGATGCAAAGGAGTTAGACCTCAATGGCTTAAAAAAACAGGATGCTGGTGCGGCAAAACCTTCTGGTGGCCCTGATCGTAGTTGGGGACATGCTGACTTGGGGCTTAAAACTCTAGGCCTAGAAAAGCAAGAAATTGATTCAACTTGCACCTTGAATGGTAAAACAGTGAACAAGCCTCCTCCTTACTCTAAGCCCTACAGAGCATCAATGGGTGAGAAGGCTGCTGAAGATAGGCAAGATAGGCAGCCTGTGCTAGAGAAGACAGCCAATATGCGTCCTCCTTATGTTAAGCCAAATTTTGAACAGCATGCAAATCAAGGGGCAAATGGTTACAAGCATAGTGGTGCTGAAGAAATAAGCCACCAGAGACGTGAACCAATTTATGACCCTGTTTCCGTCAGAAGTAGGATTCCAAAACCACCTGCACATGTCGATGATTATGCTGGAATGGCGGCAAACCAAGCACCTGATGGCCGAATAAAACATTCAAGCAAGAGGAATGGTGCCTATGACAACTATGGCCAGAAAGGTGGTCATGTGCTACCCTTAGAAGGCCTGGGAGTCGATGATGATATCAACAATGCAAGGCCTTTTCACCGAATTCCTAGTGAGCGAAGAAAGCACAGAAGCAGGCGGAACGGATCGACGAGTGGAAGTGACTACAATGGGGCCAGTGAAGACCACGAGTCAGATGGTGATGATGTGAATACAGCAATTGATTTCGGCAATCTTCTGCCCCGTGCCCCTAGTTCACATAGGAAACACAGGAGTCGGAGTGCTGATCCTAGCAAGGGAGGCCGTGATGACGAGGAAAAGATGATGGATAAGCTTCTGATGCACTACAGCAAGAAAGGGCTGGACAGGGAGGAGCACAAAGAAAGAGTAAAATCCCGGATCCCGCGGCCTCGAGCTGATCAACGTGCTGATGATGGAGCTGGAGAACTGTCTAACAAAGAAGGGGCATCTGCACATCGTCCTGAAAGAGCTGTATCTCTACCTTCAGAATCCGCAAGCCCAAAGGCGAAGCCAAAGCCGAAAGCCCCTGTTCGGTCCTTGTCCATGCAGCCAGAAATGTCAAGAGGGAATGTGCATCCAAGTATGCCAGATTTCGACGAACTGGCTGCGCGGATCAGTGCTCTGAGGAACGCATGAGCTGCCACAAGCCTGGTCTTCAGCGATGCTTCTGTTCTTTCAGGAACTTGACCATGGAATCTGAAATCCGATTGTGCCTGCGAGTCGCGGGAATAAGGGGACACTCGATCGAGATGTAATTGGCCTGCTCTTGCAGCATTTTATCTTTGGTGGTACACTTGTTTGTGTTGCTCTAAGTGTGTCTTGGTAGGGTATTGTCATCGGGAAGAGTGAAATGTGGCAATTCATAGGGATACCATATACTGTACAAGTAGCCAGCTACAAGCGATTTGGATGTGTTTGTTGTTGTACTCATAGAACAAATATTGTTGGTGTATAGATGATGCCCATTGATGCGGCTATGAAGGAATTTCTTCTTTTTTTATATATGTAGTTTTCCCTCAATTTGTTGATGAGGCTGGGGCAGAGATTCCATTTTCTTCAGCAACAATTAGGTAGTCTGGCGGCATTGTCTGATTCCTTATTTTTTAAATTTCTCCTAGGAGAGGAGGGGCATGTGACGGTTGCCGCATCTAGCGGTGCCGACGCCGAAAGCTTCTGCTGAGCAGAGCTGCAAAATCATTCTGAGGCTGAGCACGTTCTTGTGTTGTGGAGTACTACTACCAACAGTATTCTTCTGTCTTGGATTGCCCAAACCCAATCAATCTTTATTAATTTATTTTAGGGAAAAAATGGGATTCGAATCAATCTTAGTCCTGATGTACCAGGTCATAGTTTCAACCGAAGCAACCGCTAGTCTTGTTTCAATATTTTATTCATATAAGAAAGATTAAAATAATCGTGCAATTTTTTTTTCTCATCTGTAACTTTGATTCAGACCATTGACACTGATGCCAAACTGCTAGCTAGCTAGGTCATACACTCAATACTAGTTTGTCAATCAATACTTCAATAGAGGGAGAGAAAGAAAGGGAAAAAAAGGAAGGGGAAGCAAAAAAAAAAGTCAGCAGCCTGTTAGATAATGTCGTATGACATATCTGCTGTTATGAAGAGTTGTATACGTAGAGGTCTATCCTACGTATATAGAAGAGGTAGTTGTAGGTTGTTACAACTCCTCTATGTTAATCTCTCTGTAATCTTGTACATCCTGTTGATATATATATAGACACCGAGAGATCCTTGGGGGATCATCTCGTTCCCGTATATTGCTTGATATGGTATCAGCAGCCTCCAATCTACGCTCGCGCACGCACCGCTCCGCCGTCGCCACCTCACGGTGACCGTGATCACCACCTCTCTCCATGGCTGACTCCTCTCATGCGCCGCTGGCCTTTGGCCTGCTTCCTCCAGTCTCGGAAAAGCTTACCCGTGGGAACTACAATATGTGGTTCGCCACGGTCTCGTCTGCGATCAAGGGTGCTCGCCTCGGCGGGTACATCCTCACCACGGCGTCACCGCCTCCGGCGTTTCTTCCGGGCACCACTGCGTCGCCGTCAGCCGACGACAAGAAGGTGGATCCTCAGCCCAACCCGGCGTACGACAAGTGGGTTGCTGAAGATTAGATCGTCCTCAGCTATCTCTTCTCCTCCCTCACCAAGGAGGTCTTCGGGCAAGTTGCTCAAGCGAGCACCGCGAAGGATCTGTGGGCGGCCATACATGAGCTGCATGCCTCACAATCCAGGGCTCGCATCATGGCCACGCGGATGGCCCTGGCCACGGCGACCAAGGGCGCTTCGTCGGTGGCCGACTTCTTCGTCAAGATGAAGGCCCTTGCTGATGACATGGTGTCAGCAGGTCGCAAGCTCGAAGACGAAAAGCTCGTCACGTTTATTCTGACTGGCCTCGGCGAGGAGTTTGAACCCATCGTTGCCGCCGTGTCCTCACGTGTCGAGCCGATTACTGTCACTGAGCTGTACGCTCAGCTAGCTGTGTTTGAGCAGCGCAGGGAGATTCATGGCACTGGGTCTCCATCTTCTGCAAACAGAGCCACCAAGGGTGGCCCTGGGGGAGGATCTGCCTCCTACAACCAGCAGCTGCGCAACCGCGGCGATAGTGGCCGTGGTGGCTGTCGCCGTGGCGGTGGAAACCACGACAATAGTGGACGTGGCAACAGCTCCGGTGGTGGTGGTGGCCGCAGCAACTTTCAGGCAGGTGTGTTCTGTCAGCTCTGCGGCAAGGAAGGGCATGCGGTGCCCCGATGCTTCAAACGTTTTGACAGGAACTTCACCGGGCCGCCACAGAAGAGTGCATCGTCTGCAAGCACAACATCCTATGGGGTGGACAGCAACTGGTATGTTGACTCGGGGGCTACCGATCACATAAACGGTGAATTGGAGAAACTCTCCTTCCGCGATAAGTACCGTGGCGGTGAACAAGTTCTCTCGGCAAACGGGGCAGGTATGCGAATTGATCACATTGGTAATAGTACTTTCCGTTCCCCAGTTCGTAATATTCATCTACGTAATATTCTTCATGTTCCTAGTGCAAGCAAAAACCTTGTCTCTGCTTATCGTCTTGTTACAGACAACAATGCCTTTTTGGAACTTCATCCCAAACGTTTTTCTCTTAAGGAGCAGGTGACGAGGAAGACCCTGCTCGAAGGGCCATGTGAAGGGGGTCTATATCCATTAAAGCCACAACCATCAAGCCAGAATCTGTCATCTCATCAAGCTCTTGGAGCCTTCAAACCTTCCACCTCATTGTGGCATAGTAGCCTAGGTCATGCTTCGTCACCAGTAGTTCAAAAGGTCCTTAGTCGTCATAATATTGTGGTTTCTAGTGAGTCAAATAAACATGTCGTTTGTGATGCGTGTCAGATGGGTAAAAGCCATCAATTGTCTTATCCAAAGTCCAATAGTGTTTCATCCAAACCATTTGAACTTGTGTTCTCTGATGTATGGGGACCGACACCAACGTCTGTGGGTCGGTACACATTATGTCAGCTTCATTGATGATTTTAGCAAATTCACCTGGATTTATTTGTTGCGCTATAAATCTGAAGTCTTTCAGTGTTTTCGTGATTTTCAATCCATGGTAGAACGACAATTCAGTCTTAAAATTCTTACGGTTCAGTCCGACTGGGGTGGTGAGTACCAATCCCTTAATTCGTTCTTCCGGCGCCTCGGCATTACTCATCACGTGTCTTGCCCCTATGCACACCAGCAGAATGGATCTGCCGAACGCAAGCATCGACACATAGTAGATGTTGGTCTCTCTCTCAATGACACCCCCACGACCGTCTTCTGGGTGCCCCTCCGGACTATTCATTTTTTAGAACTTTTGGCTGTGCCGTGTGGCCAAATTTGCGCCCCTACAACACTAAAAAGCTCCAGTACAGGTCCATTCGTTGTGTCTTTCTTGGTTATAGTAACCTACACAAGGGCTTTAAGTGTCTAGAGCCTTCCACAGGTCGTGTATATGTCTCTCGCGATGTGGATTTTGATGAATCTGTTTACCCTTTTGCTCATCTTCACAACAATGCCGGTGCTCGTCTTCGTGCAGAACTTACCCTTCTTCCTGATCATCTTAAAAATCCCTTATCGGACTTTGGGAATGCACTTGTACTAGATCAATGCTCGGTTGATTCTAACCCCTCTAATGCTGTAGCAAGAACTTTGCCTCTTGTGGATGCAGGACAAAAGAATACAATGCAAAATGATCAAGAGAACAGGTATTTCATGCGCTCACACATGCTGGCGCATCTAGACGCGGAAAGCACAGAACCTGGAGTTGCTCCACCTGCTCCTCGTATTGATCAGTCGGCAGGATCATCATCAGAGTCATGTTCTGCTCCGCCGGGGCATACGGGATCCTCTGCGGCGCCGGCTGCACCACCTACATCGTTCGTCTTGTCGCCGGATATCACACCAGATCCGGACCTAGGTCCCGTTGTTCTGCCAGGCGCTGGATCTCCTACATCAACTGTGTCGTCTGTGGTCTCTGGCTTGTCGCCGCCAGCTGCCACATCTGATCCCGGCAACAACACTACCTTGCTGCAAGGATCCTCATCGGAATCCGTCGTCGACACGGGATCTGGGGTGCCTGGTGCTCCTGCGCATCCATCTGTGCCGGCTCTAGCAGACTTAGCTATTCACCAACACGGTACCCGACTTCGTCATGGCATTACCAAACCGAAACAGCGCACGGATGGTACAGTACGCTGGGGTCTTCAAGTCGCCACCGATGCTGCTGAGCCTCTCACTGTCCAAGAGGCATTGAGTGATCCTCGCTGGGTCTCAGCCATGGACAAAGAATATGATGCGTTGATCAAAAATCAAACTTGGCATCTAGTTCCTCTCCCCACAAGCAAGAACGTAATTGGCAGTAAATGGGTGTTTAAGGTGAAGCGAAGAGCTGATGGGTCGGTTGACCGATACAAGGCTCGACTTGTTGCTTTGGGCTACCGACAGCAGTATGGAATTGACTACGAAGAAACATTTAGTCCAGTTGTTAAAGCAGCTACTATTCGTCTGGTGCTATCCGTTGCTGTGTCCAGAGGATGGTCCTTACGTCAGCTCGATGTTCAGAATGCATTCCTTCACGGTGTTCTTGAAGAGGAGGTCTACATGCGCCAACCCCCTGGTTATGCAGATGCAAAGAACCCCAGCTATGTCTGCCGGTTGGATAAGGCTCTTTACGGTCTAAAACAGGCACCTATAGCCTGGTATGCCCACTTGTGTGGCAAGCTTGTTCAGTTGGGTTTCACTCCATCCAAAGGTGATACTTCTTTGTTCTATTATCAGAAAGGGAGGGTCACCATGTTTGTGCTTGTATACGTGGATGACATCATTGTGGCCAGCTCTTCTCCGGTGGCTACTACACTCTTGCTCAAAGATCTCGAAGCTGACTTTGCTCTCAAAGATCTTGGTGATCTTCACTATTTTCTCGGCATTGAAGTTCGACGAGGTTTGGATGGTTTGGTTATGTCACAACAACGTTATGCAGCTGATGTTGTCAAACGGGCCAACATGTGGAATTGCCATCCGGTGGATACTCCTATTTCTGTAACCGAGAAACTCAGTGTTGCCGTGGGTACTAAACTAGGCGATGAGGATGCAACCAGGTACATAAGTGTGGTTGGAGCACTTCAGTATCTAACTCTCACCAGGCCGGACTTGTCCTTTGCTGTCAACAAGGTGTGTCAATTCCTTCATTCACCCACTTCTGATCATTGGAGTGCTGTGAAGCGAATCCTGCGGTATGTTAAGGGCACACTGACAATGGGGCTGAAAATACGGAAGGATGCTTCTACTCTTGTCAGTGCATTTTCTGACGCTAATTGGGCAGGATGTGTAGATGACAGAAGGTCCACTGATGGTTTCGTTGTGTTCTTTGGTCCGAATCTTGTCTCTTGGTGTGCTCGGAAACAACCCACAGTATCTCGGTCCATCACTGAAGCTGAGTACAAGGCCCTGGCGAATGCGACTGCTGAGATGATGTGGATTCAAAGGTTATTAACCGAGCTCGGGGTTGATCATCCACCGGCTGGCCGGTTATGGTGTGATAATATTGGTGAGAAATATTTGTCAACGAATCCAGTGTTTCATGCAAGAACGAAGCATATCGAAATTGATTTTCACTTCGTGCGAGAAAGAGTAGCGCAAAAGCTGCTAGAAGTTCGGTTCATCAGCACCGGTGATCAGGTGGCCGGCGGATTCACAAAGCCGATCACAGCAGCAAAGTTGCGTACTTTTAGGTTCAATCTCAACCTCGTGAGTGGCTGAGATTGCGGGAGGGTGTTAGATAATGTCGTATGACATATCTTCTGTTATGAAGAGTTGTATACGTAGAGGTCTATCCCACATATATAGAAGAGGTAGTTGTAGGTTGTTACAACTCCTCTATGTAATCTCCCTGTAATCTTATACATCCGAGAGATCCTTGGGGGATCATCTCGTTCCCGTATATTGCTTAACGCATGTCTTGAACTCCGATCTAGCCGTGCAGGGGCTGGTGTGGCTAGCCCAAGGACCTCATGACGCCGACGACGAAATGCAGGATGCAGTCGTCGCCGCCGGCGCCGTCGAGCATGTCATCGCAGACTAGGCACTCCAGCGCGGGGTCCCTCGGCAGTGCGCCGGCGTGGTACAGCACGGTCGCCGCCGTCTCGGTCACCGGCCGGGTCGCCAGGCACGCCGCCAGCCGCGCGACCGCCCGGAGGGACAGCGGCAGGAGGCCCTGCTTGTGCCGTGCACCGTGCGCCGTGCACGCAACAACGCCGCCGACGCGTTAGCGAACTAGCTACAGCTAGCACAAAATGCAGTGAGATTGGGAACGAAACCACGTGCTCACCATGCGAGATCGTGGCCGCCGGTCACGGCTGTGTTCGATGACCACGGCCGTGCATGTGAGATCTGACACTACCAAAATCAAAAACTTCTTAGTGGAATTCTCCTAGTGTTTTTGGTAGTTAAAATTTAGTACAAACTTTCTCTAATAAATATCTGCTAGTAAAATTCCTATGTGCTATGACTAGTGGTAGTATTTTACTACTAATTAAAAACACTAGGAGAAGTCCACTTTTTTGTAGTGTGAATGAAGCCTTTGTTAGCTCGCCGATGGTGTTTATATTTATATATATACAAGTAGCTAGTAGGCAGATAGAATGCATCGGAACCATCTACTACTGCTGGAGTGGAACCGCTGGTTCAGCCAAGCACGGTAAAAAATCTAATTTAGTGCCAAGCATGGTAAAAAATCTCAACCGAGGGTGATATAGAATGGCATTGGGCGGCCTATGACCTATATATGGTCTAGATATGCACCGCTTTTAAAAAACTGAGGCAGTACAGTAGCAGTTGCCGCGGAGGCCACCGGGTAGGGCGTCACAGTGCCCGCCAGCATAGCCTTTGCTCGTGCACAGGTTGAGGCAGGAGAGGGCATTCCCATCGCCATTGTTGGGGAAGCATGCGCCAATGTTGATCGTCCGGTGACCTTTAATTTGGGATCGACGAGTTTCAGTTAAAAAGGAATTGGCCAAGAACCAGCATTGTAAATATGCATATATGGCCATGTTCTTACCGCTGGTTGTTGCCGGTGGTGGCCCAGGGGGTTCGTTACCCTTCGGCGGCGGCGGCGGCGGCGGAACAGTGCGGCGCGATGTTGATGGCTCGTCGGTGACGGCGGCGGAGGCGGATTGACCACCTAAATACATGCAGCATCATATTATATATAAAAGTATAACCGGGAGCAAGTGAAATAGTGTCTGAATAGTGTGGTTGTGGTCCAGTAATTAGATTTGTTACTAGTTAAATTGTCGAATGCATAATTTGTACGCTTACCAGTGGCCAAGAGTAGCACGAGTAAGAGAGGGAGGAGCATAGCCATGGCGGCAGACCGATTCATCACTATGTATGAGGATTGAGGAAGAGAGCTGATGTCTATGGGCGTCTATTTATACGCCTGATCAGCTGTTATAGCCACAATTATAATAGGCAGATTTTGTTTACAAGTATAGTTGGCAGCCCTCAAAAGTCAGTCAATAATGGTCATTAGTCAACACTAGGTAGGTGAATTATTATTATTGAATAATATAAGGGAAACATTAGTATGTACTACAACACCAGGGTGTATATCATTGGTAGGAAATTAATCCGCGCTATATATACTACAATATAATAGTGTACTATGCATTGCTGCAGTATTGTTGACGGAAACCAATGCGGCAATAATGCCTGTCATACGCTCATACCACCTGCCAAATGTATGGATGCGTCGATGGCAAGAGGTAGTTTTACCTGTCATCCATGCTCAAAAAAAGTTTTACCTGTCAGCAGGCAAGGATGAAGGATCTCAGGCCGTTGATTTGGTTGTCTGGGACCAGTATCCATGGCCGCGAACCTAAACATGGCCTAAGTATTGCCAGACAAATTACTCCTTGAATATTTGCATCTTTAGTAGGAAATTAATGTTGACACCGTTGATGTTAATATATAGTAGGAGTCACTTGATTTTGCACATTTCTGGACACCAAAGGTTGAGGCAATGAATAACTATATACTTTTTATAATTCTAATTTTAAGAGCAACATTAATTTAGGTAGACTTTTGATACTCTTCTAATCCCCTTACCTAAATAAATAGATTTTTAAAGTTGTTTTAAGTCAAACTTTTGAACTTTGACCAAATTTCTGAAGAAAAAAAACATTAAGATTTATGATATTAAATTAGTATCATTAGATTTACCATAGAATATATTTTTATATTTTTTACATGATACTCATTTTATGTCATAGATATTGTTATTTTTTTCTATAAAGTTAGTCAAAGTAAAAAATAATTTGATTAGTACGGATTTTAGAAATTGTTTTATTTAAAGACGGAGGGATTTTCTAACTTCTACTCCCTTCATTACAAATTATAAGATCTTCCTACAATCTTGGAGAGTGAAAGCATTTCAAATTTGACCAAACTTATATGATAATATAATAATATTTATGATGTTAACTAAGTATCATTAGATTCTTTATCAATTATATTTTCATAATGTACATATTTGATATCACAAATCTTTATAATTTTGTCTATAATTTTAGTCAAACTTAAAATGTCTTAACTTTCCAATATTCTAGGAATGTTTATAATTTGGAATGGATGGAGTAGTTTTGATAATAACATGCAAGATTCTGACTCCCGCATCTCTGGGCCGCTCTGGGCCTCTATCATTCGCCATGCACGTGACAACGGCCCAAACGAAAGGCATAGGCCGAAAACTAGTTGTTTATAACCATGAAATCTTTTTTTTTCTGACATATGTTGTAGCTAGCTTCGGTATTTCCTTTTTTCCTCATAATTTTCGTAGGACAGAACTTTCGCGAGACGTGCATTAATTTCCATTCCTGCACAGTAGGTGGTAGTAATTTTTTTTTTAGAAGAGCACAGTAGGTAGTACATGATGTGGGCTGGTCTTGCTCACATCTCTTGCGGCCCAAGTTCAGCTAGAGTTTTCTTTTCCTTTCTGTTCGCTCACGCATTCGACTTGACCAAACCAAAGGATCATGCATAATTATGCACAAATATGCACGGAATCTGAGGTAGAAACCCAAACTAAATTTGTACTATCCAATGGAATCTAAAACTTTTCAATTTCAGCTTTTTTTCAATTGAATCCATTTAGAATTTCAAATATTCATGACAATATTCGTTAAAGTAAATAAAAAAGTTATATCAGCGGTCAAACAGTTTGGTAGTGGCTTGGGGTGGATGGTAATAATGAAGGAACACACGAGGTTTGAGGTCCTTTGTTCAGTCCCCCATAGTCGGCACACACCTGAAAATTTTGCATTTTGGCCCGCCTCTAGAAATCGATCTCTGAAGAGACCTCTAGAAATCTTCTAGAGACACACATATAGAAGCAAGTGGACCTCTGAAAAATCATTCTATCCTAAAGTGCATCATCATGAGTCACACATATGTTTCTAGTAAGTATTTCATGAGTAACTGAACGTTGGCATTTGATTCACACTGGTGAGGCAAAAACTATGACTACTACAATTTTCCACGAAGACGGGGTCTATCTAGCTACCCTAGTGATGAAGCTGCCAAAATAAACCCTAGTTATTCTTTCCGCCATGATTGTAAGCTCCAACCTCACAAAACTGAGACAATGATACCAAATGACTTTGGATGGGTGGCCTATGCACGGCCGTCGAGCGTGACGACACAGAAGCAGTCGCCGGGGAGGCCGTCAGGCTTGGTGTCACAACGCCCGCCGGCATAGCCTTTGCTCGTGCACCGCTTGAGGCAGTTGGAAGCATTGTTGCCTCTGTCGGAGAGAGCATTATTGCCGTCTCTGCTGGGGAAGCATGCGCAAATCTTGATCTCCCGCTGACGGTGACCTTTTGGGTGAACGAATTTCGATCAGTTAAAAAAGAATCGACCAAGAACCAGCTACATATATGCATTATATATGTAGATGCATATATGCTCAACGACTTTATTATTATCTAAAAATGTAATATGGTCAATGTTCTTATATAATACCGCCAGTTGATGCCGGTGCTGGTGCCTCTGGAACAGTGTGATGTGATGTTGATGGCGCATCGGTGTCGGCTTGACCACCTACATACATGTAGCATAATGAACTGAGCAAGTGAAATGGAGTGTCTGCAGTATGGTCTAGTAATTACCTAGATCTGTTACGGTGACAGATCTAATTTAACCAGTAATAACAGTGTTACTAATTAATGTTGAATGCATAATTCTTAGGCTTACCAGCGGCCAAGAGTAGCACGAGTAAGAGAGGGAGGAACAGAGCCATGGCTGCAGACCGATTGATCATCATGATGAGCTAGCTAGGAGGAAGAGAGCTGAGGCTGAGCCGATGTCTGTTGGAGTCACTCACTATGTGTGTCTATTTATATAGGGAGCAGCCCTTGAAAGCCAGTCCAACACTGGTTGCATTTTCTATGGGATAAGGGAAACATTATTAGTACTACACCAGGGTGCATCATTGGCAGGAAATTGATGACGGCCATATCACTATGACACTATCACACCTTATGTATGGATGCATCCTTGGCATGACACTGAGTCTTTGGCACACAAATTGTACCCGGTCTAGTATGTTGCATATATCTTTAGTAGGAAATTAATGTCTGAGCCTATACATCAAGTTAATATATAGTACCTTTCAAATAAAAAGTTAATATATAGTAGGCGTCACTTGATTTTGCTCATTTCATTGGACACCAAATTAAAGGTTGATCAGGCAGTGAATAACTATATATTTTAATAATTCTTAATTTTAAGAGGAACTTTTAGGTAGACTTTAGATACTCCTATATATTCAAATTACTTCTATCTAGTTGATAATAATAACCTACCTTTCTCCTTATTAATTAAAATACAATGGCTATGTTCTGGATCTTTTTTTTTAAAAAAAAGAAAATAATAACATATACAAGATCTAATTCCCGTGTCTCTGGGCCGGTCTGGACCTTTCATTGGGAGTATCATTCATTCATCATGCAATTGATCCTTTTTTTTCTGTGTTTTCCTGATGAACACATGGCGTAGCTTGTGTATTTCCTTTTCTTCCTTGCTGTGGGCTGTGGCCTGTGGGCTGGCCCGCACATCTCTAACGGCCCAATTCCAGCTAAAACCTGGGATTGGGATCCAAGGTATTAGAAACCTAAACGAAGGCCTAATCCGATATGATTCCGATTCCTACGATGCTAGGGTTTTAGTCGCCTACGTTACATAATATACGACTCCGGGACAATCTCTCCTTCTCTCTATGTATTAATGTATATATACATATACGTAGAAGGCAGAGTTGCCCTCATCTGCCCCGTAGAAGGCAGAGCTAGCTACGCCTGCACCTTAGCCAGATCGCGCATCAAGCCCCTCGTCGTCGACGCTCGTAGTAGCAGCTAGCTAGACCGGTCGATCGCCGGCGGCCATGTCGGGCGGCGGCAAGCAGGGCGGCACGAAGAAGCCCCTCAAGGCCCCCAAGGCACCCAAGAAGGAGTATGACGAGGTACGCCGCCCTCACCAGTGCCGGGTCGTCACGTACCCTAGCTACTAGCTTCAATTTGGCCCTACTGCCATCGCCGTCGTCCGATCTACTCCCTCCGTTTTAAATTATAAGACTTTCCAAGAATTTTGGAGAGTCAAAACATCTTAAGTTTGATTAATAATTATAGAAAAATTATCAAAATTTATGATATCAAATAGGCATACTATAAAAATATAATTGATAACGAATCTAACGATACTTAGTTGACATCATAAATATTATTATATTGTCTTATAAATTTGATCAAAATTGAGATAGTTTGATTCTTCAAGATTTTTGGGATGTCTTATAATTTGGAACGGAGAGAGTATTACTGATCATGCAGCTTGTAAAATTACTGACAGAGTTGTGGCTTTCGTTTAATTACTTTGTGTGCGTGCAGACTGATCTGAAGAACCAGAAGAAGAAGAAGGATGAGGAGAAGGCGCTCAAGGAGCTGAGGGCGAAGGCAGCGCAAAAGGGCCCGCTCGGAGGCGCTGGCCTCAAGAAGAGCAGCGGCAAGAAATGACCTACACTACCTAGCTAGCGAACTAATTCTTTTTAGTGATTCTATTTTATCTGCACCAGCAGTTTAGTTGGTCGATCGATTAGTGTTGATTACATTGTGAGTTTGTGTCTTCAAATTTGTCTTTTACCTACGTATGTGATACTCTCTCAACCGTGAATAAATTAGAGGTCGGCGAGGGGGTGAGGGTCTCTGGCACTATTCATCGATTTGACAATTTTTAATTTTTAATTTTTAATTTTTAATTTTTTAATTTTTTAATTTTTTAATTTTTAATTTTTAATTTTTAATTTTTAATTTTTAATTTTTTATTACAATTTTGAAATTCATATTTTTATTTTTTTTATTTTAAGTTCCGAAACAAATGTAGCATTTCTATTTTAAAATTTTAGACATGTACGATCCTACACATCGGAGTAAATATAATGTGGTAGTCTATATTAATTATAGTAATAAAAAACATATAGTCTTTCTATCAGGTCAATATAACTTTATATTGAACCGTTGGAGACTTTTTTCTTATTTTTCTTTAGTTCCTACTATACTTGTTCATGAGGCACGACGCCCGACGGCACGGCCCATGACACGGAGTTTTGGCTCGGTCCGAGCACGACACGGCACGGTGGACGGGCCGTGCCTGGGCCGCCACCTAGGCACGTGGCACGGCACGGGCACGGCTCGATCTAAGAGACGGCACGAGAGCGGCCCGATAATTGTGATTCCAACGACTTATTTAGTTCAAATGAGCTATTAAAATGATTTATGATAACTAATAATTGAGTTGTGGCATGTTAAAAATGATGAATACTTATGAAAAACTGAAAATGATGAACACTTGTGAAAAAATTTAGTGTTTCTCGTCTCACGGGCCATGGGCTATCACGGCACGACGGACGACACGACACGACAAAACGGCCCGCGGGCCGTGCCTTGGGCCGATGGCCAGGCACGGCACGTCAGGCACAACGGCCCGAGGAGGCACGGTACGGGTTGGCACGGCACGGCCCAATGACCATCTATAGTTCCTACTTCCCAATTTTTTTTTATTTTTAAGTTTTAAATTTATTTAAGCTTTTAAATTCTCTTCCTTTTCTCATTTATTTTTAATTTTTTTTGTTTTATACAAGCAACGATCACACGCCGTAGTTACGTGTAGTATGGTGATTCATATCCATCATGACAATAACGAGTTTGTATTATTTCTACCAGGCTCATGCATCTTTATATTGTGCTGTTATTAGACCATAACAATAATTTTTAGTACTTATCCATGCTATTGTACATATATTGTTTCAGTATATAAAAAAAAACCTATCTCGCTTTATCGCTTGTAACAAATGTTTAGCATGAACCGACGCCGTGGAGCGCGCCAATCTGTGCTAGTCTAGATGAAGCTGGGAACGATCCCGTAATGTAAAATTTCACACCAAATAACTATTCTAGCACACGTGGATTGTGGTGGATACGCGAATGAATGTTTAACTAATCTTCACAAGATCCTATATATACGAATGAAATAAACAAATGCATTTAAATCATCTTATTCCAACAAGCAAGATCGTTTTAGACTTTTAGTTCTTTATAATTAAGCTATGGCCGGCCATCATCATATATTAAAAAAATATATAAACTTAATTCACAAAAAACATGTAGCTGAAGGAATGTAAAAGAAGTGGTAAAGGCGAACTGAGTGTATCTTAGCTTGTGGTGCTACCAATCCACTGCACCTTGGTTCAAATCCTCTCGAAACAGAACGATTGATTGTATTTTACAAGAGAAAAAATTGGTAATGGCAGTGGCTCTGCAGCAGATCTTTAGAAGAAGCTAAAACAACATAAAGTAGCAGCTGCTGCTGCTGCAAGGTACTCAGCAGGCATTGGAGCATCAGCGTCAGCATGTGGCTAGCTGCAGCAGCCGGTGCTTAGTACACAGCGGCAAGATCTGTCGATTCAATGTTTCAGAGGTGCTCTATGATGATCTTAAAAAAGTGGCAATGGCTGTGGGATTCCCACGCGTGGGCGGCGCTAGGGGTATTCCTAGGTATTCAAGATTTAGGTAAAAAAAATACATACATGTATATTCTATTTTTTAATTGGTCCAAAAGCCTACAAGATGAATTGGTAGCAAGCTAGCAACGAGCAAACGAACTAGGCCAAGACCCAAACAACCATAATTCGCCCCGTCAACGTCTCATTCCTAACTCACGATTCTCATTCCCAAACAGCTGTTTTGAATATATATACCTTGACATACCCAACCACAGATTTCCCAACCACAGATTTCTGGCTCCGCCACTGTTCCCACGGGTTATCATTAGAAGCTAAAACGAACAATAATTCACGTAAATCTTTTCTTTTATGTTTTTATTTATGACAATGGCCTCAAAATATATGGGGGTCCTATGCATGGCTAAACAAACCCAAAGTTGCAACTCAATCAGGCTACTGCCCCCATAGGCAATGAGGGACTCTTTGGTTGAAAGACTAAAAAGTTGCCTGGTCTAGACAAAGATTCTCATACGCTGGATTTTGTTAGCCTGGATACAGAATTACAGATGCTTATCTGGCTGCAAATGCAGGCAGCAAGCAAACAGGCCTTGAATGAGCAGACTGGCCGGATAACAGTCGACGCGGAAGGGGGGCACTCATGGTTCTGAAATTCGAAACAGGCCTGTGAAATTCCTGTCCGGCGTTACAAACGGCGAGGGAGCAGAAGGGTTTTCAGAACCGATGGGGTCGTTGTCATATTGAGCTGGTATATATGAAACTATTCAAATAAAATTACATTCAGCAATAAACAGCAATCCAAGATGTCAGCACAGTAGTTTATCATGACAAAAATGTGCACAAAACACAAAACGTGCACCGGAATCCGCTGAAATAAATTACCACGAGATTCAAATATCATCAGAAATGAACCAAGAGCGGTTATTCTCACATGATTTTGCATTGTGTCATTTGGTGTTTGCTTGCTTGGACAAAACTCTCGGAGAAATTCAGAAACGGCTGACACTGCAGAGTGGCACTCCAACTACTGTTTACTTGTGCTCTTTAATTTCTTTAATGATACCGTCAGCAAGGGAATCTGTATTATAGTTCTTGCCATAAAACTTGACAAACTTCATGTCTGGGTTCATCAGGTACCTGAAAGTAAATGAAAAACCAATCAGTCAATGCTTTGACAGAACATACTTGTGTTTAATCACTCTCATAATAATAGCACATAGCAGTAACATCAACAAATCAGGATTCTTCCTATAGCTACAATGAGTTCAAGCAGAATAAAACTACCAGCCAGCATGTAATTTACAGTATCCAATATCATAAAAAATTCCTACAAGATACCCACCGGAGCCTTGCAAGATAACATTCAGAATTGGTTAAAAACAATAGCCAAATTAGTGGGTTTCTTCATTTTGGTTTGCATGCTGTAGGTATGTCATATCTTAAAATAATAAAATGACTTGAACTAGACCATCCCAATTGCATAACATTATCAAATCAAAATTAGCTAATGCTCAAAGCCATTGTGCAAGAGGGATGAGATTAGAAATAGCATACATGACAATTGAGTGATCAACAAGGTAGTCAGAACCCTCCTCCACTGTCGTCATATAGTAAACTCGGTAAGCACGTGCAACTTGTCTTACTTCATCTGTCGTGCCCGTGAGTCCTATCAGATCTGGATGGAACTCTGTGAATCACAAATAGTTCATCAGCAATGAGCAATCAAAAGAATAAGATACTGCAAAATAATAAGAGGTCAAAGGGATACAATTTTAAATGATTACAAGCATTAAGAACTAAGGGACAATTGCAAACACACACACCTTTAACATAGTCCCGAACCTGCTCAACAGTATCTCTTTCAGGATCAACTGTAATGAAAACTGGCACAACATCCAGTTTTGCCTTTTCCTCTGCATATAAAAATATATTGTAATGACTGAAAAATATACTTAACTTAAACCGTCTACTAGGTCCACTTGGGCGTTTCAGTGGAAATTTTTATCAAGTCCAGTCATACAAAAATACATAACCTTGTATTTACATCTCATTTTCGCTTGCCCATTTACCCTATTATGTGTGTAATATGCCTTCAAGTTTCTAAGTGACAGTATAATGCATAATGCAAGACAGCAGGATCTAAGAAGATACTTGTATCCAAGGATCAAAAGAATCAAATTGACTTACTAATTTTGTCAATCGCTGCAGCCATTTTCTGGAGTTCATCTGGACAAATGTCAGGACAGTGTGTAAATCCAAAATAAAGCAGAGTCCATTTGCCCAAGAAATCCTTTTCAGTAACAGGTTTTCCATCATAATTCAGAAGCTTGAATGGGCCACCAATGGCTGCAGTGCCTACGGATTGTCCAGGCTTCACAGCACTTGTTCTATTCTTCAATTCTGGGTAAGATGGAAGAGAAAAAAAAAATGACAAGATAAACAGCTATCAGAATTCAAGGAGCATTACCTTCCAACTTCAGATAAATACTTCCAAAAGACACGGCTCCATTTGAAAAAATAGGAAAAGGTTTGAAATTTTCTCTAAAATAGAAAATGACGATCTGTTTCTGAACCAGAGGGTCATGACTTTGTCATAGTGCAATGGTATCAAAACAAAACACAAATACAATTTACAATATAAGATACAATTTGCAGAAAGACTTCTGAGTTCTGACAATGGTCCCACCGTCCCCTATAACGGTTTCTGGCTTTTTTCTGATATCATTAGGAAGCATGGAAAGAAGAACAAACACCTTTATATTTTTTGTTTAACAAGCTTAGTTTTCTGTTCATTTTTTATAACTGTACTTAAAAGCTCTGCATATGTATTTACAGAATAGCTAACAATAGTACGAAAATGCAAGCAGTGGTTACAAAACAAAATGCACACAAACCATTGTAACCTATTTCTCTCATTAGTGTGGAGTGTAGACTGTGGCCAAATTGTTGTTACTCCCTCCATTCTCTTTTATAAGGCGCACACAGATATCAAAGAGTCAAACTTTAAAATCTTTGACCAATAATTTGGCTAATAATTTTTAATTATTATAACATAAACTTGATGAAGGGCGGCCCTGGTGCAAGCGGTAGAGCTTTACCGCCTGTGACCAAGAGGTCCAGGGTTCGAGCCCCAGCCTCTGCACATTTGTGCGGGAAAGGCTGCGGGCTATTTCCCTTCCCCAGACCCCGCAGTGCGGGAGCCTACGGCACTGGGTACGCCCTTTATAACATAAACTTGATATGGTTAGATTTGTAATTAAATGTACTATCCGATTATTATAAATTTATAAGTATAAACAATATAATATAAAATAAATAAATGGTCAAAGTATATATAATATAAAAGACCGTGTTATGTGTAGCAGCACCTTATAAAAGAGAATGGAGGTAGTGAAAGGCAAGCCAATATGTAGGGGAGGGCAAGCTTAGGCAACTGGCTGAGTTATGGTTATCCATTTTGCATACAGCAATGAAGAAAGAATTGATGATTGTTAAGGAACGTATGAAACATATAGTGGTCCTTAGCTTGCTCAATCATGGCAGTCACAAATTCAGTGAGGTGTCTCCTGCTTTAATGATGATTTCATTTGTAGTAAGCATCTTTTTTCCACAAAACTAAAAAGAGAATTTCCAGTCTAAGAAATGTGTATGATCAATAGAGATTTTATGGGAGTTTCTAGAAAATCACCAATACAACTCCGCCAAGTTGTATATTGGGGTGCACCGATATTGTCTTCTACATTTATTGGGGAGATGCTTTTGCAAATCACTAATACAGTAATTGGGGAAATGGGGAGCTATTGGAAAAGGTCCATCTTTCCCTCTATTTGAGGGGAGTTGGCACAAAATATTGGTGACCGCGAAGGAGGATCTGTTGTATACATTTTTTTGAAGGAAAGGGGATCTGCTGGAGATGCTTTTAGATGAAAACGCTGAGATAGACAATGCTAGACATGAGAAGTAGGTTCTTGAAGAATAGATAAAAGCTCTAAATTGCTAGTTCAGCACTCATAATAAGTGGATATAACAATAAACATGAGACAATGTGTTCATTGTGTGAATAATGCATTCCAGAAGCATCAAGACTTAGCAAGTAGGTATGTTGTATGTAGCAAGGTGAAACATTCATGCAGCCAAATCAGAAGCTATTAACATTTGGAATTAGCAAGATAGATAAGCTGATAAACTACACATCTACAATTTCAATTTCATTTTACATCTAACAGTTGGCCACCAGCATGACACTTGAAGACACAAGGGTGCATGTCGAAATCACACCCACAGGCCACAGAAACCTTTGTTTCCAGAGCAACATCCCGAATAGCCATGGCATAACATTTTAGAAGGCTATCTAGATATTTTGAGTGCACTCAAGCATACGAATTCAGGATTAGACAGTTCAATAGTTATATGAAACAGCAGATACAGTAAAGTGAAGATATAAACTAGGTCGAACTACCACTTGAATATAACTTTGACAACACCTAGTTACTGGACTAAACCCATGCAAAGTTGCAAACTATCCAGATTTGTTTACTTATTGCCTCTAACATAAACTTTTCGGTTTGGCTAACTGATTTGGTGTTCACTCCACATCCAATACGAAAGATCTTCCTCTGCACCACTAAATGCAGTCCCAGCATGACAGCAAACAACAACTCACCATAGTAATCTACCTTCAATGTGACGCTTCTTTTCTTTGTCGTAGTACACAATTATCCCTCCTCCAGTCACGAGCAGTAGTAGAAAACTGAGCCAAGACACCGGCTGCAACGAAGTAGCAAGTGCATAAATAAATGACCTAACAGTCTAGAAACAAGGACTGCCTTGTTTCATTCGGCTCTAGATCACTACTAATTCGTGCCGTATAAAACATCTCAGAACAATCACGTTTATTTGCCCCTGAATAAGCCAGGATCCAAATAGCATTTGGTACTGTAATCCATGACTCACCCCTCCGCGGACGGCTTTTCCGGCATCCGCTTGCTCAGATTTCCCAGACTGACCATCACCCCCTCCCTCGCCGCCCGCACTGCCCGCCGGCGGCGGCGCAGGGGGCTTCGACCCGGCCTGCGTCGCAGCCGAGGCGTCGCTGGAGAAGAAGCGCGCGCGCCCCAGGAACCCAGCTCCCAACATCTCAGCGCTACTCCCACAAGGGCGAGCGGAGATCCATCGCTCGACAGATGCCAAGGACGGGGGAGAGCCGCCGAGTACCCGAGGCAGAGCGCGACCAGGAGGAGGGAGGTTGGGAGAGAGCGCTCATGAGAGGAGCGCGCGGAGATGGGACGCGCCGCCTCTCATCGCCTCCTCAGTCCTCACTCGCGCCTCGTCGCCGGATCGGGAATTGCCTCAGCAGCGGCCCAAGCTCGCGACCGCGGCTGCGGCGGCGCCGTGGGTTTTTGAGGGGGCTTTTCTACCGAGTGGTTTCGCACTTTCGTTGATCTGCTTGGCTTCCGATGCAAGAAGAACGTTTCGATGATAATCGCAGGCAGGACAGAGCTTAGAGGCGTCCGACGAGATCAGATTGAGATTACGAGATGTGTTAGGACCAAGAAAATTGTTTGTGAATTTTTCGAAACAAATGCTCTTCAGCAACAGAATGTATTACTGTGTTTTCAGCCCAGCAAAAGAAATTATTACTGCTAACATGTAAGGTTTGCTTAATTTGTAGAAAGTTATTTGTTATCGGCCCATCAAACATACACAGAAATACTGCTGCTTTCAGCCGAACAACAGATTACTGGAGCTTTCGGCCCAGCAAGAGAATATTAGTTTGGTATTGGTTGGGGTGCGCCAGGCCCTGCCAGCAGTGCAACGGCTAGGCGACGCTCGAGGGACCCAGTGGCAAGCCACTGTGGTGGTCCCTCCCCACAAAAAATAAGATTAATAGAAGGTTGCCCCGCACTTCGTGCGAGCAAAAGAGTACGCTGTATTCAACAAACATCGAACTGTAGCATGTATTAGGTGACTAAAGCAGTGGCGTATTTTGTATAGGGGAACAGGACTATGAAAGTTAGATTTTTCTTGTGTGCTTCAATGGCAGGGAGATGCTGATCTTGCATCTGTCTTCAGCAAGAAGTGATGAAGTGTGCAGTCTCTGTGCTCGAAGTAGCTGACACCTGTGTATACATTGGAAAGGATGTTTTAGACTGGATGGTCAAAATAGAGATTTCACATGTTATTGTTTTATGTTCATGGGTGTGGAACATTTTGGTTGTTGTAATATGACTGAAGCAAAGAAAATTGTGTGTGCATATATATAAATGGAAATGATCCCACATCATAGCACTGTACTGACCAGAAGAAAATAACTTTGCATATCAAAACATAAGCCTTAATTATCTGTAAAGTGAGATTCATTTATTTCCTTGCGCAACTTTTATAGAGGAAGTATGAAATTGGTGGTACCTTGTGAGAAGCATGTATGAACATAGGCGGTTCTGTGGAGAAGAGCGGTTGGGCCGGAGGTTCGGGGTAGCATGTTGCTGGCATATAAGTTGTCAATCACCTATTGATCTGCATAAATGTTTTGGGATTATAGGCGTCGGCAGATGGAGAGCGAAAACATTCTTTATAAAAGGAGATAAAAAGTTTGCTATGCAGGCATGCTTAAGTAGGTGGACTATTGAGGGTGGTATTTCTGCAATAATTGGTAGATTAATTAAAACTTTGAAAAGTTAGGAAAAGATCAGAATCGTAGAACTATATGTGAATCTTTGGTATCTTTGTACTTGATATATATATATATATATATATATATATATATATAATAGAATATTGTAGGCAGGCTATCAGTTTTATGTTAAATTCTGCAATTGAAAGAATGTAAAAATGAAAAAAAAAATTGTCAAAAAAAAAATCTGGGAAAAAAAATGAGGTAACACCAGGTGCTGATGTGGACACACATGCAGATCAAGGAAGAGCGCTATAGTAGAAGAACAAACGTAACTGGAGGTGTGATGAGGGGCGTGAAACAGAATGTTCTGTAGAAGACAAACATCGAAAAGAACATAAACATGAATTTATCTGTTAAGAACACACAAAGTAAGGAAGCAAGATGGTAGAAGTAGGCAAACATGCTTGTCACTAACCATAACTGCAGAAGAGGTCGTCTGTCCTACGTTTCCGACCTGCTGTAGAAGCAATAGATGTCTCAGACAGTGGGAACGCTGCAAAAAAGGATAAGCTTGCATTAGCGTGAATAAATAGTTGTGCAGCACAATGCGGGCAAACATGTTGCAGACGGCGTATATGCATACGTAGCAAGAGGAACACAGATACCATGAGAAGAGCCGTCATTACTGGAGCTCGGCAAACTTTGAATAAGCATCGCAGAACGATGCATAAGCGCCTGACAATACCGTAGTTGGGCTATTGATGCTATTTGTCCAGCGGGTGATAAGCCATCATGTGATTGCTGCCTTATCACTAGAAAAAACATGTGTAAAGTATGGTTTGCCGAATTTAGTTGTGTAGTTTTGCACTCAACAACAGTCATAGAATGAAATGGTAAAGGAAGGCATGTCTACAGCGCACAGGTGTACCTAAATAAATCAATTGCAGCTGCCTGCCCTAGATGAGCAGCTCAAAAAAATGAACTAACGAAATGGCATGTCTGGGAAAGGAGGGACAATAAGGTAACAAACCTGAGGTTGTAAAGACTATTGCGATGTAGCGTAGAGGCAAATCAAGCGCAGCGGACAGTTCTGTATGAACAGCAGCGTAAAGAAAGTAATGGAACAACATGCATGGTAAAAAAGGACGTGAAGGTAACAAATTTGATGATGTAGAGATTGCTCCGAATGATCGTACAGGGTTGTTACCATTGGAATTAGTAGCTATGTAAATTGGTAACACAGAACTACGTTTCTGAAAAATGTAAGCCTGTTAATTTTGCTTTGCTAATCTATGGCATCAGATAAATGATGGCATCCGATTGCTGACCCACATTTGAAATAGGTATTCATTACACGTTAGCACGGTCATGTCAAGGTAACAAACCTGATGTTGTACAAATTGGGCCGAATGATCATATAGGGCTGCTGACATTGGAATGTGTGGCTATATAAGTTGGTAATACAGACCTACATCTTTGGAAAATCTAGGCCTATTAATTTTGCTCTGCTAATCCATGGCATCAGATTAATGATGGCATCTGATTGCTGACTAACAACTAAAATAGGTATTCATTACAGGTTGGTACGGTCTTAGTGCCTGGATTCTAAGAGCATTGTAAACAATGTTGCTTTACCTAAAATGAAAATAGGACAGCTACTAATAGATAAGAAACCTGTAGGAGATTGGCATGGTCATAGAAACGCAAACACACTAAATTAGCATCTGAACATAACTTATGAAAATGAAAACTTGAAAAGAGAGAAGAAAAGGGGGATACCGCTGGGCGAAGCACCCTGAAGGAACGCTGGTGCTGTGGGGCAGCGCCGTGACGATGTACACGGGCTGCACCACGGCGCCTCGACGACGACGATGCGGTGCCGCTGCAGGAGAATGCGAGGACGAATGGTCCGTGGCCACGGATCGTGGCGTCCGTGGTCGAGACGGGCGAGGAGCGGCCCGGCGGTGACGCAACGGCGGGGGGCTGGCGGCGCCGCGCGTCCAGCTAGGGCGCCGGCGTGACGACGGTCCGATGGGGGTGGACTGGCGCAGGCGAGCGGAGGAGGTAGTCAGCAGCCGCGCAGCGACGGGCTGGGCTGGCAGAGATGCGCGTCCAGTGACCGGCGCCGGCTCCGGCTCCGGCGTGCCCGCAAGTCCGACGGGGGCGGCCTGGCGGCGGCGGCGGCTCCCACGCGGACCAGCAGCCGATGAGGCTTTTTTTTTTCTTTTTGAGGCGGGCTAGGGCCTAGGGGCGGTGGCTCGCACGCGGAGTAGCAGCTGCCAGCTGATGGCCTCCTGAGGCGTCCTTTTTCTTTCGCAGGCGTGGTGGGCAACGCATGAAGCGGATAGGCATGTGGGAGTCGCGGGGCCCACACTGAGCTGCATTGCTGGCTGTGTGCGTGGCAAGCAGTCGGTGGCCAAATGCTGTGCAGGTGAAGTTACCGTGGAATAACAGGAGTCTGTGAGGAGGAATGGAGTGGCTACTCTTGATCTACAGTAGCAATCACCCCAGCTTTAAAGGTCTGTATAGATATCAAAATGGATACAGGACTCACATATCAGATATTAAATAGATACTACACTTGATCTTAGCCAAAAGGCCAAGAAAGGTATAAATTAGGACTGAGCCCTGCGCCTTGTTTTATAGCTCGTTCAACCGCCTCACCCGCCTTCAGCTAGCGAGGTGGTACTAACAATGCTGCCTGCGGGGAACCGGAAGCGGAGCGCAGAGCGCTGTACCTGTGACTCAGCCGTTCGGAGTTGGATGTTTTCTCGCGGCCCATTACGAAGGTTGCAGCCCACGCTGCTCGGACAGCAGCCCAGCAGGTCGCCTTCTACACTTGGACAATGCAAGGCTTGGCTGACTCCGCTCGGAAGAGGAATTAACGTATCTGACTTTTCTCAAAAAAAAAAACGTCTCTGACATGTGGGGGCACTCATGGAGCACGGGCACATCTCTCGTGCAACGGGATAATCACCAACCGAGGAAGCGACGATCCTGACGACGACTCCTAAGCTCGGGTTACTTGAAGCACTTTGTCTTAATGATGGTTTTAAGCTCGAGTTACTTGACTGCCTTGTAAAACTTTATATAGGTTTATTACATCAGCATCTCAGCATTTTCCAAGGTAGTATTTCCCAGTCTAGTTAAGCATTATTGCTTTATTCGAGTTGTATTGACTACGAGCACGGTTTGTTCCGCTTATATAATCGCATTCTCGATGAAAAACCGAGAATTCCGCCTGCTTTCGATTATTGTTTTTTTGTATTTGCTGATCGCCGCTTCAGACAACTTTGAACTAGCAAGTGCAATAACTAGAATTGAAAAAAAAATCACCACAGCATTAGTGCTGGCTAAGATTAGGTTGAAACCATTCCACCAACACAAGGATTCCTCTAACAAAAGCAAAAGAGACTACGAGGTTACAGGTATCAGATTCCTGTGACATACAAGCTTGCTGCAAATACAATGTCACGCTTAATAGCATTAGACGCGATCTCCATCTTCTTGAACAGCGCAGAGTTCCCCATGATGGAAGCTGCATTCCTGAATTCCCTGCATGTTTCATCCAGACGGACGATTGTTCTTACAACGATCCCTTCGGATACATCAGTCAGTTCACATATGTCTGCGAAAGGCGTCCCCTGCATTGATGTAACAAGCGACGGCGTTATAAATCCTGCAGCCTGCATACATCTTGGAGAAGAGTTCTCATGAAGACTAGTATACCTTTGCCCACTCGTAGACAACCTCGACAAGGCCAAACTTGAGATTATCACGTGCATACTCTTCAGGGTCCACGGGGACCTTGAAGTCTGCTTGGAGCTTTCCTAATTTGATTGCTGTATCATAAAGCCTAATAATACATCGAGAAACACAAGAGCAAAAGGTGCTTGTAACACGTCTTCTCAGAAAATAAAATTGAGGTTACCAAGAGAACCATAACAGGAACCAAAATAGGGGAGCAAAAAAAATGTCTAACCTCTTTTTGGCTTCAGCCAGTTTTGGAGTAAGAGATGGTTCTGAAGCATTCCGCTGTTGGAAAACGAATGCAGACATAATAGCCACAGCTTCTTCAGGTTCTAGGTCATCCAATTGATTTTCAAATAGACATTCTGTTGATATTAACTCCTCACCGGAGTTCATTTCACATGCTACTCGACCCTTAAGTTGCACAACTAGATCAGAATCAATGTACTGGATTACCTTTAGTACATCAATCTGCAAAAAAATTAAGGTGTTAGCAAAGTACTTCAAAGCACAGGAATGAAGTCAGATGTGGTTCCTGGCATTAAATTTCATTCTTGAAAATGCTGATAATAGCCCTATAACCATTCCATGTTAATTAAAAAAATAAAGAAAATGGATTAACAACAAAAATACGGATTGGGTGGATACAGCTCATTAACATATTAAGCTTAGCATTCAGAATCCATGTGCAAACTGTTCTCCTGGTACAGTACAGCAAATAGGGCTGGAACCAGAAAGATCTCCCATGTATACTCAACCCAAAGAAATTAAAGAAATGGCAATATTGTTATTGTTTTTCCATGTTGCTGAGACAATGGCCATAATCCCTTGACCTTTTTTTTCTCTTCAGGCACAAAATAGGACACAAGACGAGGAAAAATGTGCATGAAGAAATCTTACTCTGCCTTGAAACTCCGGCATCTGTTGAAGTGCCTCATCTGACATTTGGAATTTTAATTTATTCAACTCATCCTTGTACTTATTTTGCTCCTTCATCAATGATATATGCTCCTTTAGTTTTATACAACCATGGCACTTGTTTTCAGACATTTTTTGCAGTAGTCTGTGGTATGCATGGTAGCTTTCAACAAGATACATGTCTTTCATTTTTAGATCTGTATTGCATCGGGTGGACACATTAAACAGCTATAAAGTATATATGAATCAACAATAGAAAATCAAGAGTAGGGCCTAAATGACGCACCAGTGCACAACAATGATCAGATTCCAAAAAAAAAAAAGCTAAATAAAACATATATGCTTATATTACTAAAGATCCCATCCATCCTTCCCTCACAAGGGTAGCATATACTTGTCAGCAGGCTAGTGAACTTCACAGGCATAAACTAAGGAGAATTTTCTAGACAGACAGAATATAATAGCACAAGATGGATAGTCAAGCAATGCAGAAAAATTGTACCTTTTATTGCATCTAAAGCAGGAGGATACTTAGTTCCATCTGGTTGCTCCTTTATAAGCTGTTGAACAGTTCTAGAGTATGCAGTTTTGTTAGGATCCTCAAGGAGTTTGACTTGATCTATCTTTATTTTGCTGGTGCATATACTCATGATTTCTTTATTCTCAATTGCTCTTACTTCAAAGCCCATTCCAGATGCATCCCCCTTGTATGGTAGATTGATAGTTATTACCCCTGAACCTTTTCGTGAACTAACAGAAGAGTAATATTCATCGTCCATGCTACGTTTTCCTTTCAGAGCAATAAATTGTCCTCCTTGAAAATCCACAGGTCCCTTTTCATTTTTATTGAACTCAGGGGCTAGTACAGATGAACTGCAATCACCGGTCAATACCAGAACAACATATTTCTTTAGTGTTGTAGATGGACTTTTCAGTACAACACCAAGCAAGTGATCATCATCCTGCCAATATGTTCAAATAGCACAGGGTTTAAATGTGGAAAAGATGCAACTACTGCACATTAACAGTAACCTTTAGAGAGCAGTAGAGCATCATAATGTTCAAAAAAATCAGGCTTTTGTACATATGGTTATGGTGCCAATAATATAATGGTGGCCTGCGAAACAAGGTAATAGTACTAACAGAACCTCCTTAAGTAACTTACTTAACTTCCCTGGTTAATTTTAGTTATCAGAAAGAAGCTCTAAGGCAGTAAGCACAAGTTGAGATCTTATGGAATTAGTTTGGCTTGAACCAGGAATATGATAAGATCAAGCTGATTTAAAGTTCGAGAATGATTCTTCATCAAGCTAATATCATGGTGTACGCTAAACTCACATGATTTTTAGTAATTCTCTATGGAGCTTGGTCTCAGCTCACTTCCCATATTCTGTATGCAGTATGCACTACTTCTGTATGCTTGCTAAATACTCCCTCCAGTCCACTATAAGTGGCGCGGTGAGGCAAATTGCAGATACCAAGATGCTAATTAAATGCAAGTTGAAACAGTCGCGACGCTCGGCCAGATGCAATGGAGCATGCATGCAACGGAGCTACAAGGCCGTATGCAACGCTTGATTGGAAGCTGGGACGCCTGCATGCAGCCTTTCCTTAATTAATTCTCTCTCGCTATCGCTACTACGCCAGATATTACGGTCTAACTAAAAAACGGGTGTGCGCCACTTAAAGAGGACCGGAGGGAGTACATACAGAAGACCTAATAAAGACCCAAAGTGGAAGGCAGTTTTTAGTGAGTTCTATAGCAGTTGAATGGTGGTTAATAAAGTAATAAAACTACATAAATAAAAGAAATGCAAAAAGAAACTGCAAATGGGTGTAAAGAGAACCAAATATGGTGAATACATACAGAATCAGATGTAACAACCACCAATCTCCCAGGCGTAAGAAACTGTTGAGAGTTTGGCAGCTGCATAATTGCTTCTGTAATAAATTCCCTATGTGCCTCAGCTTCTAAAGCTATCTCATAGTATTCCTCAATAGAAGGCTCTCCTTTTATGCACCTTAAAATCGAAGAATATTTAATACAAGGCAAAGAGATTAAGAAAAAACTAAGATTAGTGCACATAGAGATATTGGATACTAAACTTTGTCAGTACTTCAAATGTACAATGAATGATTATAAGGGCCTGTTTGGATTAGCTGGGGCTAAAAAAATTAGCGCAAAATAGTTAGGGTTGGCCAGCTAGTTGGCTAGGAGTAACAATTAGTTGGAAGCTTGACTAAAAACTTATCCCCCTGTTTAGATCGGCTAAGGCTAAAAATTAGCTCGTTAGCAATTAGTCCTATGCATCCAAACAGGCCCTAAAATATTGACAAATGTATGACAAAGAAATTAAGAAATAAACCTTGTTGCAACTTTATAGCAGTCAGAAAAATTCCTACATTGCTAGTCTGTACAATGAATGTGCAGTTCAAACTTCTAAGCCTATCCAGGTTCAGTATCCACATTTCTGCAATAGTGTAACCAAATAATCATGACTACTCCTAAACTGCGCTATAAAATATTACTGCAAGATTACTTTGTGTTAATTTTACAGCTAGACTCTAGGAAGAAATGGTGTTTTCCATTATCAATATTGTGATTTTTGCCTGTCACCTTATTGTGCTAAAGCGGTGGTATTTCCATGAAACTTTACTTCTTTGAGTTCTATATTCTAAGCAGAATTTGTGATTTCTGCAAGTGTTGATATCCATTGTATCAATCAGGTAAAAATCAGTTGATGTCTCAGTGTCTCACTCTATTGTCCTTGTAGGTTGACGAAGCATTTGCAGAAGTAGCTTTTCCTTCTCAGGCAAATTCTTTTGAGTATGGAATTCAGCAAAACTTCTCTTGAGCATGTCCTCAACCTATGAGAAAAAAATACTGTCACAGTATATTACTTTCCCTACACATGACTAAGGGTGTACACAATGTACCTTTCAAGTGTTTTTCAGAAAGTTGAACTGTAATTTCGTTGTTTATAAGTAATGAAATCCGGTCGGTTTGTCCGTTGTGGAAAAAAAATGTTTTTCAGAAATAAAAACACACTGAGAATTTAGGTGAAGTATCTAGTTACAACCTACAGATTGTGCACTTGAGATGAAAGTAATTATGCATGAGCATGACTAAGGGCCTGTTTTGTTTGAGTTTCAGATTTTGGAAAAGCTTATTCCAATTTGTGGCTTTGAAAATGCTGATTCGAGATTGTGGATTTGAAAACATGATCTCCAAAAGCTGACTATTGGAGTGCACATGCTCATAAAACTTACTTATATGACATAAAAAAGTGCGGCCATGTCCACCTAGAATAGTCAGATTGTATTATAGTCTACAAAAGAGAGAAATTTAACTAGTTCTTATTTAGATCTAAATTTAATTAACAACGTTGTGTATTCAGTACGTTTCAATTGAAAGTAAAATTTCTATAGCACAATCTATTGTCTTTTCCTCCTTGGCCCATAAAAGATCAGTGACAATTGTAACAGTAAACATCAAAAGACCAGAGAAATGTACAGTATTGAGCAGATAGTCAATCAACGATAGCCTTGGAAGTAAGTTACGTTAAGGCCTTGAGGGTAGTGGTGCAGTAGTCTGATAAGGATTCACCTGGTGTTCTGCTATCATGTGCCATTCCTTGAGCCCTATGGGTTATCATACAATTCATGCTGAATAAATAGGGGATGCCTTTATTGCAGAAATGTACACGCACAGACAAAGTATTTTTAAAAAGAACAGAGGATGATATGAGCACTGCTGCAGGAGCAACATAAATGTCTTGTCTAATTTTGTTTTCATTCTCCAAGGTTTCAAATATGTAGGCAGGCCCAGGTACAGATCCACATTAAAATACGAAGCTGAGAATTGAAAATAGAAACATATCTAACCACAGGTAAGCATAATGATATACCTTCAGTTCCTCCACACGCAGAAGATGTAGTATCATAGTGTATGTTAATCTAAACTGAGATTCCAAACGAGTTGGTTTTCCAACGATCAAATTTTTCAAATCGCTTTCTTCAGGAATTTCATCACGACACATAATGATTACAGTACCAATGTTATCAAGTCCTCTCCGACCAGCTCGCCCAGCCATTTGAATGTACTCCCCTGGAAGCAATTTCCGGTGCTCCTTTCCATCAAACTTTCTTAAAGAATCAAACACAACCTGTTGGGTCAAAACTGAGATATGCTCAGAGCTATCTTCATAATCCTGAGTTTAAAAGGGCATGGGAAAAGCAAGAGCGACCTATGCACAGTTACAGTTAGCTCAGTCCAAATGTGCAGAAAGAAACAAGGAAATTAAGGCATGCATCTGTGCGTCTAAAGCATCTATGTTAAAATGAGCTCCTATCTTTCCAACAAAGAAACACTGGGCAATGCATCAAGTGTAAGTGTAAGAACAGCAAACAACTGAATATGCGAAAAAAGAGACAAGTGCATAAAATTTGGTCCCGAAACATTCCAGCCTGCAGTTCATAGCGTCATCATAGAAAAATAGATTGGTAAATATGAATAAATAACAGATGGTTTTGTCGACAGGAAAAATTGAAAGGAATTGTGTTCCCATGGTTGAAGGAACACAAGAAAAATTAATATGTAGACCGTAGAATGCAAGAGGTGCCACATAACATAGAATTAGATACTATAGCAATTTGTTCAAGACGCCAAAGCATTGAAACCCTAAATATAAAAAATAAATAGAATCTCACCGTTCTTGCTGGTGCATTAACACCCATTGCAAATGTCTCAGTGGAAAACAGTACCTACAATGAGTTCAAGAATTCAGAAGTTGGCCGTTTTGTTAATTACAAGACAAATGTACCAGAACATGCTATATTTGTCTCTGGAACATTGGAAAAAAAAAGTAACTTTTCAGGAGCACTGTGATGTTATTAGGACTATCATTTTTTCTGTGAACTGTCCATTCAAGTTAAAGAACAACTGTGTATGGTACAGGTTGCTAAAGTTTGAGTCTGCATGACTGCAATAACTTTGGACAGGATGGACTAACCATGGACTAACCCAGTGATCACTGGTCAGCATTTACAATCTACGACAAACAACAACAAAATTCTTCCACCAAGGGTAGTACTAGGTACAGAAGCATCTATCATGTAATTAAATACCATATGCCAGATGTTCAAAGCATAACCTTGATTACACCACGACAGAATAGCATCTCAACAACTTCCTTCACAATAGGGAGAAGTCCAGCATGGTGTACTCCAATTCCTCTTCGCAGAAGGCTTTGTATTCCTACAACCTATCAAGGAGGTCAAAGCTTAAAGCATTGAACTGATTAACAGAAGCATATGTTTACATGGTGAGGGTACAGGACTAAAAATTCCATATGTCACTAGATCACCTGTGGAAGGTCCCTATCAGATCCTTTAAGACGTGAAAACGCCTTGTCACAGAAGACACGTATTTCACTTTTCTCCGAACTACTGGTGAGATCAGCGCTAAACATAGTATCTGCCGATTTATCACAGCGGTTCTTTGAGAAACAAAAAATCACCACCTGTTAAAGGACCATCTAAATGATCAGAAAAGAATTTGTCAAATGTGAAATGACATGGTTATTATTATAATAAAAAAGAGACAAGTCCATTCCCAAAATGTTGAGACTACTTGTCATTTTATAACATATTCAGATTGAGACTGGCCTCAGATTTCAAATTAAGGATCAAACGAATTCGGTGTAAACAATGGAAAAGAAAAAAGGTCCAACAAAATTTATAATTGCATGATAGAGATATCACAAAAGCTATTATCTCACATACAGGCACAAGGGATTTCTTCAGAAGGTTATTCACAAGTGGCATCCAAAATAAAGATTCAAATCTCTTTGGCCCTGAGGAGCTTTGTTGAACTGCGGCTGCTCCTGAATTAGAATTGTGGTGCTTTGGGTACTTCTGATTCTCTCCCCCTGTTGGATGTATCTGGATTTTTGCCTTGAGTTCCAGCACGTACTGCAGGGGTGCCTGACTTTGGACCAGGTTTCACTCCAAACTTATTCGAATTTTTCTTTTTGAAAGCATCTTTTGCTTCTTTAAATCCTTGAGTAAGAAACATGTCTCTCTCACATATTTTGTACACTTCTCCAGAGTAGAACATGCAATGCTCAAGCGGAACAGGCCTTTTGTTGGTCCTGGTGAACACATGATGACCAAACTGTGATAAAAATTAAAGTCCAAGTATATTCAAAAGTGCACATAAGTCCAAGTATATTCAAAACTAAACTATTATCCACTTAAATGGTCAGCCTGCAACCAAACCCCCTGAATTCTAGTTTTGTTGATCTGACCCCATATATTATTATCCAAATATGTATAAGCAAGTCCCCTCAAACTAAGTGTGTTAAATTTTGCCCCTCAACTGAGCTTGTTTTATTAAAGTACAGCCCTTTCAGTTGCTCCATTCAGATTTTGTCAAAAAAATTAACTAATAATCGAAGTGGTGTGAACACTATGTTGAATCAATCAAGATTGGCATCTTAAATTCAAAATAATGCCTAACTAATATGTAGTTCGAACGCTAGGTTTTTTAGGATACAAACCACCAACATGCAAATTGAAAATCTCCACATTCACCAACACCCGCAACCCTCACCCCACCCAAAAAAAAAATATCTAGTTCCATAATTCTTGTCACTTTGGGCAGCAACACAGTCTCCAGACATAGCTTTGACTATGATTTTAAATAATTACAAAAAATATATAATTTCATTAATTTCATTAATGTACTTTTAAAAACTAATCTATACATGCTATTGCTACCTCAGTACCTTCAAAGTAATTTTTAAAAAGTCATCGATAGTCAAGTTCTAAAATTTGAGCTTAATTATTGTCCAAAATGACAAGAATTATGGAACTAAAGGAGCACTGTAATATGTTACCAGGCTTTGGCTTATTCCATGTACCGCTAACTAGCATGAACAAAAGAGCTAATTGGATGACTCTAACCAGCCTAGTGACTAAACAAACTGAAAACACAGTTCAAAGGGCCTGGAGTGTAATTGATTAGCTTAAAATTTATACTAAAAGTGCACTTACGACGTGACACGAATTTTCTTCTGCTTTGTCCGACCAATCCAGTCAGCAAATTCAACAGCATTTGGGACCTGATAAGAAACAAATAGGGTTCAACTGCAAAGCGAATTTGAACAAGAGAAAAATACAGAGTTTTTGAACTTTAGATATTCGTAGAAAAAGGGCAGGTGTCATTCTGTTCTTTGAACCGATTGGAGGGGGGGATGCCCTCCCTTTGTGTACTCTCCTCTCTTAATGAAATGATATGCAATTCTCTTGAGGGTTCGATTAAAAAATATACAAAAATGATTATTTGCAATGCATTCAAATGGTAATTTGATATCAAATTATCATATAAACTCATATTTAGAGAACCAAACCAATTTTCACTTATATTGTTTTCACACGGTACTATTTGTGGTTCGATACCAACAGCCAAAAGTTGCACAATTAACATCAGCGGACATGTCACTTTATTGCATGTATATCAAGAAACAGGGTAATAGCAATATAAGACCATAATTGCATGCTATAAAACTTGGACAATCGCACTTGCTACCAAAATTAAATGGCATTAGGACAACCCTACCCCAGACACCACTAACTAGTTTCCATGCCATGCCAGATGCCACTCTAGAAAGTAGAAACCACTCTTCAAACTATCATTCTTACTTGTGGACATTATTACTTCTTGCAGTTTGTGCCAACAGAAAGATTATTGAACAAGTGTTCTTTTATCCTGTCTGTAGATGAGGTGGACTGCTATCATAGTCATAGAGGGCAGCTAACTATACTGTTGTTGCCTTGTGGGTGCTCTTAGTATGTCATACTGTGCCTAGCTATTATTGAGCAACTGTTTCAACAGCCAGTACACAGAATGTTTGGTTGATAGTGAACATACTGAGTAAAAGTGCAGTTTACACTAAATCTGTACCGTTGCCGAAAGAAGAACAATGTTAATGTGCTTCGGGAGCATTATAATAACCTCCTCCCAGACTACACCTCTTTCAGCATCATTTATGTAATGCACTTCATCGAAGATTACCTGAGTGTACAATTAAACACATATCAGCACTACAATCCGTTTACAAGATTACAAAAGTAAAATTTGAAGGTGCAGAGTAAAACACAGTGAACAAATCATAAGAGATGGCCTACCCATTCAATATCACGTATAATGTCCGCACCTCTGTAGAGCATTGAACGCAATATCTCAGTAGTCATAATTAAGCAAGTTGCCTCTGGCCTGATGCTAACATCTCCCGTAAGAAGTCCCACATCAAACTTCCCAGAAAAATCTCTGTATTTCTGGTTGCTGATAGTTTTAATAGGAGCAGTATACATAGCCCTAGTGCAATGCTGCAAACAAAATTATCTGTCATCATAAGATCAATGCTAACATTTTCTTTTTTATTATGGTGTGGGTTTAAATCAACTCTAAGGTGAGGAAGCCGAGATAGTGCACTGGAGCATGTAATCTAAAGATCAATCTACTGAGAAAAGCTAAAATGAATCTGATCAGAAATTAAGAACCGAACACTTCTCAAAGCAACTAAAAAAAAGTAATGCTACGTTAAAGATTTCCCTCCTAACATAAGCTGGGGACTCAACACAAGGGTTTAGAAGCTATTAAGTGTGGAAGATGCTAGGCAGTTTAAAATGAGCAAAATTACCCAAAAATTAAGAAAGAGCAAATGAAATCATACTTTTGTTGCTAATGCGAATGCATACTCAGCAACAACTGTCTTTCCAGCTGAAGTATGGGCTGCAACAAAGACTGATTCACCCTTCTCGAGATAATATATAGCCTGTGCTCGGTAGACAAAAGAAATATAGATTAGCAACTATACCAAGCATTTAAAAACATAATTTTCTGAGTTCAAAAATAGGTAGGTAGTGATACCAACTAAGACACCTTGCAACAAATAGTTCCCACAGAAAATACAGGAAAGGGTATATAGGTTCACTAGATGTTTCTCTCCATTTAAGATTCCTTGGTAATCTTGTATTCCAGGAAGGACCACCACCCTAGACTGGACTGGCTTTATACTTCTCACAGAGATATGCAAACTCGTGTTGTTTTGAGGAAATATCTAACGTGGTATTGCAACGCAATAGAAGTAAAATCGTTTAGATGATTGCAGGCTGAATGTATACTATGAAAGTATCTATGTCGGTATGTCCTAATACAAATCAAGCTGCAACCGAGTGTATACCGTGAAAGTAAAATTGCAGGCTAAGGCTCCCAAATATAAACGAAGTATTACAATTATAAGCATGTATTGTAGTGTGAATTTTCCTATCAAAGTCCAAGTAAAAAAAGCAGTGTATGCACTTGGATGATGTAGTATACTAGATATTCCGATCAGTATGGAGAATATACTGAAACAGAAAAGGATGCATATGAGTACCTTACCTCCTTCTGGAACTTATCCAGTTCAAATGGAAACTCGATTGCCATATCTGGAACGAGTTTGTAGAAGTTAGTCCCTATGTCTTCGTCCCCACCAACAAGTGCCCAAACCTATAGGTGAAATAGAGATACATTGGCATTATTGATTCATTCATGATTTATAGAGATTGTGAGACCAGACCACTTATCATTTCTGCAACACTGTCCACCACTGAAGCTTACGGAACAAGCAAACATAGGAAGTGAGATAGAAGAAAAGGCATAAAGAGTGCTTACCATGCCATCCTGTGTTGGCTTCTCATCACCTGATACACCTGGTTCTCTGCCTGCATCCTGTACTTCGGAAGATAACATTTGATCCAGGTCTGTTTGAGTTTCAGGAACATCCCTTATGACATCAACTTCCTGTTTCTCAGAATCTAGTGTTGTTATAGTCTTGGAAGCATCCTGCAATGCATCAACTTTTTGTTCGCCAGTTTCTGCCAATGGAAAATGAAAAGCTTAACAAGAAACCAGGCTCTGGTAAATGAACTGAAATGCTAATGTCCTAGTAGCAACCAGTGGTTATAATGTCCCATTATCTTTTAGCTATTACAATTTGCCAAGACAGTGTACTCATGTAACTTGAACATATGATGTATGAGAATAATAAAGTACCATTGATTCCTTCACCTTCAGCAGATTGTTGAACAACACCCTCCTGCAACAACTTGTTGGCAGCATCTTCCTCCCACGCTATCTTGAAAAGATCATCAAACTGCACAGAGTACTTTTCCTGCGGAACAATTGGATAATCAAGACTAGAATTCTATAATGGCAAAGTAAGCACAAATGTGGAATGTTCAAATGCAAAATGTGTGCTCTGATTACCATTGTGTCATCCATTGATGATCCAGGTTGCTCCTCTACAAGTTCTCCATCCCGAAAACACTTCCAGTGGCTTTTATACTCCTACAATAAAAGAACCAGCCACCGCACAGTTTGGCACATCCAAATCAGTGATTGTGGTTACATAGCGGAAGAGACACAAGTAAGGATCAAAACCAACCTTCAACTGACCCAGCTCCAATCCCTTACGGAACCCTGGAGGAGCAACCTGTGCTGGGCCACCACTGATGAGTTCACGCACCCAATCACCGTTCCGTGCACCCACGGGGAACGCCTTCTCCAGCGCAGCAACCTCAGCTGCGTCATCCTGCAGACCGCCTGGACGAAAAGGTCTGTTCTTGATGCTCCCTCTGACAAAGTCCTTCGCCGCACCAGGCATCCGAGGCGCTATCCCCCCGGTCCCCGAATCGAACACGTCGACCATCTCCATTCGCACGGACTCAGGATCCCACACTTGCGATTCCGACGCGGACTGCAGCTTCTGCCGGCCGCGCCGGAAAGGCGGCACCCAGGCGGGCGCGAGCGTGGTGCGGGGGGCGGAGGTCTCCAGGGGCGGCCTGGCCAGGGCGAACCAATCGACATCCCACACCCTCCCGCTATCGGCGGCAGTAGGGAGGTGCAGCTCGGGGTTGAGATAGTTCCTCTCGAGATACTCCTTCACGCTGCTCGGGCTCTCGGCCGGGTAAGCTGGCGGCTGCGGTCGTCATCGCCACAACGGGTGGGTTTAGGGTTTACAGGTTACATTGAACGCCATGAGTGATTTAGGGCGGAAGCGGGGATCGCAAGCGTACCAGGACGAAGTCCGGAATGGGGCTGGGCGTGTGCGGGGTAGGGTCGAGGCGAAGGTGGCCGCCGTGGCCGGAGAAGCTGATGCGGAACGGCACCTCGCTCGCCGGCGAGGTAGCAGGGCCGTCCATGGACATGGAGACTCCCGCGGTGAGCCGGTCCGTTGCCGTTTCGTCGGAACTGGAGAGTTCAGAGGGATAGAGGCTCCTATTTGTTTTTTTTTTTTTTTGTTTTTTTTAGCAGACAGAGGGTTTTCTTTGTTGACACAGCTTCCCCTTGTCCAGCTGCCAAGCTGTTTCTCATAGTCTTTTTACCAAACGGATACAAAATGAAACGGTCGAGTGAAAAAATCTTCATAAGTAGTGTTTCTCAAGTAGTGTTTCTGAAGGCCTGGTCGAGTGAAAAAATCAACTTCTCTCCAAAATAAAAAGTTATTTTTTACTAAATATTTTTTTAAAAAAGTTTTACCGGTGAAAACACTTGTGAAGCCAAAATAAATAAAATTACTCTGTTAGTGGAGTTGTACCAAACAAAACAAACATCTTCATAAGTTCGAGAATAATGTAATCTCTCATGCCTAGTTCTACAAAAGATTGATTGGTTTCGAGCATAGAACTGCAATGGCAACATTTCGGGTTAGTCTAGACCGTCCATGAGTTTTTAATGGAAAAAATAAAAATAATATTTTAAGTTAATCTCATATGGAGAAAACTTTTTATGGACGATTACACCTTTGTCCATACACTAAAAATCGTTGTCCAGTTGAGCATCTCTAGCACCCCCGATATCAATCCTTATCCTTTCCCTATAAAACTTCCATATTGAGAAGATGAGGCAATTTCATTGCTTAAGTAGCTCCTCAAAAATGGTATTAAACATTTCCTCATATAGTTTTGAAAATACCATTAGTCCAAAATAGAAATTAGTTAAAAATAGGTGTTGGTTCAAAACCCAAAAGTATTAAAAGGTTTTTAGTTTTGCTAGCAAGTCTTGAAACTCTCTTTGAAATAAAACCTAAGTAGAGATTTTAAAACAAGATATAAAGAAAAAGTTGAACTATGATTTATACAGAGGCACACGATTAAGTAAAAAAATTAGAAGTATTTCAAGCACTAGTGATTGAAGCTATGTAGCCACGTGTAGGATTGTGTTACTTGGTTTTCCCCTCAAAGTTAGAACAAGTTATTATGCCCTATGTTAGATCCCATGATCTAAAGTTTAACCACGAAACTTTAGACCACTTTCTCCAACCTCCAAACATAATGTCTAAAAATGTTGTTTAAAGTTTAGTTTATCTTACAAAACTTTATACCACAAAAGTGAGCTAAAGTGCTCTAAGGTTTTAAATCCTTAACTTTAGCCACTAAACTTTAGACTAGAAAATTCAAACAGACCCTTAGTTTCACTTTCGAGGTGTCCTGTACACGAGTGATTTTAATTCCTATCCACGAAATGAATTGAAAACCAACGAAGGTATAAAAATTTCGAAGTTTTTTCTAGCTTCACCTCTTTCAACGTTGCAGACGACTCGCATGAACAAACACATAGCTTTCCGTAGCCTTTCGTGTATATTAGCCCTTATAGCTCAGTGGTAGAGCGTCAGTCTTGTAAACTGAAGGTCCGTAGTTCGATCCTGCGTGGGGGCATAATTTATATTTTTTTCCTTAATTTTAATTTTAATTTTCTTAATTTTTATATTTAAGAAGCAACTCACAATATCATTGCCTTGAACATGCAATATAATAACTATCTTGCACCAGATGCACAATATCACAAAAGTAATGAGTCGTTTGTATATGGTGTATGAAAGCTCGACAGAACTGTAATGTAACAGATGCTGATGGACAAGGGTGAAAAAAAAGTCTGGCAGACTAAGCTTCAGAAACCAAGGTCTACTACTCAGTTGCTGAAACAAAAAGAATTAACACGAATAGACAAAATTAGAATCTTTGTTAACAACTGTTTTCTATCACTCCATCCTCATGGAATCTGACTAAGCCCGACAGCCCGTAGTGAGGCTATTCTCACACTGGATCTCATCTGTGTCATTTAGTGCGGTTACTGCATGACAAGAAAACAAAGAATGTTGATTAAACTCCAGAAAATGTTATGTTTATTTACAGGAATGAAAACTATATACTACCCACATTCCAAATTATATGTCGTTTTGATTTTTACTACGTATCTAGACATAGCATATACCTAAGTGCATAACAAAAGCTATGCACTTAGAAAAGTCAAAAAAAACCTATAATTTGGGATGGAGGAATTAGCAAAAATAAGCACATGATCCAGAACATAATGATTCCATTAATCAGTCTACCATCCTTTTAATGAGAGTGATAGCATGAGCTTATACTATAGTATTGGTGATAACAGTAAATGACAATGTACACAAACCTTAGGAAGAAGCCTTGCCGATCGTCTCAGTAGTGAAGGCTTGACCTTCTTAGCGGAAGCACTTCGTAAGCTAAGTTGTATATTTCTGGGAGGTTCACTATAGGATGGCGGTGTCATACTCTCTAACTCCTCAAGCTCCTCAGCATCAATCTGTCCCTTTTTGTCCGTAGAATCATGACTTTTGTCCTTCAGGATGATAGAAGTAAGTTAGTAAATTGCTCTGGGGACACCAAGATCTATACATCATTATATACTAGCAAGCATAAATCAACCAAAACACCATAAACTAGGCACAACAAAGCATTCCGATAATAAAAAACACCTTTCATCATGCACAGAAATGCACACCATCATAAACCGAACAGGGAGTCACATAAACGGAATGCCATATCAAAAATGGAGATTATTTTTTTCCTAGCATAGTCAACCCTAGATAATGTAAAAAATAAAAGTCGGCACTGGAGGTTCATAAATCTACTTTCTTAAATCATTCCTGGCTTTCGGAATGTATAATGTGCTGTAAGTTTTGCCAGTCAGAGTACACAAAGGCATTGGTAACTAATACCAAAAATGCCAGCTAAGGAGGTCAGTGGAATATCAATTACCAAATAAGCAGGTTTGCAGTTGCGGAGCTAAAAGTGGGACATGTAGACTTTGCCATGGACCAAAATAATATATTTACCAGCTTTCCTTCTCTTCCCCTTTTACTACAAAGTGCAAACCAGTAAAATTAGTCAGTCATGCATTTACTATTTTCGTAAGAGTAGACACTATAACTAGCTGAAAGTGCCCCTCGCGTCCATGACTACAGAAAACAGACAAAAAACATCTTATGATTAGTTGAATATAGGGAAGCATGTAGTGAGTAGTGACCTATTTGTGTTTCTAAAAGGTATAGGAAAAAGTGATATAGGGGAAACTTTATTACATGTGTTAGGTGAAAGGTAATTTAGCTAAACTGGAGGAACTCACAGCACCGAGTGTTCGGATGACAGTCAGTTTAGCAAGTCAGAACAAAGTCAAAGATTATGGCTTAAAATAGGAGTGCATGCAAGGTGATGTATGTTGGAATGTGTGTGTACAGGCCCATGAGGCCCATGTATGCCTATACTATATTGCTACACTTCTAGGGTTAGCCCAAGTAATCTAATCACTCTATTCAGCATGGTATCAAGCTAGGGTTAGGGTTCTCTTCTCCCTCCCTCCCTCCCTCTTCCTCCAGCCGCCAGCAGGCTGCCGCCGGCCGCCGGGGCCACCATGGCCGGCGTTCCTCTCTCCTCCGGCGGCCCCCCTCCCCCTCCCCCCTCCTCCCGGGTCGCCGGCTGTCCCGTCCCATGCGCCGCCGCGGCCTCCCTCCTTGCCGCGGGCGGAGGCGGGCCCGACGCCGCCGCGGACGTTGCCGAGGACCTCCCCGACGCAGGTGGGGCGGCCGCCGCCGCCGCTGCCCTGGCCGCTGCCCTCGCGGTCGGGAGAGATGCAGCCGCCGCTGCTGCTGTTGCTGCTGCCGCCACCGGGGGTTTCGGCCTGCCCCTGGCGGGCGCGCTCTGGCTGCCACCCGCGGGCGCAGGATCCGCCGCGTCTCCCCCTGCTGCTGCTACCGTGGGGGTGAACGCGCCAGTACAGGCCGCGGCGTCCTCCTCCCCTGCTCCGCCCACTGCTACTGCTGCTGCTACAGGGGGGTGTTAGAATATGCGCCTGCTAGAGGCCTTGGGCCTGGCGTCCAAGCCCATGGCTGGACTGCCTTATGTTTAGATGGTAGATTAGGCAAGTATCACCGTTGATTGGGTGTTCCTATAAACCCTAGTGATCCTTGCCCATATATATGTACCCTGTACTCTTGCCATCTAATATATTACAATTTCCCGAGATATCTTCTCTCATGGTATCAGCCGCCTTCCGCTGCCTGTAACCCCGCACGCGTCGGCACCTCGCCACGCCGCCCCGCGCGTCCACGCGCGGCCACCCCCGCGCGCGTCGGCCCCTTGCCGCGCCGCCCCCTTCCCACGCGCGGCCTCCCCTGCCCACGATGCCGGGCACGCCGCCCTCCTCTCCACGTGACGCGTCCTCTGCCGCCGTCCAGGATGACGAGCCCGCACAGCGCCTGGCCAAGGCAAAGGCCAGCGCCGATGCCGCAGCCACCCAAGCTCGCGACGCGGCTCTGGCGCGCGCCCTCCAGGCTGAGGAGGAAGCCGCCGCCGCCTCCAAGGAACGGGACGCTGCCGCCCAGCGGGCCACCGATGCTCTGGCCCGGGCTGCCAAGGAGCGGGCTGCTGCCGCAGCAGCGCTCGCGCCAGAACCTTCCGGAGGGGCACCACCGCATGATCTTCGTGCGGCCCTGCTCCACCACGAAGTCGCTGCCCTTCTGCAGCTTCACTCCCAGGCCGTCGCCGTCAGCAACATCCGGAACCACGTCACCACCATCCTCGACGTCGATTCAGGGAACTTCAACCGGTGGCGCGATCAGTTCCTCCTCATCCTCGGCAAGTTCTCCCTCCAGGATCACGTTCGCGAGAACGCCCCCGATCCCGTCTCTCCCGACTGGGCTCGGATGGATTGCGCCGTCAAGTCGTGGATCATTGCCACACTCACCGACGAACTCGGCGAGATTGTCTCTGCCCAGGACTCCATCGCCCGGCACGCATGGCTTGCCGTCCAGTCGCAGTTCCTCGGCAATCGCGAAGCCCGCTCCATCCACCTCGAGACGCGGTTCCGCAATTTCGTCCAGGGCGAGCTCTCCGTCACCGACTACTGCCGCCGGCTGAAGAAGATGGCTGACGATCTCACGGCCCTCGGCAAGGTTGTCACTGACCACACCCTCGTCCTCAACCTCATCCGTGGACTGAACGAGCGTTTCAGCCACGTCGGGACTCTCCTTCGCCGCGCTCGGCCCTTCCCCTCCTTTTTGGAGGCCCGCGACGACCTCATTCTTGAGGAGCTCTCCATGGGGAACCGCCAAGAGGCCCCTGCTACAGCGCTGGTCACCTCGACGACTTCGTCCTCCCCGACACCTTCTGCAGCCCCTGGTGCAGCCTCCGGGGGCAACGGCGGCAAGAATAGCCGCCGGAACAAGCGCAATGGGGCGGCAAAGGGAACAACAGCGGCGGTGGCAACTCTGGGCAGCCACGCGCCCCTGCTGAACCCCACCAGCAGCAGCAGCTGGCCGGCCAGCAGCAGCAGCAGTCCCTTGGTGGCGGTCGGCCCTGGCCGAGCATTTTCAACCCCTGGACAGGGTCCATCCAGATGTGGCCAGGGGGTCCCCGACCACCTCTGGCGCCCATCCCGGTGCCACCTCACCTCCTGGCGCAGCAGCACGCGCAGCAGCAGGCCCTGCTCGTTCAACAGCAGCAGCAGCAGGCACTACTTGCGCGCTAGCAGCATGGCGCTGCCCCTACCACCGATGGATCGGCGTCGTGGGCTGCCCCGGGGTACTACAACTCTGTTGCCCCCTCCTGGGATCCGACGGCGCTCACCTCCGCCTTCAGCACGACGACGCTGAACGCTCCTCCTTCCGCGCCCAACGAATGGTATTTTGACTCAGGTGCTACTTCACACATGACATCTCAGTCCTCCTCTCTTTCACATGTTCTTTTCCCGCGGTACCCTACTCCTTCATCTATTGTCGTTGGTAATGGTTCCACATTACCTGTCACTACCACTGGCTCCACAGAGTTGTCACCAAGTTTACGTCTTAATAATGTTCTTGTGTCACCTCCACTTATTAAGAATCTTATCTCTGTTCGCCAGTTTACCACTGACAATAACTGTTATGTTGAGTTTGATCCCGCTGGTTGTTCTGTGAAGGTTCTTCCGTCTCGGACCGAGATCGTCAGGTGCAATAGCTCCGGGCCGCTATACCCTCTTCGTCTTCCACCAGCGCACTCCCTTGTCGCCTAGGCGTCATCCCCACTGTGGCATCGGCGTCTTGGCCACCCTGGTCATGAAGCTTTGTCCAAGCTCGCGTCTAGTGTGTCTTGTCATATTCAGGATTGTTCAGATTTGTGGCATGCTTGTCAGTTAGGGCGTCATGTTCGTCTGCCCTTTCGTGTGTCCACCTCCCGTGCTTCTAGCATGTTTGATCTTATACACTGTGATTTATGGACCTCTCCAGTTGTCAGCATTTCTGGTTATAAATATTATTTGGTCATACTTGATGATTGCACTCATTACTTGTGGACATTTCCTTTGCGTCTCAAATCTGACACTTTCAGCACGCTTGATCACTTCATTGCCCACGCCTCCACCCAGTTCGGTGCACGCGTCAAGGCTGTCCAGTGCGACAACGGGCGTGAATTTGACAACTCTAGCTCCCGCCAGTTCTTCCTTTCACACGGAATACACCTTCGCATGTCCTGCCCTACACTTCGTCTCAGAATGGTAAAGGTGAACGCATTATTCGCTCTATAAATAATGTCGCTCGCTGCTTACTTTTTCAGGCGTCCATGCTTCCATCCTACTGGGTTGAGGCACTCTCTACAGCCACTGTTTTGCTTAACATCCTGCCCACCAAGACTCTCCGATTCTCCACGCCCCACCTTGCCCTGTTTGGCAAGCCACCAGCATATGATCATCTACGAGTCTTCGGTTGCAAATGTTACCCAAACATATCTCACAAACTTGCTCCTCGGTCTGTTCTGTGTGTCTTCCTAGACTATTCTGCTCATCACAAAGGGTACCGCTGCCTTGACCTCTCCACCAACATAGTCATCATCTCCCGGCACGTCATCTTCGATGAAACGGCCTTTCCCTTTGCCGAGCGCCATGGTCCTCGTGCTCCAGCGGACCTCCAGTTCCTTGATGACGATATTACTGACCCTGTGCTCCCTCCTATCGGAATGATGCACAAGTTTTTGTCTGCAGGAACACCTCCCAGCACGTCTGATGCCTCCAGCGCCCCTGCCGGTCCCTCTGTGACTGTGCCTGGGGCCCCTCGTCGCCTGCTGATGACACCGACGCTTCTCCGGTGCCCGCGCTCTACATCCCTCCTGCACTACGGGCATCAGGGCCTCCCACCGCGCCACGCGCGGCCACAGCGCTACCTAGCGCACCTGGAGCGTCCTCACCAGTCTACGTCCCGCCCGCCTTGCGTGCGGGTGCCGGCCCTCCACCCGGCTTCCCGCCTCTACGTCCGGAGCGGTTCTTCGCGCAGCACTACTCCCGTCGCACTCAGCCACAGGCGCCCCCTGCTGCGCCTGCCTCAGCTACACCGGCTGCACCGCTTCCCAAGGGCGTCGTTGCTATGCCTCCAGTGGCAAACCAACACGCCATGGCGACACGTTCGAAGCATGGATTCCAGATGCCTGCCGCCTCACTCTCTCCAGTGCCGAAGACCTTCCGTAGTGCCCTTGCTGACCCCAGTTGGCGAGCGGCCATGGAGGAGGAACATAGTGCCTTGTTACAGAATCACACTTGGGATCTCGTGCCTCGACCTCCTCGGGCCAATGTGGTCACTGGCAAGTGGATTTTCAAGCACAAGTTCAAGTCTGATGGCTCCCTCTAGAGGTACAAGGCGCGCTGGGTTCTTCGTGGTTTCACTCAGCGGCCTGGAGTTGACTTCGATGAGACTTTCAGTCCCGTGGTGAAGCCTACCACCGTCCGCACAGTGCTCTCCCTGGCACTCTCCCGCAGCTGGCCCATACACCAGCTCGATGTGAAGAACACCTTCCTGCATGGCAACCTGTCCGAGATTGTGTTCTGCCAGCAACCGTCCGGGTTCGAAGATCCAGCTCGCCCGGATTTTGTCTGCCTCCTGAAGAAGTCCCTCTATGGTCTGAAACAGGCCCCTCGAGCGTGGTACAGCCGGATGGCCTCCTTCCTGCTATCCACTGGGTTTGTTGAAGCCAAGTCAGACACCTCACTATTCATCTACCAGCATGGATCGGACACAGCATACATGTTGCTCTATGTGGATGACATTGTCCTCACAGCTTCCTCACCCGGTCTGCTCCGACGGATTATCTCTGCTCTTCAACAGGAATTTGCCATGAAAGATCTTGGTGAGCTGCATCACTTCCTCGGTATGCAGGTTCAGCGCAATGTATATGGTGGACATTCTGGAACGTGCAGGGATGACAGAGTGCAAGCCGTGGTCCACTCCAGTTGACACCAATCCAAAGGTTGTTGCAACTGAGGGGGCCCTAGTGTCTGATGCTACAGATTTTCGCAGCCTTGCTGGAGCTCTTCAGTACCTGACATTCACTCGGCCAGACATTGCCTATGCAGTCCAGCAGGTTTGTCTTCACATGCATGATCCTCGTGAGCCTCATCTTGCAGCCCTGAAGCGAATCCTTCGCTATGTTCGAGGCACTCTTCACCTTGGTCTCTTACTGCGACCATCCTCGCCGACTGATCTTGTGGTCTACACTGATGCTGACTGGGCCGTTTGCCCGGACACCCGCAAGTCCACCTCGGGCTATGCTGTGTTTCTTGGCAACAATCTCATCTCCTGGTCCTCCAAGCGCCAGAACACCGTCTCAAGATCAAGTGCCGAAGCTGAGTATCGAGCAGTGGAAAACAGAGTTGAAGAGGCCACCTGGCTGTGCCAGCTACTTCTGGAGCTGCACACCCCTCTTAGGCGCGCTACACTGGTGTATTGCGACAACATCAGTGCTGTCTACATGACCTCCAATCCAGTTCAACATCAGCGAACAAAGCACATAGAGATCGATCTTCACTTTGTCTGAGAGCGAGTTGCCATTGGTGACCTTCGGGTTCAGTATGCAGATATCTTCACCAAAGGGCTGCCTTCTTCAGTGTTCACAGAGTTTAGGTCCAGTCTCAACGTGCAAAGTGGCTGACGTTTCGACTGAGGGGGAGTGTTAGAATATGCGCCTGCTAGAGGCCTTGGGCCTGGCGTCCAAGCCCATGGCTGGACTGCCTTATGTTTAGATCGTAGATTAGGCAAGTATCACCGTTGATTGGGTGTTCCTATAAACCCTAGTGATCCTTGCCCATATATATGTACCCTGTACTCTTGCCATCTAATATATTACAATTTCCTGAGATATCTTCTCTCAGGGGGACATGTGCAACTATCCAGGCAGGGACTTCCTCTTTCCCTGCTCCGCCTCCCTTGGTGTACCAGCCACTCCTCACCGCACCTACACCGGACTCCTCCCTCGCCGCGGCCCTCGTCGCTACCCGGGCGGCTGCTGCAGCAGGCCAGACTCGTCTGCGCGCAGCTGCCCAGGCTTGGACACGCGAGCGTGATGCGGCGGATGCTCTCGCTTGTCAGATCGCCGCCACCGCTGTTGTTGCTGTCGGGGGTCTCGGGATGTCCCCAGCGGGCGCGGGCAGCGCCCCCAGTGCAACTGCAGGCATGCGTGCCGCTGCCATGGCCGCAGCCCATGCTGCTGCTGCCGCGGACCTCGGACAGCCGCGGGCTGGCGTGAGCGCGGGCACGGCTGGCTCGAGCGCTGACGTCGCCCCCGCTACTGCAGCCGCCGCAGTCACGGCCGCTACGTGCTTCTGGCCCGCGCTCGGCGCAGGCGTTCCCCTGCCCAGCGCCGGCATGGGTGGCACCTCCTTCAGCCCTCCAGCTCCACCGCACCCTGCGTCACCACCCGACTCCGCCCTCGTCGCAGCTCTCATCGCTGCCCGGGTCGCTGCTGCAGAGGACCAGGCTCGCCTGCACGGGGCGGCCCAAGCCTGGGAGCGCGAGCGTGATGCGGCCAACGTCCTCGCTTGTCAGCTCGTCGCGGCGGAGCCGCTGCTCGACCCTGTCATGGAGGAGCTCACTCAGGGCCTCCAGCCTGGGTCCCTTCCCGCTCCGGGATCCTCGTCTACCCTGGCCGCCACTCCTCCGCCCCGTCTGTCCGCTCCGCCAGCGTCGTCCCGTCTGGGTCCTCCGTCTCCCGGGCCGAGCGGGGGTGGGGGGCACCGTGGCGGCCGTCATCGACGCCGGGGGGGCGTTGTGGAGCACCGATGGCCCTGTGGCCTTTCCAGGCTCCCGGTGGGCGTGGTGGAGCACCGATGGCCATGTGGCCTTTCCAGGCTACCGGTGGCGAGCCTCGTCCACCGGCGGCCATGCTCGCCGGCGTCCCGTTAGCCCCACTCTCGTCATCGTGGGCTCCACCTCCCGAGATCGCGCCAGGGCCTATCGGTTAGGATCCGACGGTCGTGGCTCGCTCTTTCGGCACCATGACCGGCACTCCTCCAGCCGGCTGAGACTGGATCGCTGACTCGGGTGCCACTTTCCAGGTGAGCTCCACAGGCCCCTCTCCCGGAGCACGCTTGTCTACTGCGACAACGTCAGTGCGGTCTACCTCTCCACCAACCCTGTTCAGCACCAGCGGACCAAGCATGTGGAGATCGACCTCCACTTTGTTCGGGATCGGGTCGCTATCGGCGATGTTCGGGTCCTCCACGTCCCGACCACCTCGCAGTTTGCCGACATCTTCACCAAGGGTCTCCCGTCCTCCACCTTCTCCGAGTTTCGCTCCAACCTCAACATCACTAGTGGCTAGTTGTGTCTGTGGGGGGCTCATGCGTGTGCTCTTGTTTCTTTCTTGTCCAGTCTGCAACTCCGTTGCGCCGGTAGTTGAGACTGCGGGGGGGTGTTGGAATGTGTGTGTACAGGCCCATGAGGCCCATGTATGCCTATACTATATTGCTACCCTTCTAGGGTTAGCCCAAGTAATCTAATCACTCTATTCAGCAATGTAGTTAATAAAAGGACATTGTCAATCTATGGAGCTCCATTATGTTACATATTTGAAGTCCATCCATTCATTTTTCGAATTCATATTTTCATTCATAAACTGTGCATCCAAAACTCTAATTATAAATATAGAGTACATTAAGAACATTGACAGAACCTCCAATGTGGCACTTTTTACTGATTGATGAAAACAAAACACTTTGACTAATATTATACATAAAAATCTATTATCTGATTATCTCAAATAGAATGAACTATATATTATGAATTCAGTACCATCAACCTTATGATAAGTTAAAGAGAATGTTTTTAGGCTGTTATAATGATCAAAGCCAAAAAGGTTCGACTTAAGACAAAACCTAAATGGACTTTGAGAAATGGTCAGCAAGCATAAGTCACGAGGCCTATCTACACACACTGCAACTCATTCAGGGAAATACAGTAGGGTTACACCCTGCACTTTGAGAAGCCAAGCATGCCGAGAAGACTGGTTCTTGTGCAGAACTTGGAAACGATTTCTCATGGCGGTGTTCCTAAACGCTGTTGCTTAAAGGTTTACAGAACCAATTCATCTTGGGGACCGTGACACTTAGGGTGACATCAAAATCCCTTGGCTCAAGAGCAAATCAGAAAGTTCATGTTATTTATTCGAACCTTGTGGATATTACAAAACAGATGAACCGGTTGCGACATGTTTTGGCAAGTGATAACTAATCTGCCAATGAGGTGGTGCTATTGTGTCCTACTCGATAATGAATAATCTGGCAACATTGTTGTCACCGTAAACTTCCATGCTTTGATTAAGTCAATCAGAATTTCAACATAATAGTGGTTCAATTTCTAGTCATAGATCACAATTATCAGAGCGGCATGGGGAACTCAGGGACGAGTTTATGAGTGCTTGAGTTCCTCTGACCCAGAGAAAATAGTGTATAGAAAATGAATAACATGTATCAACCTGAAAAAAGAAATGCTTCCTTGGTTGCAGCTACTGCTTTGTCTGCAAAAATGAACTGGACTACAATGTACGCATAGCTGCAAACAGCTGCAGTCACAGCCGAATAAGCACAAACGATCAGGCTGACAAGTCGTATGTCTTTGTAAACTGTAAGATGGCATAAGAAACAAAGAAAAAGAATCCAAGATGGAGAAGGGACCATGTATGGCAAACACAAAAAAGGTCACTAAGAATGTGTTTGGATGGTCCCCAGAGCAGCTCAGACAAAATTCAGCTATTGACCATGGGCAAGGGTGTCGTTTGGATAGCAGTCATGATTTCCCTTACACTGACTCATGTGGCCAGGAGCAGTTTCATTTTTTGCCCCAGCTTGGCCTATTCATGGGCGACCACTAAATCAAACACCAAATTTTGGCCAGGCGGCTCCTTGGCAGAGCTGACACATGGCAGCACCCACACACACCCTAATTATGGATTCCATGTTATTTTTGTACATGTAACCCACTTGTTTTTTGTACTTTGAGGTTATAAATATAATATCTGCTGTAATGTTAATACTATTGCTTTATTAATTAAGAGCGCTCATTAATTAAACCATCCAGTTGAGTTTTTTTTTAAAATCCTAGACATGGGAAATTTGTCTAGTTACTCTTCCCCATTCTTCCCTTTTCCTCTTAAATCAGCCAACCTTCCTGCTGCAACTAAATGGATCTAAACTGAGGACAAAACAAACATGTCCTGTAGTGTTATGGGCATGGGCCACCACAGCAAAACCAACCTAGTGCTGTCCTGGCCACATTGCCTTTATTTTAGAAGATTTAGACTTGGTTTAGGAACTTTACGACAGGTTTGGAAATCACAAATCAGCAATATAGAGTTGAGTTTGTTCAGGAAAGGATGGATCCAATCCATAAGGTACCATCTATAGGTTTGTTTAGATGTCAAGTTTTAAGTCCCTGCTGCCCATGCCTCTGGCCTCGTGCCCCTCCATCTCTCTCCCTAGTGCTGTCCTGGCCACATTAGCTTTATTTTAGAAGATTTAGGGGGTGTTTGGCATGGCTCCAGAGCCGAACTCCAGACCAAAGTCAGGTGGAGCTAGCTAAACACCCCAACTCCAGAAAATATTGGAGCAGCCCAACTCCATGGAGTTAGGGAGCTGTAGTAGAAATTTTTGGAGCACCTCTTCTCCTACTCCGAAACAGGCCAAAACTGAAGTAGACATGGAGTTGTGGTAAAATTACCCGCAATTGCCACTGGTTACACAAACGAATCGTTATTTTCTTATGTTCTGTTGTCCTCCTCCCGCAGCCCCGAAGCGTCGCACACAGCCGGACTCGCAGCCCCCGCATGCGCAAGACACGCGGGTGCGCGACTGGAGCGCCGCCGCCGCTGAGCGCGCCCGGCTTCGCCTCCGCCGGCCCCTTCCCCGCGCGCCCGCCTCCGCCGGTCGCGCCGCCCCCAGCCCGACTCGCAGCCCTGTACGCGCAAGACGCGCGAGTGCGCGACTGGAGCGGCGCCGTCGCTGAGCGCACCCGGATCCGCCTCCGCCATCCTCCATTCCCACAGTTTGCCCTCCGCGCGGCTGCCCCTGCCTGCTCCATTCTCGGTTGCAGCTTCCACGAGCACCGCGCGGCTGCCCTGCTGCTCCCATTCTCGGTTGCAGCTTCCACGAGCACGCAGGGAGGATAAGAACAAGAAAAGGATGAGAGAGAAAAAGATAAGAGAATATAAGGTGAAAAAGGAAAAATAAAAAAGGAAAATAAGGAAAATAAAAAATAAAAAAGGAGAGAAGGCAGTTAATAGATGTGAGGAAAATGGAAAAGAAAGAAAAAGAATTATTCAATTAGATGGATTATTCGGATTATATATTATTATTATTTTAGATTGTCTTGTACGTTGTTGGGATTTTATTTTACTTCAAAATATTATTATTGTTGTTGGCCGCATAAACGAAGTACTCTTGTTTAAACAAGGACACAATGGGCACATCACACTGACAAAACACAACTCTAGAGCCCAAAGTACCATTCTAGCCAAACACCCCGGTTAGACAGCTCCAACTTCACTCAAAGCCAGCTCTAGCTGGATTTCTGGAGTGGAGCCACTCTGTCTAGAGTTGGAGCCATGCCAAACACACCCTTAGGCTTGGTTTAGGAACTTTACAACAGGTTTGGAAATAACAAATCAGCAATATAGAGTTGAGTTTGTTTAGGAAAGGATGGATCCACTCCATAAGGTACCATCTATAGGCTTGTTTAGCTGTCAAGTTTTAAGTCCCTGCTGCCCATGCATCTGGCCTCGTGCCCCTCCATCTCTCTCCCTAGTGCTGCCACCTCCCTGCTGCCCATGCATGACATCAATTTCCTCATCGGCGACAACGGGTTGCCGATAACAACTTCGGCTATTACCAACTTCGGCTACAATCTTCCTGCAGCGAACCAGTCCCCTGACATCCATAGTCTTTAATCTGATGTTTTCCATCAGAATCAGAAATCACATAATTGCAAAGTTGGGACAAATCTGAGAGGACCCAATACAAAGGATGGCATTTGATTCAAGCATAACAAACAATGGCCCATAGCTATTTGTCCAAACTCCAAATCATCTTCCAACATTACAGCTGGGAACCTGAACTGAGATATGTACTAGAATAGAATCATGAGGTTTGCATCCAACCATATATACAGTGAAATACGATGACTAAACCTTAACTTGCGAAGCCATATAAAAACCGCCAACTTGACCACTTGCTGGCTGCCAGCAGAAACTAGAAAGGGACTGGAGCAATAAGGGATATAGGATGAACTGGCAAACCATCATGGTAAATTACATTTAAGACAACATGTTCCCAGAAAACCATGAGAACAAGCTAAAGCATGGCTGGTTAAGAAACACATAGCATACCATTTGTAGGATCCAATACAAACACATTTTCCTTAGCCAAAGAATTAAGGCATATCAAAATGTAACTATATTAAGTCAAGTATAAGAAATTACCGAAGCAGTGGAAGATGTTGGACGTGTGGGGTCAAAATTGACGCAAATAAAATGACCAGCAGAACTTGCAGGCAACTGGGCATCTGTAACTGGCAGTTTTGCTACTGTCTTACTGGCTAGTTGACAAGAAATGGACAAACTGTCATCACGACCTATATTTTCTTCCACTGCCACTGCCTTCACAGGTTCATTTTCCATTAGGGTTTCATGAGTGACACCATTGTCAGCAGGTTGATCTCTTGTGGGAACACCTCCAATTTGTTTTCCTGAAGATTTTGGACAGGAGTCTTCATTGGAGTCACTTCTAACCCCATCCCCTGACAAAAAGGTAGATAAATTGTCTGTATCAGCAACTGAAACATTTTGAGTGCACGAAATCTTGCAAAAACTTTGGTTTTACCGGTACTAATTGTGCATTTATTGCCAATTGGTTGCACTGAAGCACAAACTGTGGGTGCAGTAATTCTTTCAGACTGCATAAAGACACCAGCAGGTATTGGAGGAAGCACCTCGTTATCCAAAGCATCTGGCATATCAGATGTCACATTGTTCTGAACATCAGCTGTTAAACATGAAGAAGATACCACTGGAGCACCCTCCTGATACCCAGAAAGTTCAACTGGGGTACCGGCCACTGTCGACTTGGATGACACTGAGTTCACAGTAGTCGTATCAACTGGATAGGGCACTGAACGGAAGTTCTCACCCACATCTGAAGCAAGTGATGAATCAGTGGAAGGAACAATGTTCTCAGCCCCCTTGTTCTGAATGTCAACAATGATATTTCCAGATGGTGAGGCAATGCTATGATCATCCTTAGTTGCCAAAGTGCCAATGAAGCTAGAGAAATTCCCATATTCAGACGGAGGGGTAATGTACATTTCTGCCATGAAGTTATTGGCCCATGTTGCTGGACTGGAGTTCAGATCAACAACAAGATCAATGCCCTCATCTGACATTACAGAAAATTGAACAGGAGTAGCATTTGCTGATACCTTATCAGACAGCCGACAACCCTTATCTGTGTTATCATTCATATGGCCGAACAGAGTGGAAGCCTGACCATTACCATTAGAAGGATATTTTTGAATAATAGGGGGACAAATTTGATCAATTATGTTAGCAGGTGAACAATGATGCTTGCCGACAAATTCTAGATTTGTTGTCTTAGATGCAATACCCACATCACCTTGGGACTGCAAATTATGAGCAGACCCCAGGTCAGAAGATGGATGGCCATGACAGTCTGGTCTTCCATGATTCATAGAAACTGGAGTTATATTCATACCAGTGCCAATCCCCTGCTACAGGATAGAGAAAAAAAAGGATTATAAAGACATCCATTTAAACAGTTCACATACAAAAGGGCAAAGCATTTCACAGATACATTGTGAAACAGACTTACATTTCAAGTGAAAATAAACCAACAAATTACTACTGTGGCAAACAGAAAAGCACTAATGTTCTCTTAATGAAATGAAATATGCGCTCAGGCGCGTTCGCGAAAAAAAGACAATAATGTAATATATATCAACAATGAAGCGGCACAAAACAGAGTACAAATAGAATAAAAGAATCCAAAAGGCACCTGAAGAAGAAGTGACACTCATATTTAGGATGGTCAGGTGCAACCTAGATTAACAGGAAGTGTGCAAATGATTCCTAAATAGGCATTGGCAGTTTGCATAAAATCATATGAAAGCATCCCTAAAAAAATATCAGAACTAGAATCCTTGTGTTTTACTAGGAAGGAATCTTTTTTGGTTGTGTGCGTGTGTTTTGGTGTGTATGTGCTTGGGGGGGGGGATTAGTTATCAGATAGCTTGAGTAAAAAAAGAACAAGTCGATCAGAGCATCTCCAACAGTTTGGTAAATCACTTGCTATCCATCAAAATTTGGCAAATAAATCAAAAAACAATCTCCAACAGTTTGTCAATTGGACTTGCCAATTCTACGAGCTTGCCAAAAGTCGGAGCCGCGGGCGTATATTTGCGAGCGCGTATCCGCTTGCCATCGCGAGGCCGCGAGTGTTCCGCTCGGTTCCCGCGCGAGCCTGGAAAAGTCCCCCTTTTTTTCATCTTCCGCGAGCGCCTGCTGTCGCGATTCGGCCTTCGCGATCTCGGCACGCACGGCGTCGACGGACGCCTTGGCCTGGATGACGATGTCGAAGACGTCGCCGGCCAGGGAGAGGTTGCTTGGGTGGTCTTTCTCCGCCGTGTTGTTCCCCGTCGACACCAGGATCACCGACGCGTCGCAGCCCTGCGCGAGTTCATTCATCGCGTGCTGGCTGCGCCTTCACCTTCTTGGTCACCGAGTCGCGCACGGGGCTCTCCAGGTTCGGGCACACCTTCGCGTAGTAGCCCTGCTGCAGCTGCACCGTCACGCCACCAGCGGTTGCGGCCGCGAGCGCCGCCAGGATCCTGATCCCGGCGCCCATGCTGCCGCGCCTAGTAGCCCGTCCACGCACGCGGTCCCTCCGGCTCCCTCCCTCCCCTGCTGTTGGTCGCACTCGGCGCTCGCGGGCGCGGTACCAGCCCGCGGCGGATTATCAGACTCGCGGTCGGGTACTGCCGCGACTGATGGCAGCTGTTGAGGCTGTCGAGCGCTGCGCTTATGGCTGCAGCTGGCCCATGGAGGACTTGGCTAGCTTGGTGGAGAAGATGGCCGGCGTGAGGGCACTCGGCCGTGATCCATTCCTCCTGTGCGGCGGCGGCGGCGCCGTACGGTCTCCACCGCGCGACAAATGCCGAGGCAGCTCGCAATCTACCGTACCGGTCAACAAACCATGTGGTGGGCCCTTTTTTTTTTGGTTTTGGCAAGTTGAAATAGGGAATTGTTGGAGATAGCTTTTTTTCAACTTGGTATATTATTTTAGCAACTTGCCAAAACATAAGATTTGGCAAGTCTTTTTTACCAAACTGTTGGAGATGCTCTAAGGGGGGGGAAAAAGGTGCAGGGTTCATGGAAAAGAGTTACGGATAACGGATGAGCCCATTAGTAATAGCAGGTGTTAAATCTTCAAGGGAAACAAGAAAAGAAAACAATGGTTAGAGTTTCTTACCTTTCTAGATGTTTCATCAACAGGTGTTTGATCTCCTTTTTTGTGCTTTGCGTGCACCGGTGGTATACCATCATCCCTGCCACTGTATGGGCCTCTTTTGTTGTTAACAAGGTTGCCTGCAGTTAATTAAGCTATCAATTCTGCTAAAAAAAATTAAGCTATCAATTATTCATAAAGCATCAACGTTCAGAGCAAAAGAGTCCGACAAAATAAACCATTGTGCAAACATAAACAATCCGCCAACTAAGTTTAACATAAAAAGTTTCTGTACACACATGTTGATGCTTCTTTCATATTTGCTAATGGGGCAGGAGGGGCAGCAGGAGATGGAGATGCCTGTGTAGAATAAAATAATTACACCCTTTCAGATTCTGAGTTTAAATAGATGATGAAACTAGCTCATACTTGTAACAAACTCTGAAGTCAAAGTAATGAAGTCCAAATATAAAATATATGCTTACCTCAAGCAACGAGGCGAGCGCACTTGCTAACTGAGAGTGGGTCTTCTTAGCAGGAAGGTTATACCTTTTGCACAAACATTGCAGTTCAGGGTAACTGAGACTGAGGAGATGAATTTTGCTCTCTTCGTACCCCATTGGATTGGCTATTAAAACAAAAAACATGAGCCCACTTCATTTTGTTCCAAAAAGCGGCACTAAGCGCAAGCTTCAGCGCGCTGAAGCGCTAAGCGGACGGGTAGCGCTTCGCTATGGGGAAATAAGCGCTCCCAAAGCTGCGCGACCCCTTGGTGGAGCAACGGCTGCTGGCTCCCGCTGCCCGACGGCCGCGCGCGGCGCGCAGGGCAGTCGCAGGGGCCGGGCGCCGTCGACGATCCAGCGGAGGCGGGAGTGGAGAGGGAGGTGCATACGCAGGGTCGCCGGCCGGTGTGCGGAGGACGGAAGCGAGGGCGAGAGGAGGTGCATACCTGCGTGCGGAGCGCGAGTGGGGAAGGGAGTAGAAGATGGAGCGCCGGTGCGCGAGAAGACGAAGAAACTGCGGCGGATGACCGGATGCGCAGCAGCGTTAGGGTAGAAGGGAAAAAGTCCAAGGGCGCGCGTTTAGATCTAAAATCTTTACGAAACTAGAGTATTATAGCGTTTTGTTTCATTTATATATTTATATTACTTTTTCACCCTAAGTTTGACCACTCATTTTATTTAAAAAATATATATAAACATAGTCAAATTTAAATTATTTATGTAGACCATTTATTAAATAAACAATTCACATCAAAAGAAGTGATACTTTGCACAACAATTTAAATAAGATGAGTGGTCAAACTTGTGGTCAATAAGTCAAATGAACTATAATTTGAAATGGAGAGAGTATTATCCGATTATAGAGTAACTAGACTCAAAAGATTCGGCTCACAAATTATAGATAAACTATGCAATTAGTTATTTTTTAATCTATATTTAATACTCTATTCATATGTCGAAAAATTCGATGTGACGGAAATGTTATCAGTTTTAGAAATTTAACCTGATCTAAACAAGGCCCAAATTGGTTTTATCTTTTCCATTTTTAATTTTCACTAAATGTTTGAAAAACGTAGTAAATCATATAAAAAACATAAAAAACAATTTTATTGAACTCCACATGATTAGATCTATACAATGAGCATATAATATAGTATATTTTAATACATAGCTTTGGATGTAACTTTATATGTTCACTGTATACATCTATTCATGTGAAATTCAATAAAATTAGATTTTTTTTATTTTATGATTTTTTAATTTACTATTATTTTCTTAAAGATTCGGCCAAAATAAATAATAAAAAACACTGTTATTATAACAAAACTATCGTCCAAAACCAGTTAGGTAGATAAAATGAACGGTTTTCAAATTTAGATGAGGGAATGTTACTATAGTAAAATCAACATACATAACCAGTCATTGTAAAATAAACGGTTTTCAAAATTGAGGAAAGGAAGATCTATGGTTTTATAGTACGGGAAGGAAATAAAGTCGCACGTCAAAATTAAGAGAAAAAATTAGATCTTTTAAAGTAATAAAGAAACATATGGATGTGGCTAGACGTGGATTTGTGCTGAATTAATAGACTTTATTAATGGGCTTTTAGATGGACAGCTAAATAAAAGTCTATGCTATTTTTTCTCTTTTATTTTTCTTTTTAATATCTGTTGACAATCAACACACAATATGTATAGTCTATATCTATATGTACACTAATAACATATTTATCTCTCCACATCAACCTCCATTTTATCTTCTATTGATCCTCATGTATTTGTAACTAAATGTTTTGCTCCACTAGAGGATATGTGATTTTAAACTTGAACTAATGTCCATTGGGCTTCCTAGCCTCCTGTCATGGTTCTGTTAGGAATCGGACACATAGCTTCAGAATTGGATATTTAGAGTTGGAGACAAGAGTAGAGACAAATTTCATTGAGGTTTCAAAGTTTCAGTTCTTCGCTACAAGACATAACGATCTCACGCGTTATATACCAACATGATTCCTACCATAACTGAAACTTTCAGTGAGACTGGTGGTAGCCACGCATATCCAGATTTTTCATGTGACTAAAGAATGTTGTAAACATTAGCTTATTTATGTCATGGCCGAATTTCAACTGGTAGTTACCCTGAAGTGGACTAAATAAGGGATGCCAATCACACTCCAATGCAAATAGACACTCAAAGCCAATAAGAATTAGATCACAGATAAACCAGCACCAAGGGCATCAAATGATTTTCAGTTTTAGAACTATTGAGTTTACTCTACACATACATTTTTGTAGGTAAATAAAAAAGTCTGAAAGGATATACAAAATCATTTAGGCACATGCTTATATTAGACTAAATTTTCGTATTGTATTATTGTTCAGTATTTTCTTCTGAAGTTGGGAATGAAAAGACTAGTCAACTATTCATCACAATGTACTGAACTTCAAACCATGAAATATTAAACTGCGGTAATTGCAAAGGGACTCCACATTACAATATCCATATACTCAACATTCAAAGGAACAAAAGTTAACCATTTTGCTCATCAAATTATTATTCTTCATCAAATTCGTAACATAAAACGGGATGGCACAGGCACACGGCTTGACCGAGCCAGAGAAATGAAGGAAGGCTCACAACGTCAAATGGTGCATTTTTGACCTGTTCGTTTGGCAGGATTATGCACTGTTCTGACAGGATTATGTACTGCTGTCTGATTTCTTATAAGAGAAAAATATTATTCTGGCTGGATTTAAACCGGCTGAAAAGCCAAACGAATTTGTTGTTTGCCTTTCGTCGCGACAGGCCATTACGGAATGTCCCACGGCTTAGTCTCGGGGATAGCGACGACCATCCTTGTAGCTGCAACTCCGCAGTCCAGGCGCGTGCTTGTTGAGCTCACTGTTCCTGGACGCGCGCGTGAGCACGTACCACTCTTCATAGGACGGTGGCGGCAGCTTGCCGAGCCACTCCTGTGCGATGTTGACCTCACACTCGGCAGAGCATGCGTTGATCTCATTTCTACTTATGTTTTTATATTTTTTTGACGGAACAAGATAAGATCGGGTTAGAAAAAAAAATAGAATTAAAAATGGATAAAAAATAAAAAAATAGAGAAAACATACAAAATACGGATGAAGATCGGATGAAGTACATATCGTAAAATTAAGTTAAAATAATATGACCAAATTTCCGTAAATATACATAAACAGATGCACAAAAATAGTATACAACTATGAAGTTATCGGTTTAATATTCACTAACATAACATGTGTTAACATGTTAACATACATAATTTGTGATTTATAGGTTTATAAACATATCAATTTCTAGACATATCTCACTTTTATCGAAAACATGATGAAAAAACAGAATAAACACGGGCCAATTTCTATATAAAAACGGTATTCATCGGAAACGAACGGAAAACCCTCTCTCAAAAATGAATCAAACAAAGTAGAAAACAGAACCAATTGGAATAGGATTTTTTTTCCGTCCATTTTCAACCCTACCTACATGGCTATTACATCCATGATCGGGTATGTTTATTTATTAATCGTTTCTATGGCTAATAAGCTGATTTATATTGTTTTTAGTTTTTTTAAATAAAAACCTTATTTAAAAAAAATCCTGCACTCATCAATTGCATTGCTTCGGGTCCTACCCCGACTCAAACATCTCCATGCATGCGCGCATGCACCTCCTCGCTCGTTGATCAATAATAATAAACGGCTTCCTATTCCGATGCTGCAGCTAGCAACTCGATCGTTGCGAATTCGGCCTTCCTCTCCTCCCCAGTCCCCACCCGAAACGAAACTCGTCACGCATCGCGCGGTGGCGCTATGAAATCTTGATGCGATCGATCTGAGGCCGGAGGTGCATTTGTCGCGTCTGCATTATTTCTGCTGTTGTCTAGCTCGAACGAACGCCGTCGGCCATGGCGATGTCGGCGCTGCCAACGCCCGGCCTGAGCTCCCTGGAGGCGATGCTCCACTCTCTAATGCGAGGATCAGGATCAGGAGGAGCGGGCGGCGGCGGCGGCGATGACGACGACACGCCCATCGACGACACCCTCGCCTCGCCGCCGCCGCCGCCACTTCCCGCGCGACCGACTCCACGAGGCCGGCACCCTTCGCAACCGCGGCGCAGAGTCCGGGTCGTCCAGGTCGCGGGGCCATCATCGGAGCCTCCTCCGCCGCCACTTCCCGCGCGGCCGACTCCGCGAGGCCGGCATCCTTCTCGACCGCGGCACAGAGTCCTTGTCCACGTCGCGGGGGCATCGACGGAGCCTCCTCCGCCGCTGCCGTCGTCGTCTCCTTCTCCGTCGCCGTCGCCGTCGCCTATTGAGGTTCGTTCCGTCCTTCAATTCACTCCCCCCTCTCATCAACATTATCATTATCAGCATCTATCGATCGGCCCTCATTGGTTATTTCGAGGAATTAATGCACGTGACACTGTTCATTCGATTGTGATCATGGCCGGCGCAGGAAGACGCGAGGATGGCGACGACGGAGGATGTTTCATCAGCAGCCTTGGTGGTGGTGGAGGAGCTGAAGAGGAAGGCGGTGGAGGTCGAGGCTCAGCTGAAGGAGAAGGAGGAGGCGAACGCCGCGCTGAAGCTGCGGATCGAGAGCTACCACATCCGGTGGCTGGAGTACGAGATCAGGATCAAGTCCCTCGAGGAAGCCTTCCATCAACAGATGGCCGCTCTGCAGGTTCGCCAACGCTTTGTTGCCAAAAAAAAAATGCACGGGCCGGAAACTCTGAACGCTTGCGTGTTTATATGTTGTGTTCATCCATGCATGCAGATGGCTCAGGACGCTGCACGAATGGCGGAAGAGACGGCGTACGATCGCCGCGGATCCTCGGAATCCCACACGGCCGGCGAGGATCCGCCGGCGGTGAGGCTGTGGCACGGCCGGGACAGTCTGTCGTCCGTGGGCGGCAGGCGGAGCGCGGTGGTGGGCCGGCTCGGCTCGGAGTTCCGGCGGCAGAGCCGTACGCTGGAGCGCGCCGTCTCGACACCGGATCCGGGGCCGTGGCGGCCGGCCGTCCCGGCCGCCAACTCCGCCGACGATCTCAAAAGGCTCAAGGCGCAGTTCCGCGCGTGGGCCAAGGACTACAAGGCCCGGTTGCGCAGGGCCCAGGCTGAGATCGGCAGGGACAGATGGCGTAGGGGCAGCTGCTGGATTTGAAGTTTTGAACCAACCAACATGTAAAACATCTCTCATCTCGCACATGTACAGTACAGTTCTTGCTCGGGTTTTGAAATTTCCTTTTTAGTGCTCCCATGGACGAATTCCATTGAAAAATCACGTTTGGAGTATAAAAATATTTCACAAGTTATTATATTTATTATATTCTTAAGACGTTAGCAAATGCCATACAAGAACGCAGATCAAAGCAGATGCTGAGGTGCAGTTGCTATTCATCAGAGTTTAGTTGTTCAACAACCAACCACACTGGAGTAGCAGCTGAAACCTAAAACCCAGCGCTTGATTTCAGGTGAGAAATTTCACTGGTGAGTTACTGTATCTGCTTGTTTGATAGGTACAGCAGGATTCTTTTTATGAGGGCTGCAGGATTTGGACGTCATGAGGGCTGCAGGATTTGGACGTCAGGCGATGGCGCCTTCCGGGCCTCTGTACCCTGTGACGGTGTGGCCGATGGAACAGTGAACAACGAAAGACACGGCCATTTTCTCCGCCGCGTTAATGGCACAGCTATTGGTGTCACGTCAGGGAAATGGCCAAGACCGGTGAGATGACGGAGAGGACTGAAGGAGACCGGGTGGAAGGTTCGCAGTGTATGTGTTTTGCTGTGGAGAATATTTGAAAGCCATTGCCAATTTACCACACTATGATACTATCCCTGAGATCTTTGTTTTGTTCTTAAAGCGAATTTGAGACCAAAGAGCAGAGAACCAGGCACCGGCACGGCTATTGGATTTGGATTTGGATGGCGCACATAGATTCAGTTCGTCAGCTGCTGGGCCGGCGGTTGTCACACTGTTGCTTTATTCTTTTGCTCGAGTAAGAAAAAATTTCTGGTTGTGATGAAAACGATGGGAAAATACTACCGTCATCAGCATAAACAGCATTTGTCCTAGGAGTATTTACTTAGCATATTGTTGTGGTAGTGGGGAATATAGATAGACGACAATGAGACGTGGATGCCTTGTTGGATTGAAAAATATGTGACTTATGTAGGTGTTTTGAGGAATTTGGCAAAGGATAAAGTTATGGATGGTGAGGGAGGGAAAGAGAAATGGTTATATGAAAAGGTTGGACTCCTGGCCAAAAGTTTTTCTTTAGCAATTTTTTCCTAGGCTTATTAGTAAAGTTGATAGCTGCCTTACAAGTTACAGCCAAACGATCATGTGGCCTGATTGTCAGGATGCTGCTAGTCTGCTACATGGGATTACCTCATTCTAATGTAATATCGTAGTAGGACATAATATCACAATGAACAAATTAAATTCTGCTTTTTTGATGTAACCAGTGAGTTTAGATGAATCTATTCAGTATTCACACCAAGATCTCGGCTAATGACTCTGCCTCTGCAATCACCATTGTGTCATTCTCACCACCTTTATGCATCTTGTGGTTGGCCATTGTTCTTCCGTAGATCTGATGCCTCTGCCCCAATCCATATAATCTTGTTGCAGTGTTATCCATTGCTAGGTCGACCTGCTTCCTCATAGCTTCTATGCCCAAGAAACTTTGAAACACTAAACCTTATTGCCTTCAACAAGCATCCTTGGCCCTCTTCTTTTGTATGGTCAGGTTATGCATAAGGCATGAATTATATGGAGATTTTCACTAAAATGGTCATCATCTGGAAAATATTATGGAAGATGCTCTCTAAAACATGGACATTCATAAAAAGGGAAGGAGATAAATATTTATTCTATAGCAGATTTTTTTTTTTGGAATTATTCTATAGCAGAATTATGAGCTCTTATATGTGAGGGAGGCAAGGACCCGGAAAATAGAAACCATTACCTAAGAGTGCTGGAGTTAGTGTTGAAAAGCTTTTCCTTTAGCACACTGTTTATTTTTTTTTACTTTTGTTACCAAAAGAGACACATAAAAGATCCTACGACTCTTAATATTATGGTGATTGAAACGTAGCACTCATGATTTATGTAGGAAAAAATGATACAATAACTTTATTTTCAGGGATGATGCTACAGGGGTGAACTACTGATTCTTTTATGCAATATCTTGGTAGAATACAATGACAATCAACCAAAAAGCTTATCTTTTCTTTTTCAAATACAAGGTTATTGGTTGCAACCTTTTTATCGTCCACGTCACAACTCAGCATCATCTTTTTTCTTCTAATGACGCTATCTTATTCCTCTCCGGCATCTCCTCTAATTTTGCCTCAAAGCTATCCTAGCAATGGTACCACCTATCACAACCCCCCTAATTATCCCACCTCTGTTTGCTATCATCGATGCTACAGCCTTGTCAATTATCTTTACAAAAAAAAGCCTTGTCAATTGTCATGCTATTGACAACTTGATGTGACTCCTTGTCACAGCACTTTGCTATCGACAAAACCTCTAGTCAACTCCTCCACCACCTGATGTAGGTGTTTGGTTGTCTGATTATTTTTCTAATTCTTTGTTATATTGGATGTTTCGTACTATTTATATTATAAAATTAATTACAACATCATGTAGTACTTTATGAGACGAATTTATTAAGCCTAATTGATCCATTATTAACATATGTTTACTGTAGCATCATATTATCAAATCATAGACTATTTTATATCAATAGATTTGTTTCGCAAAATAGTCTTCGGCTGACAAATTAGTTTAATAAATAGTTTATATTTAATACTCATAATTAGTGTCTAGACATCTGATGTGTAATCAAACAGGGTAGACCCATAGTCGGGCCTATCTTTCTTATATAAGTTTTAAGTCCGATAAATTCCTGAAACTCTAAAGGCCTCGTTCGGCTGCTTACATCTTCAGCTGGTTCCTATCAGCTTTTACAAGATCAGCCGAGCAACCGCCAGCAGCTGATCATCCTGTAGGCTAGCCGAATAGCTCAAGGAGAGCAGCTGAACGGCTGAAGAAAAGGCTCAGCTTAAAATGTGAGCAGCCGAACAGGGCCAAAATTAGCCCCCTTTGGAATGCAGATTTTCTCTAATTCATTGTTTTTTCATGTGAAAATAAATTGATTTATGTATTTTTAATACATGTTGTGTAAAATCCCTACGCTATAAAGAGACCCTTAATCTCCTTCATCAACTCTTGGGGCCGTCTCTTTCTTTAGACAAGTTATTATACACAAGTCATAATAAAAGAGCTACGACAGTTCATGGTATAGATGTAGGAGATTTTAGCTAAAGCGATCATAAAAACACACATGGAAGATCATCTCAAAAAAAAAAAGAAGAGAAAGATGCAGGAGCACTATAGAAGGGAAGAAGTATTTCTTTGCTCTCGCAGAAGAAGCAGGCATTTTATTTGGAGGCTCAAAAGTAGGAGGCATTTTATTCGTTGGCTCAAAACTAGCAGGCATTAGGAAGCAAGTATTTGTCGCTCTCGCAGAAGTAGCAGGCATTTTATTTGTTGGCTCAAAATTAGCAGGCATTTTATATTTGTTGGGACAAAACTAGCAGGCATTTTTATATTCGTTGGCTCAAAACTAGCAGGCATTGAGAAGTATGCAGAAAGGAGGAGGGCCGTGTGAACGGCAGCAGGCGAGAGGAGAATGGAGGCGAGGCGCGAGGCCCGCGGGTGTGGTGCGGTGGGCTTGTGGTGTGTGTGAAAAGGTCGCAGCCGGCGACCCGGCGAAAAGCCGGAGTGGTAAAGCAACGTCGCACAGCCCACGGCAACGCAACGAAACGCAACGCAAAGGGGGTCCGACGCGAGCGGGCGGAGCCGCGCGAGCCGGACGACCAGGGCACCACCACCACCAGCAACAAGTAGCCAGCCAGCCAGAACGCAACACGGCACGCACGGCACAGGGACGCAGAGAGAGAGAGGAGAGAGAGAGAGAGAGAGGGGGGGAAGCCCGAAGCGAAGCACAAGAGGCCACCGCAGCAGCAGCGGCCAGGCGGCGAGCGAGACACCTCCACACGTCTCTCCCCCTTCCCCTCCCCTTCCGTTTCCTCCCCTTCCCTTCCCCGTCCCTGCTCACACCTCTGTAGCTGCGCCTGACCGAACGGCCCTACCCTACCCGCGTGCGTGGAATCCTCCCCCCGATGCGGCGCCGATAGGGGGCCGCAGCGGAGGAGCGGGAATGGCGGCGGGGCACGGCGAGAAGCGGCGCCGGGTGGGAGGGCCCCACGAGGAACCGGACGAGGAGGAGGACCGCATCTCGGACCTCCCCGACGTCCTACGCCTGCAGATTCTCAGCCTGCTGCCGCTCAAATCGGCCATCCGTACCGGCGCGCTCTCCTCGCGGTGGCGCCGTCTCTGGGCGTACCGCTGGCCGGAGCCATCCTCGGTCACCATCCGCCTCCCGGCAGGCGCCGCAGGCGCCGCTGCGGCGGCGCGCGCCGATGCGCTCGCCGGGATCGACCGCCGCGGGCGGCGCCGCGTTGATGGATTCTCCCTCGCCTTCCATGGCGGGCAGCTCACGCAGGCGGACCTCAGCCGCTGCGTCCACTACGCGGCGGCGTGTGAGGCTGAGGACCTGCACCTACGCGTCGATGGTGGTGCCGGCACCGGCCGGGGCTCGCGCGGGGGCACGCGCCGCCCTGGGATGCTCGCCGTGCAGTTCCCCGTCGGGAGCCCCCTGCTCGCGCGCCTGTCGGTGCGCGGGCTCAACCTCACGGCTGTCAACAACGCCATGGTTGCTACACTTGAGGTGATCCACCTCCACTCCGTCTTCGTCACCGACGCCGCTCTGCGCCGGATCGTCGCCGCTTGCCCCCGCCTCCGGGAGCTCGACCTCCGCTACTGCCGCCGCCTGCGCCGCGTCGACTTCAGCAACGTCGGGGTGCCCAACCTTAGGAGCTTCACCGTCGTCGACTGCTCCCGCACCACCGAGCTCCGGGTCCCCGTCGCGCCCCGCCTCCGGTCGTTCCGCTTCAGCGGCGCCTTCCTCAACAGCAACATCCTCTCTGGCGCTAAGGCTTCTCTTGAGCATCTCTACCTCTGCTCTGGTGGGCCTGAGACCGGCCTTCCCACAACCAACTTGCCGTACGCAGTTCCTCGCCTGTCGAACCTCACTGTCCTCACCCTCTGCAGCATTGCCCTCCAGGTTTGCTCAGGCGTCTGTGCCATTTCCTTTCAGCCCATTTCACTGTCTCTACGCTTATACTTGTTTGCCTTGCCTTGTAGTATATTTCTTCTTCCACAGCCAAGGCTGTAATGGAGAGCAACCTACATAGCTTGAGGGAGCTCCATTTGCTCATGTTCGGGGTGGCCAACTCCAACCTTGCTGACATCTATAGCTTCCTCAAGACCTGCCCGTGTCCTCAGTTGGAGCGCCTCTTTGTGCAGGTCTCTAATTTTTTTTCCTCTTATTGTTTTTTCATGAAAAAGTGCATTCGATTGCTTAGTTTGTTTATGGATATCTGATCTGTTTCTCAACATGCTCCACTGGACATGCAGCTCCCGACAAACACCGGTGACGCATTCACGGAGAATTTCTTGAAGGTGGCGGAAGAGGACCCACCAAAAGGTGGATTAGAAAACCTTTGCTTAACCAAGATGACAAATTTCAAGGGGCACCGTAATGAGATGCAACTAGTAGGATTTCTGCTTAGAAAGTCTAGTAGTCTGAAGAAACTATTTCTGATTGCTCCTAAGGAGGATCACCCTCAAGGACTCCGCAAGATTCAGTCGGATATGCTGCCTGATTTTCTAAAAAAAGAAATATTGCATCTGGAAAGGGCTTCAGCAAATGCCCAGATATTTTTCAGTGAGCCTGATGCTCAGACCCAGCCATTGCATTCGGAGGTCTTTGTCAGGTTTTAGCTTGAAATGAGCAAATGTTGTTGTAGTCCAGTTTCTGCTCCTATAGTTCAGGTTTCTAGCTGTTAGATAACAGACATGGAAAAAGTGTCTGCAAGGCATACAAAGCTTGATATATGTTCTCTTTTTGCAATTCATATTACATTATTACTAAAGAAGTCATGCATAGTGGTTGAAATGTGAACTGTTCTGATCTGTCACATTTTCTTCTTCTCATGCCTCTCTTGTCTCCCTGTTTGTGTTCGTGATCTTGTTGGAGTTGGCTTATTATAAGTTGCTGTTATACACAACCAACCATCTATTGGAACACAACGACCTTCATTTTTTTTGGTTCCTTACAATCTCTGTGGAATTCGGACTTCTAATCCAGTGAGGTGGATTAGTTTTGTAGTACAATTGAATTGGTAGGCTAACTATGTAGTTCTAGATAGATGGAGCATGTGCATGTCTCTAGCTTAATCTGGGAATTGCATTTTTTTGTTCTTTCCAGCTTTTTCTTAATAGGTACAGTTTCCAAGCTAAGTTTCATATAACTTGTCATCTGTCTTGAGTTATTCCTGTAAAAAGATGCATTAGGGGAATCTTGTAAAACCGTATTTTGGATAGATAGAATTATATCTAGCATCTTGTTATGGACACTGCAGTTCCCTTAGTGTTGTAAGAAAATGAATGTAATATTTGGAACCATATATGATTCTTTTTCTTGTAGTTGACACTCATACAGGTGAACATGGTTTGGTACAACAGCTTGACACGAGTAGCTTGAAAATATCACTGCAATATGTTGATTTTTTTCTCGAACAAACAGGAGAGTTGCATATCATTATGTTAAAAAGAAAACTGTAATATGTTGATTGTTTTACCTTCATGCCAAAATCACAGACTTGCCTGCCGACGCGATCTGTTATGAATTTATACTCTATGGAAATTTCATGCTGCTGTTACTGGATGTGTCTGGGATACTTGGATGATTCTTTTTTTTTTTTCACAAATGGCTTCGAGATGAATGGTGTGTGTATATTGCGTGGCCCACCTCCTTTGTGTGATTGTGTGTGCACATGTGTGTCTGATTGTCTTAGAATTACCTTCCAATTTGGCTTGGTGTGGCTACTATAACCAATTTAATTTAGTATTGGCTTTGCGTGTATGCAGATGGGGAAGTGAGCTTTGCTATTTAGTAATTTATGTTTTTTGAGCCTACTGGAAATTTGAGATGAAGATGACGCACTGCCAGAAGTTCTGCATTACTTCAATTAGTAATACTATCTTGCTTCTTGGTCAATTTCCTTGTGCCTAGTGCTGTTCTTTTTGGGGGCTGTGTATTTTTCTTCCTCTTAGTCAGTTTCTTCTCCTGTTTGGTGGGCAGCTTGGGGGCAACCTTTGTGCTTGATGCTTGCCTGCAACACCTGGAACACCTCTGTTTCCACTGAATGGCAGAGTTCCTGCCTTTTTTTCCTTCTTAAAAAAAGAATATATAGTTGACAGTCTGTTGTTCATAGTATTGGTTTACATCCTAAAATGCTACACGTGATACTTGTAAGGAGATGCGGTTATTTTTGTTCAATGTTTAGGTCATTGAGTTTTAGTGGTGGAGCAGCTAGACGAGATGAAATGATGTGGTATCCTTAGCTAGCTTTGCAGGATGGAGCTACTGGGGTACTTCCTGGGGGTGTACCCTGGCGGTGAAACCATCTTTGTGGAAATTCTATGGTGCTCCTTTTGTGAAGTGAAAGCCATATCACCTTAGTGCTTTGCACTTTTGCCTTATCCTTCAAACCATGCAGAGCTATAGAGCCACACAGCATAGTGAAATGATATGGATAATGTTGGTAAAGGTGTCCAGTATCTTTGAGCATTCTTATGCACTTGTATGTTTGAAGCAGTGATATTCGTGCATGCCTTTCATATTTTGAATTTGGTCTATTATTTTTGAAACTTTAGGCTGGCTAATGATGTCCAGGTACAAGTAATCATACTTGATGTGAAGTTGTGGAAACAGATTTTTCATTATGCAGCTTAGTGTTTGAAGATACATTTACAAGTGACATAAAATTTATGTGGCTCTGTTGTAAGCAACATGTTGACCACTTGACTATTAACATGCAATATACCGATGCTTTTTGACTCAATGCATCTATCTGTACTGCTTCAGATGTGGAAATGTAAGTCAGCATACTCTTTTAGACTTGCTTTAATATCAATAAAAATGCACACTTGGAAAGTATACCTTAGGAGCAAGCTGTGTTCAATAACCACTAGCATTTTTACTACATTTTAAATACTGACACTGGAACCCATTGGTCTATTGTGGTTTCTTCATTAATGCGAGTTTTTTTTTCGTTAATATTTGCTATTGTGTAGTCTGCGATCATTATAGAACAAATTTGTTGAAAAGGTACTTTACCTATCTATTTTCTCTATTTTTATTGCCAACTTGTAAAACACAGGAATAAGAGGATGCTTACAATATCTTAAAGAGAGTGATATGCTGCTTCAGAAAGATCACTTATGCTGGTGAGGAAAAGAAGGTATATCCTACTTTGTGTAAATTAGTGGTGGGGCTGCTGGGATTGACTTTGCAGTGGAGGGGCACGATTTTATTATTGAACCCTTGTAGATGTATATCCACACTCCAAACTTTGTTAAGATATGTGTTATTCAATCTGAAGGATATGTTGTATATGTTAAGGGCGGAGACAACTCTTGTTTGCATCACTGCCCTGCTCTTTTGAGCAACTTTCCTGCAACTTGATAAATGATTTTCTATTGGAGAGGCCTGTACGCTTAAGTAATTAACTAACAGGGGTAATGGTGTCTGAATAACTGGTCTACCTAGAGTAACTAGAATAACACAGCAGCAAAGCATTTTAGTCTCAGACAAGTTGGGTTAGCAGTAACTATAGAATAACATGAAAGAAATGTTCTCCGAGGATTTGGGGATTTATCGATTTAGGATTCCATGTGTGATGGTTTCTTCTAGGACACAACTTCTGGTCCTATTTTGACCTCAGAGATGACTTCCTTTTTTCGTTCCATTTTTTTGGTATAATTATTGCTGCAGTCTCAATATATTCCTGCGTGTTAGTTTTGGGCTTGATCTTTTTGTAGTTGTTTGTGAGTGACTACCATAACTGAAATATAGTCTCATTTGAGTGTTGACCTTCATGCCATTCTTTATAGGATATGAATAATTTTAAATTTTAGAAGATCCGTAGCCCAATTTTTATGAGGCATCTTTTCACAATTAGAGGTCATTGGGTCCAGTTTGGTAAATCAACATACACTTATTAAACCTAAACATTGAATCTTTGACATGGACATACTGATTTAGCTTTTACATAGCATTTTTTATGAAGAATTGAAAACTTGAGATATATTCAGATGTCTGTAAAGTTTGGCAATCGGCATCTCCACTATCTAGTATTCAGGTGTGTCGTCCGTCTTCCGTCTTCAAGTTATATCTTGTCCTTCCTGTCATTTCTGCAGAATGTGTTTATGGTCCTGCACTCTATTTTAAATGTTTGGTACTAAATAGATGTTCCATTCTTTTTTTTTTTGAGTTGAAGATGTTCCATTCTTACTGAAGGGAAATTTTAACGTTCTAGATAGTCTGGGTGTAGTGAGAGCTAATCATATCTCACATGGATGTTTAGGCTGCTGCTCTTGGGTTTCCCTTATTAGCATGGTGATACAACATGGTTGTCTACTGCAATGGCTCTGGTGGCTTCTACTTCCAAACTTTCTAAGAGCATCTATGGTAAAATCATGATCAGTTACATATTTTTAGTATGCGCTAATGCATTCCGAACTTCTCTTAAATTTCCTTTTGTCCTTTCTAGTACTCCGTACATGTTTTTCGCTGGTCCTTCCATTCCACTGCACTGTAACAGTATCTGTGTGGCCAATCAGACTTTTTTGGTCTGTCGGGCCTGTTTAGTTCCCATCCGAAATTTCAAGATTCCCCGTCACATCGAATACCGGCACGTATATGGAGTACTAAATATAGATGACATAAAAAACTAATAGCACAGTTTTGTTGTACTTTGCGAGACGAACATTTTAAGCCTAATTAATCAATGTTTGGACAATTATTATCAAATAAAAACAAAATTGCTACAGTGTGACGTGACAAGTGCAAGAGGATTTTTTTCACCCCTTTTCACCATCTAAACACCCGGCTGTGGCTGTGTTTAGGACCTCAACTTTCCAAAAAAAACATCCCATCTCCATCCCATCGAATTCCAATTCCCCATCACATCGAAATACCGACACAAATATGGAGTACTAAATCTAAATGAAATAAAAAATTAATTGCACAGTTTTGTTGTACTTTGCGAGACGAACATTTTAAGTATAATTAATCAATGTTTGGACAATTATTATCAAATAAAAACAAAATTGCTACAATGTAATGTGACAACTGCTACAGGATTTTGCTTTCCATTTTGCAGAACTAAACACAAGTATTAGTTGGGGGTCTGTGTTCAGCATTAAGGCTGCATTTATTTGTATTCTTCATTGTCTAGTCCTTGGTCTATGCGCTACAGTCTTAGTGGAGTACATGCCCAATTTTGGTACAGAGTACCCTGCATCTTAGCTTGCATATTCAGATGGATTATTCATTCAGCAACTTTATTCAAGTGTTTGCGTACATAGTTATTAATTTGTGTGCCTTTGATCGATAGCTTATTATCCAGAGATATCACAATTCAGGTCTTGCTCACTTATGTCACTCGGGTTCTTTCTAGTCTAGTTTTAAATATCCTTTCACATTTGTTATTTTCGGTGGAAAGCCTTCTAGATGCTGCATCAAATTAGTTTGGGATTGTAGCAGCCATGTCTAGTAGCTTCTTCACATTGGCTACATTGCACCTCTATTTTGTTCTCAAGATTTTTGTTTGTGTGTGCTTGTGCGCACTGCAGGGTTTACTGGAGTTCAGTAAATTTGTTTCTACCCCACCCACAAATTGTCCTTTGCGTTTTTAATAAGTATGGCCCGTACATTTGAGCTAACGAAGGCGCACTGGTCAATCACATGGGGAGTGGTATACTAACAACAGTAACGGAGCAGTGATGGACCGGCTGTACTGTCTTAACTAGGCAACTAGCCAATGGTCCACACCCCATACCTGCTCCGTGCTCACCAACCGGTGCTGGTTTTCCATCACGTGCAGCTCGTGTTCAAATTATTTTGTAATACCTCTATTCCTAAGAGAACGTAATTTTGGAAAAATGTCATTGTTTTGTATACCAAATTTAAATAGATAAAAAAACTACAAATATTTATAATATCAAATAAACACCATTAGATTAATTATAAAATGTATTTTCATAATAAATTAATTTAGAGTCATAAATGTAAATATTATTTACTAAAAGCCTGGTAAAAAAAATCTGGTCAAATATGAAGCATACGTATATCATAATTACATCCTTTTTAGAACGGAGACAACAATAGCTTATCACATACTCTTTTATATGTAAAAAATGTAATTCTTAGTTTTCGATGAGTTAAACCGTTTGAACTTTGATCAAAGTTATATAAAATTACTAATATTTGTAGTACAAAATGAGTATCATTAAATTAAATTAGATTAAATATAATTTTTTTTATAGTGAACTCTGCTGAAGACAAATGGTAATATTTATAGTGAACCTTGTAATTATATATTTTTTTGCAGATCGTTTTTTTGCGGACGGAGGGAGTAGTTGGTCTCTTGAGCCTGAAGAATGTGCGTTCTGCACTTTTGCATTTCGTGCACAAATGCATCATCCATCCTCAGTTTTATGAAATGAATAATAGTTCAATAAATCTTATCTTCGTTACCATTTTATTAAGATTGTTGATGTGTTCATTGATAAGATAGACAACACTCATATTTAGGCCCCACACTTCAGTAAATCACATAGATGACTGTCACGCACGCCACTGTTTCTTTCAGTGCAAGTATGTCTACTGCAATTTATAGCTTACTTTTTGGTGCCAGGCAGCTTTCCTCCACGTGATGCATTAGACAAATGAGAAAGGGTCAATGTACACCCAACTTTTATTATATTATTTTACTCTGTAAAAGGGCACTTACAGAACAGATAACGGCGGCACGTATCATAAGTCATAACGAAAAGTAGTGCGTGATTGGTTGTTCGGACGGGCCGTCCGAAGGCCCATCCTACATCCCTAGGTGTCAGCCTGGTCGTTCGGTTTCGATTCGGTTCTTTGGTTTTGAAAGAAATTCGGTTCTAAAAAAATGAAACCGATTGGTTCCTAAAAATTCTAGGAACCAACCATTTCGGTTCTCGGTTATTTCGGTTCGGTTTCGGTTCTAACCGAATTAACCGAAGTTTTCAGAAAAGGTCAAAACAACAATAAATATATATATTCTAAAACAAATTTATGCAACACTATGTCTATTTTTAATAATTATAATTCATTAATTAACATTAGCAATATAGTAACACAAATATATATATAGGAATTAAAACGTGAAACACCACACATAAAACAAACATAATTCTTACAAAATACAAGTAAGTGAAGGATAATTCATGTAATTCAGTTAGTTCGGTTAATTCGGTTAATCGAGAGTAGGAACCGAATTTCCTTCGGTTCCCCAATTTCAGGAACCAAATAAGGAACCGAATTTTTCGGTTTCGGTTCTTTCGGTTCGGTTTTCGGTTTCGGTTAATTTTATCCAGGCTTACCTTGGTGCACTTACATCGTGTTTGATTTCCCTCCTCGCAGTCTCGCACCTTCATTCCTCTGTCCTCGATCCTGCATGTCTCTATCTTCTCGATTCTCACTTCCCCCGTGAGCTCAGAGTGCGTTGTAGTGGAGCGCATTGTTCGCTTGGCTTATCAGCCTAGCTTATCAGCCACGGTACAATATTTTTCTTTTACAACAAAACAGCCAAAAAGAGCCAAAGTCGGCTTATTAGCCGAACAGGGCGGAGGTCGTCCAGACGATAAAAGCGTGCGCGCGGGGTTGTGGCTTTGGTTACCACCTCCATTTCACGCCTTTCCTTCCTCCATTGCTCTAGTGCACCCTCTCCTCTTGCTCGCCATTGACCTCGGTTTGACCAACCGATGCGATAACCACCAGTGGATTCCTCTTGGTCCTCCGTTGCATCGACGATATGTCACCTGCGCTCTTCCTCCTCTTTGTGCGTCGATTTTGTTGATTTATATGTGGATTTTATTTGTTGTTTCATGAAATTGGGGTTTTTGTTCTTATATTCTTAGATTATGGTATAGCTGATTTACATGTTTCTAGCCGTTTCCCTCTAACTAAAAAGAAATATATAAGAAAAAAAAGAAAAGAAAGAAACGTAACTGTGTTCCCAGAACACATGCACTGCTCGCTCAGGTTGTTGTTGTTATTGGGCCTAGAGAAAAAGTCAAACAAACAGCCCAATTGCAGGCATGGTGCTTGGCGGACGGGAGCGCGGGAAGTGGTGCTCGGCAGATGGGAGCGCGGGAACTCTGCTCGCGGACGGCTCCCCGTCCGATTGTTCGGACGGCAAGAGAATTCCGGGTAGTTATAACTTATAAGGCCGTAAACCCTAAACCCTGTGAATTTTCTTCCCTCCCCTCCCACTCCCGGTCCCACCCCCGTCCCCCAATCCGGCGATGAGCTCAGGCGGGCGCGGCGGCAAGCGGCGGGGTCCCCCGACCCCCGCTCCCTCCGGGGCGGCGGCGAAGAGGGCCAACCCCAGCCCCGGCATGCCGCAGCCTCCTCCTCCCGCGGCGGCGGAGGAGGACATGATGGACGAAGACGTGTTCCTGGATGAGTCCATCCTAGCGGAGGACGAGGCGGCGCTGCTGATGCTCCAGCGCGACGAGGCCCTCGCGTCCCGCCTCGCGCGGTGGAAGCGCCCCGCACTCCCGGCCGACCTGGCCGCCGGGTGCTCCCGCGCCGTTGGTACGACCCAGTCTCCCTTTTCTCTCCCGGCACTCGCCCTCCTGATCCGGGTCTTAATGGGTTCAGTGTCCCGAGATGGGTTGGTTGGTGTGTGGCAGGCTGTGTGTTGGGGTTTGGATTCAGTACTACATTGGCGGATTGAGAATGATTTACTGTCATTTGGATAGGGTTCTAATATTTTTGGTAGTACGGAGTACTGTGTTAGTTAAGTTTGATCGATCTGGAGCTCGGCAAAATTTTGTGCAGATATGTGGTTTCTCTTGGGATTTGTAGTGTTCAGTAACTTTGGAACATGGTGCTTTGGGCAACTTTGGGCAAAAAGCGAGGAATTATTCTTTTGGACTAATATGTGCGTTTGTATATCAGGTTGATTAGTGAAGTTTATTGTTTGCCATTTTTGTATCCCAGGGTAGCTGGGACAGGAAGAAAGTCACCTTTTCCACTTCAAAACTGTGACTGTTTTTTTCTCTAATTATGAGTGATGCAACTAGCTGCAATCGTTGAATCATAGATGTAAATTTCAAATTAAGGGTTAAGAGTTTTAATTTTGAAAGATGAGTAACTCCTGCCTTCCCAGAAGTATCCCATAGACCGACCTCTATTTTTTGTCTTGTACAATTTCATAGTGCTAGCTCAAGACTCTGATTGTATCACCTGCCAATTTGAGATGGATATTATAATCAATCATGATAGAGAAAATCATAAGATCACTTCAGTTTTCCTAATGTTGGTACTTCTGAATTAATTTATGAATTGAACATATTTTCTATCAAACTTACGTTTATATTCATATATATGTTTATAAACTTTTGATTCACTTATGAGTTATGAGCCTTAAAGTTTAAACTCAAGACTTGCTTAACAGTCCACTTGTACATGCTCAATGCTCATTCAGATTCAATGTTTCTTGCTACTTAAATTCATAGTCACCTAAGTTTCTTTTAATTTGAACTTGATGAACATATATTCAGGATATTTGGCTTCATCTTACATTTGCTACTCTTCTGTTTGTATTGGATATTCTAGCTTTTCAGCAGTTGGAAATAGACTATGTTATTGGTGAGAGCCACAAAGAATTGCTCCCCAACTCATCTGGTGCAGCTGCCATACTCAGGATTTTTGGTGTTACCAGAGAAGGTAATATCTTGAGTACCCTATTATCTTTCAGTAAATAATTATCATTGTCATATGGTTTTTGCTGACCTCTGATGCTAGCCCTGTAACAATTGTAGGTCACAGCATATGCTGTCAGGTGCATGGATTTGAGCCATATTTCTATATTGGCTGTCCTTCAGGGATGGGTCCTGATGATATATCACGCTTTCACCAAACACTAGAGGTTTGTACTTACAATCATTACCTTGAACTGAGCTTCTAAGGAAACTTAGTACTTTAGCAGTACATGGTTTCCTATGGTTGCTTCAAACTGTACTACAGGGGAGGATGAGGGAGTCAAATAGAAGCAGCAATGTTCCAAGGTTCGTGAAGAGAGTTGAGCTTGTGCAGAAGCAGACAATTATGCATTACCAAACGCAGCAATCTCAGCCTTTCCTCAAGATAGTAGTAGCTTTGCCTACCATGGTTGCGAGCTGTCGTGGTTAGTGGCACTCTTAAGACACAATACACCCCACTATCTTTTGTTTATTTAATGGATAACCTACGGAGCAATTTTATTTTTGGTTCCATGTCAATGTATTGTCATGTGAATTTATGATTTTTGCTATATTTCTCCAATCATCCAAGTTACTAGTCACTTTTTTTTCCTCTTTGCTGGCTTAAATTGTTTGCACATTATAGGTATCCTGGAAAGGGGAATAACGATTGAAGGCCTTGGCTCCAAGAGTTTCCTGACATATGAAAGCAACATTCTTTTTGCCCTTCGTTTCATGATTGATCGCAACATTGTTGGTGGCAACTGGATTGAACTTCCTGCTGGGAAATACAGGAAAGCAGCCCGTGTCATGTCCTATTGTCAGCTAGAGCTAGATTGCCTGTATCCTTCTATACTTAATTGAATGCTTCATCTATTTACTAAACTGTGGTATTGTTCAGTTATGTCTATTCTTAACACAACTAACAGATACTCAGATCTGGTAAGTCATGCTGCTGAAGGAGAATATTCTAAGATGGCCCCGTTTCGCATATTAAGTTTTGATATTGAATGTGCTGGTCGCAAAGGTCATTTCCCAGAACCAACTCATGATCCTGTTATTCAGGTTGAGCTCATTATTCATGTATCTGGTACTACCATATAGTTTCAATACATGTCTTTATGGTTATAATTTATTGACTTACTCCTTTGACTTTAAATAGATAGCTAACTTGGTTACACATCAAGGAGAAGGACAACCTTTTGTACGGAATGTCATGACTCTTAAATCATGCTCTCCCATTGTGGGAGTCGATGTTATGTCATTTGATGCAGAGAAAGATATTCTACTTGCATGGAGGGTATGTACTGCTGTCTTTGGAGTTGTCAAATTCAGTTGAACATGATATGTTTGTATATTGCCTTTATCTTCTTTTAAAAACGAATTTATAGCACCTTTATCCATGGTATTTTCTTCATTTCCCAGTATTGGTTTCATTCTCTTTACCTTTTATATGTACATTTTGTAGTTGTTTACCTTTTTACTTGCTATATGCAGTTAAGATTGTCTTTTTGCTGAAACTAAATATCATTATTCCTCAAAAGAAAAAAAAGTTAAAACAAACACACTTATTCCTCAAAAGGAGAGAAGTTAAATACAGTTTCTTATTGTAGACAAAGCACTTGACCAAAAACTTATCTGATTCTTGTTTGGAAATAATGTGCAGGATTTCATACATGAAGTGGATCCTGATATCATAATTGGATACAATATTTGCAAATTTGACTTGCCCTATCTTATCGAGGTACAATAATGTCTGTAGAGTATTCAGATTCTTTTAGGCCAACTTGACAATCATCCATATTTAGTACAATTTGATTACACACATTTGCAGAGGGCTGAGGTTCTCAAAATAGCGGAGTTTCCAATACTTGGCCGAATCAGAAATAGTCGTGTTCGTGTCCGTGATACGACCTTTTCCTCGAGGTCACTTCTTGTACCTCTCTCCTCTATGCATTTAATATTTATTACTTTGCCTTTATCATACGATTGTCTTAAGTCAATAAAATATTTGTTATATATTCTGCAGTCCCTTTATAGTCACATATTTATACATTTGTGTGTGTGTGTGGGGGGGGGGGGGGGGTGCTAGCATATCATTTAAGCACTGCTTGCATGTGTATCTCATGTTTTCATCTTTGTGCTTTATTTGATTCTGAATGAGTTAGCATACAAATCGTGCTCATTTGTCTTAAGGAGAAAAGTCACTTATTTTTTAGATGTTATGGTACCCTATAATGAGCTGTGGTATGATCATATTTCATACATTTCATTCACAGTTTCTATGGTCAGTCATATTTTCTGCATCGTCTTTTAGCACAAACATGGTTGAAATCTGTGATCCATAGAGAGCTTTAGGCTCCTGGATCTACATCATGTCCAGGGTTTTCAGTTTTCACAATCCTTAGTTCTCAACTCTTTACAGTTTACCTGTCACAATTCTTTACATTTTTTGTCACTTACTAAATGTTAATGCTTTAGACTTTCTTGACTTGCAAGTTGCAACTGAAAATGAAAGCCCTCATGTAATAGAAATTAAAATGGAAGATTTATCAAGTTTTATTTCACATAAAATGAAAATAATGATGAGGTCGTGGTACTTATCCAGGCAATATGGTGTGCGTGAAAGTAAGGATGTTACTATTGAAGGAAGAGTGCAATTTGATCTCCTGCAGGTTGTGATCTACTTTTGCTTGACAATTAAATCTTGTTGTTTTCATAGATTATTTCATATGTTTCTTTATCTTCACTGCCTGGATATGATGCAGGCTATGCAACGGGATTACAAGCTGAGTTCTTATTCATTAAACTCTGTATCGGCACACTTTCTTGGGGAGCAAGTAAGTTCAAACATTTCAGTCATTGTACTCGTAATCATTTTGCTGCGTTTCTGTTTGAACTATTTTTTGTGTGTGTTTTATCAGTGTTAGTTTTGGCTTCGGATAAAAGGCTTTGCTGTGGCTCTTATTGTTGCTGGTGGTGGTGTTGACTATATTTCTGATCGCATGGCATGTCTTCAGTCTTCTAGAAAATTAATGTTCTTTTGCAAAATTGCCTATGTAGATGGATTTATTTGTATCCATATATGATTTTTTATATTATTTACTAACAATGATTGATTCTAATATTCTTTTCTACTTTTGAGAACCCTTTACTTTTCTTTCCTAATTATTGGATTTTTGGGCAGAAAGAAGATGTTCATCATTCAATTATATCTGATCTTCAAAATGGAAACCCAGAGACACGAAGGCGGCTGGCAGTTTATTGCTTGAAGGTCAACTAAATGTACCCTTTTGTTTTAATTGTTACTAAACTGGTGATGTTTTACGGAGTATGTTGGTAAGTTGTGGCCACTGTTATTATTACTGATGGAGCTATTAAGTGGCGCCCCAGAAGCATTTGGACCAATTTGTCCAAATAAATAAATACTTACATATTGCTCTACACATCACTTTTAACATTAACAAGTACAATGTCAATGTTTGAGCACCAATTTTGCATTTTGGAAATTTCTCAGCAACACTAGGCCTTTGGAAAATTGTTACAGTATATTTGTGTGTTTTCTTTTCAATTTCCTACTGGCCAGTAGGTCTGCCAGTAGCTAGTTACAAGATAGCATGAAACAGTGCTATTATTTATTTCACTGTATCAGCTGATTTCTCTCCAACGTGTTCGAGAAAAATGTTTAAGCTGATACGTAGCATTTTTTTTTGGAGCCTACATCAAACCATTTTTGACTTTTGCCTTCGTAAAAACAGGATGCTTATCTTCCTCAAAGACTGTTAGATAAATTGATGTATATCTACAATTATGTGGAAATGGCGAGGGTCACTGGTGTTCCCATTTCGTTTCTACTTTCAAGGGGACAAAGTATTAAGGTGAGAACAAGCCGATCATGATATTGGAAATATCACTCTAGTACCCTAACAAATCTTTCATTTGTACCACAGGTCCTGTCACAACTACTCAGGAAAGCAAAACAGAAAAACCTTGTTATACCAAATATAAAGGGTCAAGGGCCCGGGCAAGATACCTTTGAAGGTGCAACTGTAAGTTGGACATTATCTGCACATTTATAGCCCATTTTTCATTTCCTGCCCACAGCTATTGTAGTTATTAGGATATTTATATTTGTCTATTACAAACTTTTTAAGTTTGCTCTGTACACTGAAACTATCTTTGCATTGCTTGCCTTGAACTGAGGGTATAGATATTTGTCATCACAAGCTAAAGAAAATGTAGATGACTAGTTAAGCTATCCACACTTCAAAAATTTTTCTTGATGCATGTGGAAGTGAAATACATATGCAGGGTTTTCCGCTCTAGAAACATGCTTTTGTGTATGCTAGCAATCTTTCCATCTATGAGGCAAGAAATTTTCATCAGTTTACCCACCTTCTTAATTGATCGTGTAATGAACAATTTAGTTTTGTTTCTCTGTACTTTAAGGATTTTCTGTAATCTATGCCCCCTTCATTTTTTAGGTTTTGGAGGCAAGGGCTGGATTTTATGAGAAGCCCATCGCAACTTTGGACTTCGCTTCTCTGTATCCATCCATCATGATGGCATATAACCTTTGCTACTGTACTTTGGTATTTTTTCTGTGGATTTCTGATGCTTATATAGTTATAATTATTGCTGCATGCCCCAAAAAAAACTTTTGGTCTCTACTCTCTACAATGGATGACAATTTAATGGTTATTATTTAATTTTGGAGGTGCCCCCTGAGGACGCCCGTAAACTCAACTTACCTCCAGAAAGCGTCAATAAAACCCCATCTGGTGAAATATTTGTGAAACCAGAACTACAGAAGGTATTTGCATCCTGTCTTGATAATAGATGTTCTGTACAGAAGAAGTGTTCTCTAACAAAGCTTATGAACACAATATCAGGGTATACTTCCTGAGATCCTTGAAGAATTATTAACAGCTCGGAAAAGGGCAAAAGCAGATTTAAAGGTATTTTTCTCAATGCATCTGTAAGAAAATTGTACTCCCTCCATTCTAAATTGTAAGTCGTTTTGGCTTTTCCATACAAATTGTACGTATTTTTGGCTTTTCTAGATACATAGTCTTTTACTATGTGTCTGGACATAGTGTATATCTAGGTGCATAGCTAGCTATGTACCTATGCACCTAGAAAATCGAAAACGACCTACAATTTAGAACAGAGATAGTACTAAAGATCTTCCACACTTGCAATTTGCAAAAAGCTAGATATTCATGCAGTGCTAAGTCTCTGTCCCATGTTAAACTTGCCAATTATTTGTTCAGGAAGCAAAGGACCCACTCGAAAGGGCTGTTCTTGATGGTCGTCAGCTTGCACTGAAAGTACTTTCATATGTTTCCCCCCTTCATTCCATCAAAACATTGATTCAAATTTGAACTGCTTGAATAATGGCATTGTTGAAATGCTTATGTTTCAGATAAGTGCAAACTCAGTTTATGGTTTCACTGGAGCAACTGTTGGTCAGTTACCTTGCTTAGGGATTTCTTCAAGCGTGACCAGCTATGGTAAGCTTTAGCTTAACGTAATTAAGAAATTCATTGTATGGTTTGCTAGCTATTTTGATGCCAAGTTTCTTGCACTGAAGCATTTTGGTCACACAGGACGACAGATGATTGAACATACAAAAAAGCTCGTTGAAGATAAATTCACAACAGTAGGAGGTTATGAGCATAATGCAGAGGTAAAGAAGTGTTGCGTTGTTCTTATACAAATCTGTTAGATTCCCTGTTAATTTTTTCTGCTTGATCTCACAAAGTTCAAGCCTTCAGCTTTTGCCCTTGTACTATGTGAGACCCTGTATCTTCATGATTGATCTATGAGTATTGCAGCCCTATGAACTAGGGACATCAACTGAAAAACAACCCAATATATATATATATATATATATATATATATATATATATATATATATATATATATATATATATATATATATATATATATATATATATATATATATATATATATATATATATAGAAGGTTCAACCCATGCAAACCACTATCTAAAACTGACACTATGCATTGGGCACATGTAAATTTGATTCAACTAGTTTTAGCTAGACATCAGCATAGTGACACCGAATTAGAGCTTCACCGTGCACTCAAGTACCACGATCATTGCTCAAGACTTTGTTCTCATGATATCTTGCCCTCCCTTATGTTCAATTTCTTGGAAGTCTAGGTATTAGCACTGTAGCCAGTTTTTTTGTCAGCAAGCTTCCCTGCCTGCTTATTTTTTGGGTTTGAAGATGCCTTTCACTCATTTTCTGATATAACTGATAAATCAAATTTGGTGACTTTGCAGGTAATTTACGGGGACACTGATTCTGTGATGGTACAGTTTGGTGTTTCTACAGTTGAAGATGCAATGAAGTTAGGAAGAGAAGCTGCAGATTTTATAAGTGGAACCTTTACCAAGGTGAACAGAGAAACACTTACAAACATGAGTCTTTGGAACGAGTCATACAGCATATGAGTAGAACATTGGCTTGTCTGTTCTCATTGTAGAACTGTTGTACTTGATATCATCCATGACCTTTTTGCAATCAAGCTCCAACCATCAAGCTCCAACCATGACCTCACTGAAACTTATGTGGAACAGTGAAACCAGTTATGAGAATGCTCCTTTTTAAGAAAAAAAAATTCTGAACCCTTAAACATCTAACTGCAAGGTTACTACCTCTCATAGTAGTTTCTAGCTTTATTAGCTCCAATTCTTATCTGGTGAGCTGTCTGTTCTAATCTATCTCTGTCTGTACTTCTCTTCCCATCTGGCCAAATATAGGAAATTTGAAACAGTGTGATTAAAATAGAGTGAAAAATTTGTCCATACTCCTTTTAGAAGGGCAAAAAACACTATCCATAACTTTTATTGTGTCACAAAGCAACTTCCTTTTCTAACTGTAATTTTTGTGATGCCTTAGATAGTTCCTTTGACTTACCTTATAAATGGGCACTAGGAGTTACCTGATCTTTTCATCTTATATTCCTGTGGTGCATATTTTTATAACTTTAGTCAACTGACCTGGATGACAAAATTTTTCTCAAATGGTCTGTAACGTTTGTTAAAAAAAAGATCTGTAATGTATCCAGCTAAGCTTTCATTTTCATTTTTTCATTTAAGTTCCAACTCACGTTGCTTATGACATCTTTCTCACAGCCCATCAAACTGGAGTTTGAGAAGATCTACTTTCCTTACCTTCTAATTAGCAAGAAGAGATATGCTGGTTTGTACTGGTCGAATCCTGAGAAATTTGACAAAATGGATGCAAAAGGTATTCCTTTTTGTTTTAGCTGTGTAAAACATACTATTTTCATTGGATGTGGAGCACAGATGTTAGTTATTCTTTTTGAACGCAAAGATGTTAGTTATTCTTCGTTTCAAATTTCTTGTATTGCTGTGTGCAGGTATTGAAACTGTGAGAAGGGACAACTGTTTACTGGTAAAGAACCTGGTAACTGAGTGTCTTCATAAAATACTGGTGGACCGTGATGTTCCTGGTGCAGTCCAATATGTCAAGAACACCATATCTGATCTATTAATGAATCGTGTTGACTTGTCTCTTCTTGTCATAACAAAGGTGGGCAAATTCAGCTGTTTTAAGATGAATTTTGTGTTCTGTGTTGCAACTCTTTTGACTGTTTAAGATGCACAGGGTTTGACAAAAACGGGAGAAGATTATGCGGTAAAAGCTGCTCACGTGGAGCTTGCTGAGAGGATGCGGAAGGTATGAACCCTAGATTTTATTACCATATCTTGAAGATATTCAACCCATTCTTAATGATACGGTGTCTTGGTGCTGCTGAAAAATCATGGTTTTCTTGAGCAGAGAGATCCAGCTACTGCACCTACTGTTGGTGACCGTGTTCCTTATGTTATAATTAAAGCAGCAAAAGGGGCAAAGGTAAAAAAAACATCTGCATCATATGCTGCGGTATTATCTGTCATACGGTGTTAGTATGTTTGATACATTTGTCTTTCTGCATGCAGGCATATGAGAAATCAGAAGATCCTATTTATGTTTTGGACAATAATATACCCATTGATCCTCAATACTACCTTGAGAACCAAATCAGCAAGGTTTGTGTCCGATGCTTCACCTAGTATTCAGAGCCTCTCCCCTTCTGCTTTCCAAAAAAGAAATTTTAACTGACCACTTGTCAATCGGCAGCCACTTTTGAGGATCTTCGAGCCAATTCTGAAGAATGCCAGCAAAGAGTTGCTTCATGGAAGTCACACCAGATCTGTTTCAATCTCAACTCCTTCAAATAGTGGGATAATGAAATTTGCAAAGAAACAATTAACTTGCCTTGGGTGCAAAGCTGTTATCAGGTGACACACGCACTACATTGCGGATGCAAAAACCTATGCAACCAGTGTCTATAAACACCTAACCATTTGACCTGCATTTTCATCCTACAGTGGTGCCAGTCAGACACTTTGCTCACATTGCAAGGGAAGAGAAGCAGAGTTATACTGCAAAACAGTAGCAAATGGTATGGGTTATACTTATAAACTCTGAAATGCATCTATTTTTGGAAGCACTATGCCCCTGAGGTCACCACTAACAGATCAAATTTCAACATCCGCAGTTTCTGACCTGGAGAATCTCTTTGGGAGGCTATGGACGCAATGCCAGGAGTGCCAAGGATCTCTGCACCAGGACGTTCTCTGCACAAGGTTTGCTTTTTTCCACTCCATTCAGCACTTGCTGATTACTTCGTTCCAGTCACAAGCTTATAACCTCCTCCTGTACACTATTGAATCATTGCAGTCGGGATTGCCCGATTTTCTATCGGCGAAGGAAGGCACAGAAGGATATGGCGGAAGCTAGGCTGCAGCTTGACCGGTGGGACTTCTGAGCTTGTAAATTCACACGCTGGCTGCCTGCATCTGCTGTGGATATATTGCTGTAGAGGGCAGGAAGCTACCGTCGACCGCATCATGATGCATGCCAAGATGAGACTGGACTTTTGCAAGCATCCAGGTACACTTGCGTTCGTGCCACGTGGGCTGGCTAGCCGCTTAGCCAGTACGATTCACTAGCATGTTTGCTGTTTATGTTCTGAGTTGTAGTTAGTTTAGGCGTGAGTTGGTAAATGGTAGGTTTGTGTCTCCAATGACTAGTGCCGAGAAAGAATACTTTGCTCCTGAAGTGAGGTGATGCTGATGTACAAGGCAGAAGAATTCTGGAGCAGTTCACCTTGTAAGATGTAACCGAGTAAGATGAGACAATTTGAAGGCCACATGAATTCTCCATCTGTTTCGATTCTCATGCTGATTGCGCAATTTACGCACGAATGAATAACTTCTTACAGTAGAAGTAGAACTCGGAACGCGACGACGAACAGGCTGCATACATGCATGCGACATGCTAAAATTGGAAAGGACGATCTCCAGGATTAGGAGCTGCAAAATCGTGGTTGACCTTGAAACAATGGAGACATTCTTGGGAGCGACACGAACATGACACGACTAGCACCGGAGAGAGAGCGCGCATGGCGACCAGCACGCATCCGACGATTTAGGACAGCACGGCAGCTTTGCCAATCGCTCACCACCATTGCCGCCGCGCCACTCGCCGAGCCCTTCCCCGGTTTAAGTGCTCACTGCTCCGCCCTTGACGCATTCTTCTTTGGCTGCGTGCCTGCGTGAAGGACCAACAGGTGGGGCTCGCTCGCCGCCGCACCACCCACCCCTCTCTCCCCCCGTCGCGATCGACAGCCGCCGTTGATTCATCACCGGACCGGACCGGTCGGTGACTGCGCCAGCGACTGGTTTCTTAGTTGCATTGGTTGCGTCGCTGCCGCCGCCGGACTGCCGGAACCGTGACCGGGCACAATGCCGGGAGCCGTGATCGTGCACCACCACAACAGGTACAAGACGTACCCCGGCGAGCTCACTGGCATCGTCGTCTTCTCGTGCCTCATCGCCTCCGTCGCCGGCTGCATCTTCGGCTATGACATCGGCCTCACCTGTGAGTGAGCCAAGCTATGATGATATATATGCTATGATCATTCTCCAGCTTGCTCTGACTCTGACGTTGTACGGTTGCTGTTGTTACTGTCGCCGGCGCCGCCGTGGTGGTGTGGTCGTGAACTGAAGCCGGGCTGACGTCGACGGAGCCATTCCTGGTCAAGTTCTTCCCGTCCATCTACGAGGAGATGAAGAACACGGTGGTGGTCAACCAGTACTGCAAGTTCGACAGCCAGATCCTGACGCTGTTCAGCTCCTCCCTCTTCCTCGCCGCGACAGTGGCCGCCTTCTTCGCCGGCCCAATGACCCGGTCCTTCGGCCGCAAGTGGACCCTGTTCTCCGCCGCGTCCGCGTACGTGGCCGGCGCTTGCATCGGCGGCGTGTCCGTCAACTTCCCCATGCTGCTCACCGGCCGGATTCTCGTCGGCGCCGGCGTCGGCATCTCCATTCAAGTGAGTGAGCGACGCTTTGTTCATTCATGAGCTTAGCTAGCTAGCTGCCGCTGCCGCCGCCGCTGATGCTCGTGTGTGCTCGTAGGCGGCTCCGCTGTACATCTCGGAGATGGCGCCGGCGCAGCAGCGCGGGATGCTCAACATCATGTTCCAGCTGATGATCACGGTGGGCATCCTGACGGCGAACATGACCAACTACCTGGGATCCAAAATCTCCGGCGGCTGGGGCTGGCGGATCCCCGTGGCGTTCGGAGCCATCCCGGCGGGCGTCATCGCGCTAGGGTCGCTAGCCATCCCGGACACGCCGACGTCGCTGATCGAGCGCGGCGACACGGCGATGGCGCGCAAGACGCTGCTCCAGATCAGGGGCGTCGGCGACGTGCGCGAGGAGTTCGACGACCTGTCGACGGCGAGCGAGGACGCCAAGGCCGTGGAGAGCCCCTGGAAGGAGCTCTTCTTCGGCGGCAAGTACAAGCCCCAGCTCACGTTCGCGCTCCTCATCCCCTTCTTCCAGCAGCTCACCGGCATCAACGTCATCATGTTCTACGCGCCCGTGCTCTTCAAGACCGTCGGGTTCAAGCAGAACGCCACCCTCGTCTCCTCCGTCATCACCGGCCTTGTCAACGTCTTCTCCACCTTCGTCGCCGTCGTCACCGCCGATAAGGTCGGCCGTCGCGCGCTCTTCCTCCAAGGCGGCACGCAGATGATCATCTCCCAGGTACTGTGTATATATATATACCCATGATGCATGATGAATTGACTGGCCCTTTGTTGCAGATCCTTGTGGGGACGTTCATCGGACTGCAGTTCGGCATGAGCGGGACGGGAGACATCTCGGAGCAGTACGCGATGTGCATCGTGCTGTTCGTGTGCGTGTACGTGGCGGGGTTCGCGTGGTCGTGGGGGCCAATGGGGTGGCTGATCCCGAGCGAGATCTACCCACTGGCGGTGCGGAACGCGGCGATGAGCATCACGGCGGCCGTCAACATGTTCTTCACGGCGTTCATCGGGCAGATCTTCCTGACGCTGCTGTGCCACCTCCGGTTCGGCCTCTTCTACTTCTTCGGCGCGTGGGTGCTGCTCATGACGCTCTTCATCGCCATGCTGCTACCGGAGACCAAGAACGTGCCCGTCGAGGAGATGGCGCACGTCTGGAAGAAGCACTGGTTCTGGAGGAGGTTCGTCATTGACACCAGCAATGACGCCCGCAGCGCCGAGATGAGGAAGAGGATAGCGCTAGAGATGAGCTGATCTTGGATCATCCATTTTAATTTCTCCATTGTTGTTGATTGCACAATGCAGCATGTCTTTTCTTTTCTTTTTTAATTTGGGGTACATATAGCATATAGGCAGGCAGATGAAAAGGCAATTACATACACAAGCGCCAAGTAAACTAAACCCAAGTCAATCACATTATATTATATATTACTCGATAGCTAGGAAGCAGAGCATATACATATGAATGTTTGTTGTAGATTGATCACAATCCTAGCAGCATGTCTTGTAAGGTTATCCGTGCAAATTGTAAGGTTATCTAGATTTTTTTTATTCTAACATTTGAGTTTTTTTTTCTTGAGTAGCGCAGATAGTTTCTCTCATGTACTGTGTTTGAATTATGTAATAGTTCCCTCTCCATGCACCACCATCTATTATCATTGAGCAAATTCTTTACTAGCTTAAAACTATTATTGTTTCCCTCATTATTATTCTTTCCTATTGGTAAGCTAAATACTTGATAAAAACCATTGTTCAACTCTCCTACAAATTGTCTAGCTTCTTGGTCCCCTTGTACATTTAAGTTGGGATCATCTTGTACTTTCTCTTGCGGATTCATAGTAGTCTTCCCCCCAAACATCGCCAAAATCATCATCTCACAAAGGAAAAGTCAAACGATATTTGTTGTGGTTTTTGCAAGCTTCTTACAAAAGTGCATTGGTGAATCCATGGATCAATTGCAAGTAATATGTATGAAAAGTCGACATACTTCATGATTTGATCATAACCTGGACAATATGAACTTGTTCATAGACTTGGTCACCAACATGAAAGCCGTTAGCTAGATTTGAGCCGTGATCCTTTATATCAACGTGTTTGGTTTGCCTATTTTCCCTTTACGGATGTCAACGGTGATGTCAAATCTTTCCATAGAAGAAAAGTTGGAAAGAGGGACTCAACGGGTTTAATATCCCAAGCCAAGGAGAAGATGAGAAAGGGGCCAGCGATAGCTGCCTGGTCTAAACCCCCAGCTGGTTTCTTGAAATTGAATTGTGAAGTTTCATTCAGAATGGAGGATTAGCCAGGTAGCTAGGTGTTGACACGGTTTTTGACTAAAAAAATGTGTACGCTATTTACCCTAAGATGATATAAATAGTAAATGTGGCCAAATTCCATATAAAATTGAAGTGAATAGATAAGAGAAATAACATTTAAGGAAAATAAAATTAGCGTAATATGATATCGGCTACGAAAACGTGGTGCACCCAAATGAATATATATGAATGGATACGCATGCTCCCACATGCAAATACGATGTACTCGCAACGAATACGTGGCCGTTGTATGAATATGGTAGAGTATACGTTAACGGTGTTTATACTTGGCTAATTGAATAACTAGGCAATATGCATGATCATCTTCACGTTTGAGCTTGCATGCCAACACGCTCGATATGCTCAACCATATATATGTTCGTGCGTCATGATGATAAGGCTGGCCGCATGCGCAGGTGGCATGAAGTTATTCGCCCGGCCAAGTGACAATTGAATTCTTCACTTAATCACTCTAATTAGCAATGTGAATAAATAAATAAAGGAAAATGGCCCACAGGCCATGCCGTTCAATCCTGCACGCGCGCTTTATTTCAAACACAAGGCCGAGCTCGATCCAAATCGTCACGTCGAAGGCACTGACCGAGTCAAGCATCCCACGATGCCCACGATCAGCAAAGCAGCACGCGCGAGCGTCGTTGGAGCGAATTCAAAATCAGATGAAATGAGCGCCAATCCTCGGACAACTGCTCTCCGGCCGGTTCTATAAGTAGCAGGCTACAGCGGTCGTCCAAAGGCCCCCCGCTCCTCCGATCAGAAGTGCCGCCGGGCTGCTGCGCTGCAAAATCGCCGTCAGGCTGCCGCGCTGCTCACCTGCAAGGAGACATCGCCAGGCTGCTGCGTCGAGGACCTGAAGCACCACACCGACGTCAAGCCGCCGGGCTGCCGTGGTGCTCCTGAGATCCACGACTCGCCATCGCCCAAAGCAAGCCACCAGTTCATCTCCACGCCGCTGCCGTGCCCAAAGAAGCAAGTGCCCGAGCAGCAACAGAAGGGCTCTACCCGCAACCTCCGGCAAGCACGGAACAAGGTGAGAACAGAGTCTCATGGCGTTCTTCTGATCCTCTCCCTTTCTTCATCTTCGCGGCTCCACGGCGCTCGGCAACAACCAAATCCTCTTCATCGACACCATGACCAAGGCATCATGCGTAGCTTCACTCTCTTGAGTTAGTTGCCATGAGATGTTTCAAGACCCCATGCCAGACTTGTCATACAAACTGGATAGGGAAGAGCCTTGTTCCCATGAACAAGAGCTATGTTCATCATCGTCTCCAAAATCAAGGCCTCAGATGCGACTTGGCTCCATCGAGCAAGTTACATATGAGTTGTCTCAAGACCCCATGCCGGATTTGTCGTACAAACCGGACAGGGAAGGGCGTCGTTCTCTTGAACGGAAGCCTGAGCTATCAACATGCAAAGATGTTCCTCGCTGCTCTCTGTGCATGAGTTCAATCAACAAGAACCATCGCTCTGTGCACGGGAGATACGTGAATTCCATGCCAAGTGCTGCCTAAAAGCAGCCATATATGATACATATGCATATCCCTAGTCAGTTAGCGTCTCTTGGCACAAAATAGCCAATTAGCATGTACTTGTATATCCGTATATATATTGAACCAACTATGCATCACTAATTAGCTAGTTAGCGTTTGGGCGTATATGCATATGCTGAGCCATCCATGCATCATAGATTAGCTAGCTAGCATGTGCACGTGTACTCGTATATCGAACCTGCCATGCAGTGCATATCCAACCCATGCATGTGTATAAATCGTGTACTCAGGTTTGTGCACTGAAATCATGCCACCGATACGCGCGTCGGGCCGGCAGTTCATGTCGTAATCAAGTTAATAAATTGTATAAAATGGAAAGACAAATGAATCATCCCATTCAGCATGCCATGTAGTAGCAGCTTCTGTCTGCGTATATAAATCATGCGTGTATACTACTCCACGGCAACGTTAGCTTGTGCATCAGGATCATGCCATGAAAATACACATGCCGCCGGCAGTCCATAGTAAACTACACAAAATGACTTTCCATGCTACGTCAGGCTTACAAACCAACAAACAAATCGCCCTGTTCAACTTACCATATAGTCAGAAGCAAAGCTATCTGGCTAGCAACTTCTACCTACATAAATCATGCATGTATGCTACTCCATGATCCGGAGCTATATCGATCAGCCAAATCAAATTTAAGATACTAAATTAATTAGTATGGTCAAAGTAGAGGGTGTCGGGCTTAGCTAGCTAGCATCTTCCGGCTGCATCCCGCACACACGCATTGCGTCCAAATGAAATATAGCATTGCACGCTTCGCGCACAAACCAAACACTGCATGCGCTCTACACTCAAATCAGCCCTGCACGTCCTGATCCCGGTGCATGGCGGTATATAGAAAATACAAACCAAAACGCGCCAGGTTAGTGATAGCTTTGGTTAATCAAATTGAATCAAGCTACTGACTCGATGCCATGCTTCAAAATAATTAAATGGATACGCTAAACTTCTTGGCTGCACCCTGTGATAAATAAAGGTGTAGCCGAGAGCATGCTATGCAGAGAAAAGCATGTTAGTGTCTAGAGTTGAGAAACAAGGTCAAAATAATGAGCACTTGCGCCTATGCACCATGCATGTTAGAATTGTCCAATCCTAATTAAATTAGGAGGCAAGACACTAAACTGCACTTAAGCCAAATGTAAGCAAATATCGTCCGATCCTAATCAATTAGGAGGCAAGACGCTAAACTGCATCCAAATCAAACATAAGCAAACTTCGTCCAATCCTAATCCAACTAGGAGGCAAGACGCTAAACTGCACCCGAATCCAATATAAGCAAATATCGTCCGATCCTGACGAAATTAGGAGGCAAGACGTTAAACTGCACTCAAACCCAATATAAGCAAATATCGTCCGATCCTGACGAAATTAGGAGGCAAGACGTTAAACTGCACTCAAACCCAATATAAGCAAATACCGTCCAATCCTGACGAAATTAGGAGGCAAGACGTTAAACTGCACTCAAACCCAATATAAGCAAATACCGTCCGATCCTGACGAAATTAGGAGGCAAGACGTTAAACTGCACTCAAACCCAATATAAGCAAATATCGTCCGATCCTAATATATTTAGGAGGCAAGACGTTAAACTGCAATCAAACCCAATATAAGCAAATATCGTCCGATCCTAATATATTTAGGAGGCAAGACGTTAAACTGCACTCAAACTAAATATCGTCCTATCCTAATTTAAAATTAGGAGGCAAGACGCTAAACTGCGCTTAAACCAAAACATAAATAAGTAAACCTATCCGATCCTAACCAAATTAGGAGGCATGACACTAAACTGCACTCAAATATCAAATCATGTTTTGTTAATAAGCTAAACGAGTTAGCAACCATTGCTCGATGCATTTGCAGGAGAGCGCATGTAGCTCATCAAGAAATAAACTCATGTCATCTCTAAAGCATATGACATTTATCATGCTCAAGTTTATGCAAGCATGCATCCATCTGCGACTACAGGATTGAAGACTTTTGTTTTCCTTTTTTGTAGTTTGTAATAGCAAGCCATATGATGTAATTTTATTTTTCATGTACTCATGTTGGAACTCTTAATCAGGGGTCTCCTCTACGGAGGTGTAATTAACATAATTTTTATGGAAATATAAGAATTATGGAAGTATGGACTCGCATACCTGTTCTTTACTTTTTGTCCCATTTAAATTAAACCAAAATTAAATTTGTCTCTGCTGACGCGGAGGCGGGTCCTTTAGCCGCCCGTTTCCCCGCCATCAGATTCTGGCACGCCCAGTGGGACATACTTCTCCCCTCATCTTTGAGTTCCAACATGTTTGCATCATATGGCTTTGACCTAAAATGTCAAATGAAATTATATACATGCATATTTGCATTCAAGAAAACTCATATACGGTTTTCTTATATGAAGGTATGGCTGGACGTGTGCAAGAGTTCGTCACCATCCGCATTGGTTCCCTTTGGGTCGATGTGCCCATTGGTCCTGCTCAAGTCACCAGCAGCGCTAGTTCGCTCAACACCACAGCTGCCTCTCCAGTTGTGGTCGCTCAAGACCAAGAAGTTAACTCCAAGCCCGAGGAGGGCTTCACTCCTGTCATCTCCAAAGCTGCCAAGCGGCGTGCAAGGAGGGTTGCTGCCAAAGCAAGAATGATGGCCTCCAATGAGCGCGCTACCAACTGCCGCAAGGCCGCACCTGTCAACAAGGCCGCACCTGTCAACAAGGCCGCACCTACCAACGTTGTGGCTCCTAGCTCATCCAAGCCCAAGGGTGACAAACCCTCAAGCTCCAAGGTGGCGCCAAGCTTCCGCCCCACCACACTTGGGGAATGGCCTGTTTGTGCTAAGAAGGCAGCATCAACCAAGCCGACATCGCCAAGGGTGTCCTTTGCATCAACCCCAAAGACAAAGGGGGCGATGCCATCGTCTGCCACTCCTGCCCCAAGCAAATTGGAGGCACCACAAATGAAGACTACTCCAACTTTCCCACCTCCAAGTAGGGGGATAGTGCTGCGGGATCCACCTCAAAAGCCGCAGCTCAACAACAAAGAGAAAGTTCCTACCAGCAAAGGCAAAGCTGTGGCGTTGATAGATAGTACGTCGTCCATGGATAGTGATTCATCGACCAAGAGCCGACTTCGGGCTGAGGCCCCGGAGTTCATCCCTACTACAGTCTGCAATGATCAGCCAAAGCATGAGCTTCGGTGGCAGGGGATTCACCTCTCCCTCAATGATATAAGGAGGGGACATGTGGATCCTGCTGCGACACTCTCTGATCCCATATCATCAGAGGTGGCACCACCACGGTCGTCTGCACAAGACTCAGTGTCTCCAAAGCGCCGCCACCGAAGGCAACGCAACATACATCAAGCTTGGGTCAACTTCAACAACTCGATTGATTCCATGACTAATGCGCAACGTGCTTATGTTGTGGACTCAATCTTGGCTCGGCAAAGTAGGGAATATTGCAGGATCCGAAATGCAGCAAGGCAAGCTTTTCAAGCGTCAATGGAAAGGACAATATGCCAAGACCTTAGAAGTTTATTGCCTGGAGCATCCACTTCCGCCGATAATGTTGAAGGTGAAATCATGCGCCGTGCCGAAGCTTTGGCCAAATTGCCTGAGCATAAAGAGTTCATAAAGAAGGACTCGCGACGCGGCAAATATGCAAAGCAAGCTGCAAATGTGCGTGCAAGGCGTGCTAGCTTAAAAGAAAGAGAGCTGGCCATCCCTACCAACTCTACGTCTAGTAGGGTACAGGGGGAGGCGTCATCAAGTCGTGCTGGTGGCACCCTAAATGAGATAAATTTAGTCACTCCAAGATTGAGGAGTACAACAACGGCGCCCTATCAACCCCCTCATAAAAGGGTTACGAGCAATCGTTTCGAGGTGTTCTCTTCCATGCCGGTGAGTGTGGAGGAGGAAGCTTGCAACACAAGTGATACTTCCTCGGCTTCTACACATTTCAAAAGAAAGAAGCCCTGCAAGCAAATTCCTTTGGGTCATCGTCCAACGACTAGAAGTCAAACAAGTTCTGGCTCGGCTGATCTGAACCCACCAAATGGGGAAGATCCACAAGCTTCAAGTGATGATGGTTTACACTCTTCGCATAATGAGAGTGAGCAAGGTGAGGCCGAACAAGTTCTTACCACAAATCATGGACAATCCGTGGAAGAGCAGATGAACCAAATGATGGCTGCTCTACAACAAAAAGAAGAAGAGTTGGCCACTCTCCGTGAGCAAGTAGCCAATGCTAGAAATCAAACCAATAATGATGCAAATCCATCGACCAGCCAGAACGCTCCTCCTCCCCATCCTTCGGCAAGTCAGGATGGTCATCATCCCCATCGTCAACCTGAACTTACCCTTGAAAGCATACAAAGGATGATTTCTGAGGGCGTAAAAGCACAGTATATGCAAACTCATTACTCCATGCGTCCTGGTTATGTTAAACCCTATCCGCCGGAAGTGGACATGGTACCATTTCCAAACAACTATCGCCAGCCGCAGTTTAGCAAGTTCAATGGGACTGGGTCACCACACGAGCATGTGGCTCATTTCCTTGCTGCGTGCCAAGATACGGCACACAATGGAGCTCTCCTCCTACGCCAGTTCGTGCAAACGTTGTCTGGTCCAGCTTTCACATGGTACAGCAAGTTGGCGCCAGGCTCAATCCGCACATGGGAGCAAATGCAAAACGCCTTCCTAGAGCGCTTCTATAGCACTCAAAGGATGGTGGGAATAACTGAGCTGACTCAAACTATGCAAAGGCCAATTGAGAAGGCTGCAGATTTCATCAATAGGTGGAGAAACTTGAGCCTCCACTGCCCACAGCCAATCACGGAACCAGAAGCGGTCCGTATGTGCATGAACAACTTGAGCCCTGACATGGCCATCCACCTACAAGGTGTACGGCCAATAACTTTTGAAGAGTTGTCCTCAAAAGCCACTGATATTGAGAACTACATGCAACGAGTTTCTCGACCAGGGAGGGCATTCAACAAGCCATTGGAAAAGAATGGCCAGCATGATAGGCCGCCTGCCAAAACAAAACAAATGCAGGCCATGGAGGCCACGGTGGCTCCCCAAAAGTTCCAAACTAGGGGCGTCTCCATGAAATTCCAAAAGAGAGAAAAGGGTGATACGTCCGCTCCTAGGAGGCCAACTCTTAGTGAGCGACAAAATCAGAAATACTCCTTTCCTGTCGAAGAAGTGGATGATCTCTTCATGGGATTGAGGGAATTGGGACTCATTGAGCTCCCTAAACCAAAGAGGCCCGAAGAAGCTTCTAAATTTGATGATCCCAATTTCTGCCACTATCATCGCATCCTAGGTCATACACTCAAGGATTGCTTTTGGTCAAAAACTTGATACAGAAGCTCATAGATGAGGGCACCTTAGATGCTGATCAACAGAAAAATATGATGAAAGGGAAGAAAACGGCTACGTCAAATGTCGCCACCTTTCAAAATGATTCGGTGAGTTGTGCAACTCCAAAAATGTGGCCAACTTATGATCAATATATGATATCAAAACCTGAGCATGTTAATGTGTCTTTCTCAGGACATCCAAAACAGCAAGCTGAGCGCCAGCATGAGGGCAAGGCTTTCCTTCAATGGATCCATTCCCCAAAAGGAGGACCATCAAGTTCCCAAAGATCAGGAGAGCGTCGACAGCAACTCTCAAGACGATTTGCTCTACGACGAATGATGGAAAAGGGCGAAGGCCCGCGCTTCTACCATGATATCAAGAGGCGTGAGGCCGACTCCCTCGAAAAATATGATGTCTTCCCCATCGGAGTTTTTGAGGATGATGATGATGAGTCTCTTCACTTCCCTGAAGAAGAGACAGTAGAAGTTGATGAACTTCAGCTTAGATCAGGCCGTCAACTTCCTAGACCATCTCCTCAACAAAGAAATCCCCAAAATGTAACTCCGAGTGATGTAACTGACCATGTTCCTCATGTGTCGGTCAAATATGATGTAGTCTCGCACTTGAAGAAAATACCAGCGATGTTGTCTGTGTATGATGCTTTGTGTCTCTCTTCTGATTTACGAAAAGCGTTTATTACTGCACTTTCGTTTCCTGAAGATTATAGGGTTGAGGTTTCACAAGCAGAAGTAAAATTAGCACGAGCTCGAGGTATTACCTTCAGTGATGAGGATCTGTTATTAGGAAATATAAAACATAACAGGCCCCTTTTCATGCTTGGCGAGATTGATGATCTTCCTGTTAATCGTATAATGATTGATGGTGGTTCAGCCATAAACTTGTTGCCCATGCGCACTCTCAAAAAGATAGGATATTCTAAAGGAGATTTATGTCACTCAAATGTTGTTATTCATGGCTTCAATCAATCAGGTCAAGAAGCCTTGGGTACCATATGTCTAGTTTTAAAATTTGAAAGTTTCACGACATACGTAAAGTTTTATGTGATCGATGCGGCAACCTCATATAATGCTCTCATTGGTCGCCCATGGCTGCATGAAAATGGAGTTATTCCATCTACTCTCCATCAATGCATCAAGTACAAAGATCCTTCAGGAGATATAATAAGGATTTTTGCGGATAAGAAGCCATTTACTACGGCAGAAACCTTCTATGCTGACGCGAAGTTCTATTTTGAGCATGTTGATAAAGTCTCAAAGCCAAAACCAACATTGCCATTAGAACAAAATATCCCCAAGATAGAAGTTGGCGAGGCCACGTCAAGCAAAAAAGTATATCGATATATACCAAATAATCAAAGGAAGAAAGGCGATCCAATATTTCGCGTCATAAATAAAAAGTCCTCTCAAAATAGAGGTACTTCATTCCCAACTCCCTTACCTCCTTTGGTGCAATACAAAATTAAACAAGCCCAAATTGAAAGGGATGATAAAAGAAAAATGTCTACACAAATTACTTTGTTAAATAAAGATGATCAAACATTACCTATCTCTTTATATGATGACAAAGTTCTTTACATGATGCAACAGATGGGATATGATATATCTACTGGTCCATCTCTATGTGACGGCCGGGGGCAACTCGCACCTTTTGAAAAGTTGTTGTCCGAGGGTCAACTCAATGCTTTATATCAAGACGAAGTATTGAAAGAAGAAAAATATGGTTTAGGCTATGAAGTTAATATGACTTCCGCTGAGCCTATTGGTGCTACTGAAGCATCTCCACAAATGGAGGATGGAAATCAACCAACTATTGATGAGTTGGAAGAAATTAATATTGGCACGGATGATGATCCCCGTCCAATCTTCATCAGCAAACATCTATCCAAACAAAGTAAGAAAGAATACCATAAATTTCTTTCTGCAAATAGAGATGTATTTGCTTGGTCTTATGAAGAAATGCCAGGTTTAGATCCAGCGGTGGCGGTACATAAATTGGCCGTCCAAAAAGATGTCACTCCAGTGAAGCAAGGACAAAGAAGATTTCGTCCAGAACTTCTCCCACAAATAGAGGCTGAAGTCGATAAGCTCATAGCTGCTGGGTTTATTCGAGAAGTAAAATACCCGAAATGGGTGTCTAGTATTGTACCCGTTAAAAAGAAAAATGGGAAGATACGTGTGTGTGTTGATTTCAGAGATTTAAATAAAGCATGTCCAAAAGATGACTTTCCAATTCCGATCTCTGAAATCCTTATTGATGCTACTATGGGATATGAAATATTCTCCTTCATGGATGGTTTCTCTGGTTACAACCAAATAAAAATGTCACCAGAAGATGAGGAGTTAACGGCATTCCGCACACCAAAGGGAATATATTGTTATAAAGTGATGCCTTTTGGGTTAAAAAATGCGGGTGCCACATATCAACGTGCAATGACCATTATTTTAGATGGATTGTTGTATGAAATCGTTGAATGCTATATAGATGATATTGTTGTAAAATCTAAGCGCGAGAAAGACCACTTAAAACACTTAGAAAAGGTGTTTGAACGCCTCAGGAAGCATAAACTGAAAATGAATCCTATGAAGTGCGCTTTTGGGGTAACTTCGGGAAAATTCTTGGGTTTCGTAGTTACCAAACATGGCATTGAAATTGACCCTACTAAAATAAAGACAATCGTCAACATGCCTCGACCAACAAACTTGCACGAATTAAAGAGCCTCCAAGGCCATTTAGCATATATAAGGAGGTTCATTTCAAATCTGGCCGGGAGGTGCAAACCTTTCTCTCGGCTCATGAAAAAAGGAGTTCCGTTCCAATGGGATCAAGCATGTCAGAATGCATTTGATGATATAAAGAAATATTTAACAAATCCTCCTGTCTTATGCGCGCCAATTAAAGGGCGGCCGCTAATCCTCTACACAGCAGCCATGCCAACTTCATTAGGTGCTCTGTTAGCACAAACCAATGATGAAGGGAAAGAAGTCTCCCTATACTATTTGAGTCGCACCCTGCTGGGGGCAGAGTGCAACTACCCAGATATAGAAAAAATATGCTTAGCACTTGTGTTTGCAGCTCAAAAGCTCCGCCATTACATGCTAGAACATACCGTACATCTCGTGTCGAGAGCTGATCCACTCCGACATATTTTAAGTAAAATGACATTATCAGGTAGATTGGCCAAGTGGGCCATGATCCTTTCACAATTTGATATTGTGTTTGTGCCACAGAAAGCCATTAAAGGTCAAGCTTTGGCTAATTTTCTAGCTGCACATCCTACACCTGATGACTTTCCCATTGATGATGATCTGCCAGATGAGGAAGCCTTCACCACTACGGTATCTAATCCTACGTGGCAAATGTATTTTGATGGCGCTTGCCGAAAGTCAGGAGCAGGTGCGGGAGTTGTGTTTGTCACACCTGATGAGGCAATACTCCCATATTCTTTCACACTAACTTCAGCGGTTTCAAATAATGCTGCTGAATATGAAGCACTAATTATTGGGCTTGAAATTGCTCACAACATGGGCCTAAATACACTTTCTGTGTATGGAGACTCCCAATTAATAGTAAATCAACTATTGGGAACATATACTGTAAAGAAAGAAGGACTTGTGCCATATTTTCGGAAAGCAACAGAATTAATGGCTATGTTTGCTGATCTAAAAATTATGCATGTTGTAAGAAGCCAAAATGAGAAAGCAGATGCATTGGCAAGCTTAGCTGCCAGTATGTCAATAAGTCCACATCAAACTATGGATGTTCATGTAGAGGAACGAAGAGTTCTCCCTGTACTTGCTGAGGAAAAGAATGTATTATCTACTTCAGCCATGACTATTGACACATATGAAATAGAAATGGGTGATTGGAGAACACCTTTTCTGGATTATTTGATTCATGGATATTTGCCCCTGGATTCTAGTGAAAGGTCTAGGATTCGAAAGAGGTCAATAAATTATACATGTATAAATGACACGCTCTATCGGCGTTCTTGCGATGGCATTTTACTCCGTTGCCTTGCCGGGAATGAAGTAATTGAAGCCTTAAAAGAAGTTCATTCTGGAGCGTGTGGCGCACACCAATCTGGACCAAAACTACATTACCAATTAAAACATTTGGGTTATTATTGGCCTACAATGTTTGATGATGCTATGAATTTTGCAAAGAGATGTCATGAATGCCAAATACATGGTAATTTCATACATCAGCCCCATGAACCCTTACATCCAACAAACATGTCTTGGCCCTTTGAAATGTGGGGAATGGATGTAGTTGGGCCTATAAATCCCCCGTCCTCTAAGGGACACAAGTTCATTCTTGCTGCAACCGACTACTTCTCTAAGTGGGCGGAGGCTGTAGCACTCAAAGAAGTTAAAGCAGAAAATGTAGAAGATTTTATAAGGATGAACCTTATATATCGATTTGGGATTCCAGCCCGCATCATTTCCGATAACGGAAGTTCTTTTAAAAATCGGCCAATAGAGAAGATGTGTGCCAAATTCAAAATTAAGCATCACTTCTCCACTAGGTATAATCCATCTGCTAACGGTCAAGCTGAAGCATTTAATAAAGTGCTATGCAAATTACTTAAAAAGGTTGTCTTACAAAATAAGAGACATTGGCATGAAAAATTACTCGAGTCTTTGTGGGCGTATAGAACCACAACTCGGACACCAACGAAAATGACGCCCTACTCACTTGTATATGGAGGAGAGGCGGTCCTACCATTGGAAGTGCAAATTGCCTCTTTACGAGTCGCTATCCGAGAAGAACTCAATGAGGATGAATCAGCGAAATTACGCCTAAAAGAACTGGATAATCTCGAAGAAAAACGGCTTCATGCGCTGCAAAATTTGGAGGCATACCAAGCCCGAATGTCTCGAGCGTTCGATAAACGGGTGAAACGGAGATCGTTCAAAGAGGGAGATTTAGTTCTTGCAGTCATTCGACCCATGAATATTACTCATCGAATGCAAAGCAAGTTTGAGCCTAAATGGGAAGGTCCATATATCGTAAAGGATGTTTACTCCAATGGTGCTTATAGGATTATATCCCCAGATGGCGAGTATTACCCACCACCGGTCAATGGAAAATTCTTGAAGCGCTACTATGCATAAAAAAAAAGGACATATATACGCTCTGTCATGAGCCTAAACTGTCAAATAAAAGTAAAATATCACTCCATTGCTCACGAGATTAAACTGTAGCATAAAAAATTGTACGCTCCCGCATGAGCCTAAACTGCTAAGATAAAATAAATAATACTCCGTCACGAGCCTAAACTGTCAACTAAAAGAAAAATAACGCTCCGTCATGAGCCTAAACCGTCAATTAAAAGAAGAATAAATCATTGCGCTCCGTCATGAGCCTAAACTGTCGAGTAAAAAAATATCGCTCCATTGCTCATGAGCTTAAACTGTGGCACCATGAAAGAAAAGCATTACACTCCTACACGAGCCTAAACTGTTAAAATAAAAAAAAGACATTGCTCCATTGCTCACGAGTTTAAACTGTAGCATCATAAAAAAATCATTATACTCCTGCACGAGTCTAAATTGCTAAAAAAAAAACTGCTCCATTGCTCACGAGCTTAAACTGTAGCATCACAATAAGAAAGATAGAAATAAATTTCATGCTCCCGCATGAGCCTAAACTGCTAATAAAACAAAATACATCGCTCCCGCATGAGCCTAAACTGCTAAGATAAAATAAATAATACTCCGTCACGAGCCTAAACTGTCAACTAAAAGAAAAATAACGCTCCGTCATGAGCCTAAACCGTCAATTAAAAGAAGAATAAATCATTGCGCTCCGACATGAGCCTAAACTGTCGAGTAAAAAAAAATATCGCTCCATTGCTCATGAGCTTAAACTGTGGCACCATGAAAGAAAAGCATTACACTCCTACACGAGCCTAAACTGTTAAAATAAAAAAAAGACATTGCTCCATTGCTCACGAGTTTAAACTGTAACATCATAAAAAAATCATTATACTCCTGCACGAGTCTAAATTGCTAAAAAAAAACTGCTCCATTGCTCACGAGCTTAAACTGTAGCATCACAATAAGAAAGATAGAAATAAATTTCATGCTCCCGCATGAGCCTAAACTGCTAATAAAACAAAATACATCGCTCCCGCATGAGCCTAAACTGCTAAGATAAAATAAATAATACTCCGTCACGAGCCTAAACTGTCAACTAAAAGAAAAATAACGCTCCGTCATGAGCCTAAACCGTCAATTAAAAGAAGAATAAATCATTGCGCTCCGACATGAGCCTAAACTGTCGAGTAAAAAAATATCGCTCCATTGCTCATGAGCTTAAACTGTGGCACCATGAAAGAAAAGCATTACACTCCTACACGAGCCTAAACTGTTAAAATAAAAAAAAGACATTGCTCCATTGCTCACGAGTTTAAACTGTAACATCATAAAAAAATCATTATACTCCTGCACGAGTCTAAATTGCTAAAAAAAACTGCTCCATTGCTCACGAGCTTAAACTGTAGCATCACAATAAGAAAGATAGAAAATAAATTTCATGCTCCCGCATGAGCCTAAACTGCTAATAAAACAAAATACATCGCTCCGGCATAAGCCTAAACTGCCAAAGGAAAATATATTGCTCCATTACTCATAAGCTTAAACTATAGCGAGTTGATAAATATAAACGCTCCAATGTTTAACAAACTTGAATTATAAGTAAGAAAAAAATGCTCCACTTGACATGACCTTAAACAGTTGGCAACAAAAGTAAATATCAGATATTCACATTCTTCCACTGCTTTCATGAGCCTAAGATAAAAAGTTTTGTTGCTTCATGAACCTAAACAAGAAGAAAAAAAAAAGAGAGTAGTAAATGCTCTTTGTGTCTTGATAAACCTAAAGTAGGAATCAAGTTTAAGTTGTTATCATGAAACAATATAGGGGCATACATGTTTCGCCAAAATATGTTATGTGTCTATCAAAATGGATATCTTAAAAAAAATCTCAAGTTTCGAGCTCCGGATCCGTCAACATGTATTCTCCGCACCCGAACCTCGAGGGGGCATCTGTTGACACGGTTTTTGACTAAAAAAATGTGTACGCTATTTACCCTAAGATGATATAAATAGTAAATGTGGCCAAATTCCATATAAAATTGAAGTGAATAGATAAGAGAAATAACATTTAAGGAAAATAAAATTAGCGTAATATGATATCGGCTACGAAAACGTGGTGCACCCAAATGAATATATATGAATGGATACGCATGCTCCCACATGCAAATACGATGTACTCGCAACGAATACGTGGCCGTTGTATGAATATGGTAGAGTATACGTTAACGGTGTTTATACTTGGCTAATTGAATAACTAGGCAATATGCATGATCATCTTCACGTTTGAGCTTGCATGCCAACACGCTCGATATGCTCAACCATATATATGTTCGTGCGTCATGATGATAAGGCTGGCCGCATGCGCAGGTGGCATGAAGTTATTCGCCCGGCCAAGTGACAATTGAATTCTTCACTTAATCACTCTAATTAGCAATGTGAATAAATAAATAAAGGAAAATGGCCCACAGGCCATGCCGTTCAATCCTGCACGCGCGCTTTATTTCAAACACAAGGCCGAGCTCGATCCAAATCGTCACGTCGAAGGCACTGACCGAGTCAAGCATCCCACGATGCCCACGATCAGCAAAGCAGCACGCGCGAGCGTCGTTGGAGCGAATTCAAAATCAGATGAAATGAGCGCCAATCCTCGGACAACTGCTCTCCGGCCGGTTCTATAAGTAGCAGGCTACAGCGGTCGTCCAAAGGCCCCCCGCTCCTCCGATCAGAAGTGCCGCCGGGCTGCTGCGCTGCAAAATCGCCGTCAGGCTGCCGCGCTGCTCACCTGCAAGGAGACATCGCCAGGCTGCTGCGTCGAGGACCTGAAGCACCACACCGACGTCAAGCCGCCGGGCTGCCGTGGTGCTCCTGAGATCCACGACTCGCCATCGCCCAAAGCAAGCCACCAGTTCATCTCCACGCCGCTGCCGTGCCCAAAGAAGCAAGTGCCCGAGCAGCAACAGAAGGGCTCTACCCGCAACCTCCGGCAAGCACGGAACAAGGTGAGAACAGAGTCTCATGGCGTTCTTCTGATCCTCTCCCTTTCTTCATCTTCGCGGCTCCACGGCGCTCGGCAACAACCAAATCCTCTTCATCGACACCATGACCAAGGCATCATGCGTAGCTTCACTCTCTTGAGTTAGTTGCCATGAGATGTTTCAAGACCCCATGCCAGACTTGTCATACAAACTGGATAGGGAAGAGCCTTGTTCCCATGAACAAGAGCTATGTTCATCATCGTCTCCAAAATCAAGGCCTCAGATGCGACTTGGCTCCATCGAGCAAGTTACATATGAGTTGTCTCAAGACCCCATGCCGGATTTGTCGTACAAACCGGACAGGGAAGGGCGTCGTTCTCTTGAACGGAAGCCTGAGCTATCAACATGCAAAGATGTTCCTCGCTGCTCTCTGTGCATGAGTTCAATCAACAAGAACCATCGCTCTGTGCACGGGAGATACGTGAATTCCATGCCAAGTGCTGCCTAAAAGCAGCCATATATGATACATATGCATATCCCTAGTCAGTTAGCGTCTCTTGGCACAAAATAGCCAATTAGCATGTACTTGTATATCCGTATATATATTGAACCAACTATGCATCACTAATTAGCTAGTTAGCGTTTGGGCGTATATGCATATGCTGAGCCATCCATGCATCATAGATTAGCTAGCTAGCATGTGCACGTGTACTCGTATATCGAACCTGCCATGCAGTGCATATCCAACCCATGCATGTGTATAAATCGTGTACTCAGGTTTGTGCACTGAAATCATGCCACCGATACGCGCGTCGGGCCGGCAGTTCATGTCGTAATCAAGTTAATAAATTGTATAAAATGGAAAGACAAATGAATCATCCCATTCAGCATGCCATGTAGTAGCAGCTTCTGTCTGCGTATATAAATCATGCGTGTATACTACTCCACGGCAACGTTAGCTTGTGCATCAGGATCATGCCATGAAAATACACATGCCGCCGGCAGTCCATAGTAAACTACACAAAATGACTTTCCATGCTACGTCAGGCTTACAAACCAACAAACAAATCGCCCTGTTCAACTTACCATATAGTCAGAAGCAAAGCTATCTGGCTAGCAACTTCTACCTACATAAATCATGCATGTATGCTACTCCATGATCCGGAGCTATATCGATCAGCCAAATCAAATTTAAGATACTAAATTAATTAGTATGGTCAAAGTAGAGGGTGTCGGGCTTAGCTAGCTAGCATCTTCCGGCTGCATCCCGCACACACGCATTGCGTCCAAATGAAATATAGCATTGCACGCTTCGCGCACAAACCAAACACTGCATGCGCTCTACACTCAAATCAGCCCTGCACGTCCTGATCCCGGTGCATGGCGGTATATAGAAAATACAAACCAAAACGCGCCAGGTTAGTGATAGCTTTGGTTAATCAAATTGAATCAAGCTACTGACTCGATGCCATGCTTCAAAATAATTAAATGGATACGCTAAACTTCTTGGCTGCACCCTGTGATAAATAAAGGTGTAGCCGAGAGCATGCTATGCAGAGAAAAGCATGTTAGTGACTAGAGTTGAGAAACAAGGTCAAAATAATGAGCACTTGCGCCTATGCACCATGCATGTTAGAATTGTCCAATCCTAATTAAATTAGGAGGCAAGACACTAAACTGCACTTAAGCCAAATGTAAGCAAATATCGTCCGATCCTAATCAATTAGGAGGCAAGACGCTAAACTGCATCCAAATCAAACATAAGCAAACTTCGTCCAATCCTAATCCAACTAGGAGGCAAGACGCTAAACTGCACCCGAATCCAATATAAGCAAATATCGTCCGATCCTGACGAAATTAGGAGGCAAGACGTTAAACTGCACTCAAACCCAATATAAGCAAATATCGTCCGATCCTGACGAAATTAGGAGGCAAGACGTTAAACTGCACTCAAACCCAATATAAGCAAATACCGTCCAATCCTGACGAAATTAGGAGGCAAGACGTTAAACTGCACTCAAACCCAATATAAGCAAATACCGTCCGATCCTGACGAAATTAGGAGGCAAGACGTTAAACTGCACTCAAACCCAATATAAGCAAATATCGTCCGATCCTAATATATTTAGGAGGCAAGACGTTAAACTGCAATCAAACCCAATATAAGCAAATATCGTCCGATCCTAATATATTTAGGAGGCAAGACGTTAAACTGCACTCAAACTAAATATCGTCCTATCCTAATTTAAAATTAGGAGGCAAGACGCTAAACTGCGCTTAAACCAAAACATAAATAAGTAAACCTATCCGATCCTAACCAAATTAGGAGGCATGACACTAAACTGCACTCAAATATCAAATCATGTTTTGTTAATAAGCTAAACGAGTTAGCAACCATTGCTCGATGCATTTGCAGGAGAGCGCATGTAGCTCATCAAGAAATAAACTCATGTCATCTCTAAAGCATATGACATTTATCATGCTCAAGTTTATGCAAGCATGCATCCATCTGCGACTACAGGATTGAAGACTTTTGTTTTCCTTTTTTGTAGTTTGTAATAGCAAGCCATATGATGTAATTTTATTTTTCATGTACTCATGTTGGAACTCTTAATCAGGGGTCTCCTCTACGGAGGTGTAATTAACATAATTTTTATGGAAATATAAGAATTATGGAAGTATGGACTCGCATACCTGTTCTTTACTTTTTGTCCCATTTAAATTAAACCAAAATTAAATTTGTCTCTGCTGACGCGGAGGCGGGTCCTTTAGCCGCCCGTTTCCCCGCCATCACTAGGGCTTCATTATCAGAGGTCGGGATGGCGATATTGTGCTAACAGGGATAGGCTCTCCATGCAGAATTGATTGTCTGTCTTCAAGGCGCGCAGGCGGCCCTGAACTTTGGGATCAGTAATTTGATCATGGAGACGCATGCCTTGTTATTCAGCAGGAATTGGCCTCACCGACTCCCTGTGACCGACATGAAGGAGGCTTGGCTCACAGGCTCCGGAGTTAAGATCGTTAGTTCAATCATGCTTTACTCATTTTGAATGCGTGTGTAAGAATCATGCTTATAATGCAGCCGGCCATGCGTTGGCGGACTTGGGGTATGACCGTATGAGTGTGTTGAAGAGGAAGAGATTATTATCAGGGTCTTTGCTCACTCGAATGTCAATCTAATAATTGTGTTGTGTTTGCTGATTCCTCAGCCAATAAAGTATTGAAAGTCGTCCGAGTAATCAAAAGAAAAAGGTTGTAAACAGGTCATACTAAGATGGTAAGCATAGAGCACAAGGGAAATGAGTGTCGTGGGACCCAAAGTGCATGCGTGCAATCCAATGTTTAGTGTGACTTTCTTGACTTTTCTTTTCTCATGACAAAAGATAAAACCGATTGAATTCCACTCAGGTCCCGTTTGGATCCTCGAAATTGAATTCATTTTAATAATTATAATTTTGACACATATTAATTAAACTAATATGGTTGTATATGGATTATTTTTATATATTATTGATTGTTATATAAGAGATACTTATGTGTTGCATTTCTTTCCGTAGGGGAGTGAGTTGAAGAATACGTTATAAGTTGTAAAGTAGAAACATAATACGATGATCTATAGAATCCATTTCCATTTTCCACCCTAGAAATTTGATATAGGCTTATAAATTAACTTTGGGAAGTGGTGAAATGTCAAATTCCAAGCCAAATAGCTTAATTTATTAAGTAGATTCAAATTCCTCCAAATGAAAGGATCCAAACGGCCCCTAATAATTATTTTTGTATAGGAATTTTATTTATTTTGTTTTATATCTTTGGTGAATCTAAATCATTATAATTTGGACATATAAAGGTGAATATGACGGTTTTAGCTCTTGATAGTAAATGATTTGGACATATAGAGATGATTTTTTTAATAAAAAAACTTTACTTACATAGATACACTAGTACTACTTAGTTGTATTAATTTGGTACATTTTTTTCTAATAGTTGTTTTATATTTTGCCAACACGTGTTATATCCTGAGAGTAAAAGAGTAATATGTGTATTACATTATTATTAGGACCGGAGGGTGAATAGCTGCCCAAAAAGAGGGTCTGGGGGGTTAATCTACAAGAAAAAAAATAGTGGGCAGCCAGCGAGGGAGTGATATGTGAATGTGCCAAAAGGTTCTGGACCTTGATGTAGCACTGCAGAAGTTGAGAGGGCATGTAAAGAATGCTTCAGGGGCATATGCGCAACGGAAAACATGCAGCCAGGGGTGTACCTATAAGACCAATAAAAGTGAACAGGGACCAACGCGTAAAACCGCAAAAAAATTGGACCATTTCTCAATTTGTACCTGTCATCCTTGCGCAGGGTATGCTACTTTTGGCACGTACCATTTCCGATTTCAGTTGGTTCGCTAGCTTTTGGTACGTATCGTTCCAATTTTAACAGGTGTCTCCGAAGAGACAACAGGTTGCCTGCAGCTTAGCTTATAAGCTGCTGTTTAGTTCGTTCGCTAGCTTGTTTGGTACTAATTGCGGAGTCCGCCGCTGGTTCTTCCCGCAGGCCGCAACGACTCACGCCTCGTGGGCTGGATCCTTTAGCGTGGCCTAGCCATCACAGGGAATAGCGAAGTGGGCTTTATATTTCCCTTGGCAAGATTGCAGGCCCTTTTGTGACGCATTATCCAAGTGCACAATTAGTAGGTCCATACTACTGTACTAGTGGTGAACATATTCACTCAAAATAACAGTTATACACATTTATATATTTCTTCTCATAAAAAATCAATAAATTATATTTCCATATGAATGAATTTCAACAAGTATGGTAATCGCAATGCTCTATTCCTCTATAGAAACGTGTATATCTTCATTTAAGTTTTCCTGGATCGAATGAAAAATAGCATTCCCATTTTCCTTATTTCGTTGTTTAGAAACTAAGGTGTGGACTATTTTAGTATGATCTAAGTGGTGTCCTTTTCTAAATTTTGTTACATGTGGACACACTTCTACGGATACAAAGATCCGAGGCTAGATATTTGCAATCTCTCCTCCCTCACTCATTTTCTAGTCTAGATCTAGATATTTAATGCCCTATGTTCACTTTACCTTTTCTCCCTTTTCAAAATAGTTCAAATCTTTTTCGTCCACTTTCTATTTTTGTTTTTCCTCACATAACTAGGACAACCTTAAAGAAACTAAGCGATCTAACTATTCTTTTCTTAAGGTCTTGTTTGGATGCGCATGTATCTACCTCAACCCATATGGATTGGAGTGAAAATTAGTTTAAATACACTCCAACACATATAGTTTGAGAGAGATAAATGTGCATCCAAATCAGACCTAAGAATGGAGGTGAGTGTCCAGGTTCATAGCTAGAATTGCGTTTTTTTTGGGACGGAGGGAGTATAGTTTTGAAAAATCACATTTCCATTTTACTTATTTTCATTGTTTATTATAAATTAAGGTGTGTACTATTTAGTTTTTTTTGGAAGCGGAAGATTTTATTAAACCAAAGAACAGTACATCGAGTTGATACACAGACTTTGAAACACTCCCAGCCTCTGCCTGACTAAGAGGCACACAACATAAAGAGAGATCGGAAAATTAACAACTAATGACAGTCAATCCGTAGACTAGACCGCCACCCAAACGCCTGGGAAAAGAAGACCTTCGCCACCTACTCCAATTGTTGTGAGACCACTATAACTATACCCTGCATATCCGACCGCTGGAGGATATCCCAAGAACGGAGTCGATGGGTAGTTGCATAGATAACCTGCAAGGGAGAGTAAAGTTTTTTCTTTTCAAAGACAATATCATTTCTGTGCAACCATATAGACCAGACAATCACTCCCGCTCCCAAAGAGCTAAAGACCTGAGATCTTTCTTGACACCATACAACCAATTACCAAACATATGCGATATACTTTGGGGTTTTGCTAAATTAAACGCTATGTGAGAAACGCTCCAAACCCAACGTGCAAAACGGCAATCAATAAACAAGTGTTGAATTGTCTCGTCCTCATGACAAAAACAACAAGTTTTGTTTCCTTGCCATTTGCGCTTCAATAAATTATCCTTAGTTAACACAACACCTCTTCTGAGATACCACAAGAAAATTTTAAACTTAAGGGAAGCTTTCAATTTCCACAGTCTCTTGTTAGTATTTAGTATTGGAGTTTGTATCATAGCTCTATAAAAATATTTCACCGAGAATTGATCATTTTGGTGCAAAGACCAATGAAATTCATCATGACCTTGTGATAAATGAAAACTACTCAAACGTGTTAGCAAATGATTCCATGAAACTAGTTTCGGACCTATCAGATTTCTCCTCCAAGAGATATTTGGAGGCGTTGAAGCAAGGACTTCTGAAATGGACACAAATTTTGGTCTAACAATATTATACAAACCCGGATACTGGATCATCAATGGATCATTGCCTAACCATGTGTCCTCCCAGAACCTGACTTGCGATCCATCTTTTATTACAAAAGATCCATACTTGAGAAACTCATTCTTAATCTTTAAAAGACTTGCCCAAAAATAAGAGTCTCCTTGTTTCCTTTCTGCTTGTACCAGGGGTCTTGATCCTAAATATTTATTTTGTAATAGTTGCTGCCATGTACCATTCGTCGTTAACAATTTAAAAAGCCATTTACCTAATAGAGCAATATTCTTAAGGTTCAGATCATGAATACCCAGACCACCTTGTTCTTTTGGTTGGCATAGAACAGTCCATTTGGCAAGACGATATTTTTTCTTGTGTTCATCTCCTTGCTAATAGAATCTGGATCTAAAATAATCTAATTTCCTAAGAACCCCTTTAGGTAAGACGAAAAAGGACATCATATACATTGGAAGGCTACTCAAAACAGAATTAATCAATGTCAATCTCCCCCCTATTGAGAGGTGTTTGCTCTTCCAACTGCTGAGTCTTTTTTCAAAACGCTCTACCACCACTCTCCAATCCACATTTTTAAGCTTTCTATAATGTATCGGGATCCCCAGATACTTAAGTGGTAGGTCACCAGATTTGCATCCAAACAGATCAACATATTCCTGTCGTGCAAACTCAGCTTCCCCAAAACAGAAAAGTTCACTCTTGTGAAAATTTATTTTTAATCCAGACACTTGTTCAAAAGCACATAGCAAGAGTTTCAAGTTCTTAGCCTTTTCCAAATCATGATCTAAGAATAAGATGGTGTCATCTGCATACTGTAGAATTGATAAGCCATCATCAATTAGATGTGGCACAACTCCACTAATTTGGCCATCAACCTTAGCTCTTCTAACAAGGACAACTAACATGTCTGCTACAATATTAAAAAGAATAGGCGACAAAGGATCACCCTGTCGAAGACCTTTCTTTGTTTGAAAGAAATGTCCGACCTCATCATTAACATTAATAGCAACACTTCCCCCCGATATGAATGATTTAACCCAAGCTATCCACTTAGGCGAAAATCCCTTCATTCGTAAGGTTTGGAATAAGAATGGTCATTTTACTTTGTCATAGGCTTTTTCAAAATCAACCTTTAGGATCACCCCATTCAAATTCTTCCTATGTAATTCATGTACAATTTCATGCAGTATGACGACTCCCTCTAGGATATTCCGTCCACGCATGAAAGTTGTCTGAGTCGGGCTAATGACTTTATTTGCTACCAGATTAACCCTCATTGTTGTTACCTTAGTGAATATTTTAAAACTTACATTTAGGAGACATCGGTCTATATTGCGTAATAACATTTGCATCTTGAATTTTTGGCAGTAACGTTATGACCCCAAAGTTTAAACTGAATAATGGCAACTCTCCTGAATGAAGTTCATGAAACATTTGCATAAGATCCCCTTTGACGAGATCCCAAAATTTCTGATAAAACTCAGCTGGGAATCCATCTGGGCCCGGAACTTTATTATGTTCCATGCTAAAAATTGTCTTTTTAACTTCATCCTTAGTAAAAGGAGCAATCAAAAGGTCATTTTCGTTCTCAACGACCTGAGGGATATCTGCAGTCCGATGCTCAAAAAGGCTGAACACATTCACCTCAGGTTCACCAAAAAGCTCTTTGTAGAACTTTGTGATGTTTGATTTCAGATTTTCTTGTCCTTCTATTTTTCCATTTTCATCATCAAGAGAGAAAATTATTTTCTTCCTATGTTTTCCATTAGCAACCATTTGGAAGTATCTAGTGTTGTTGTCTTCCAACAGAAATTTTTTTACCTTGGCACGCTGGTATAATTTTATTTCTTCTTCTCTAAGAAGTTTGCATAACTGATCCCGAGTTTGAGCTAGCTGGTTACGCTCACCTTCGGATAAATCCCTAACCTCTGCCGTTGTGTCAAGGTCAATGATTGTGGCTTGAAATTTAGCCTTCTGCTGCTTATAGATTCCATTTTTGTTGGAAGCCCAACCACGCAGATGCCTCCGCAAAGCGCTCAACTTATTGTTCCATTTCTGCACCGAGTTATTGCCCCTTACTTGCTTGTTCCAAATCTGTGACACCCTCTCATTAAAGTCATCATGTGTGAACCAACTAAGCTCGAACCGAAATTGTTTCACATGTCCTGAGTATGCTGGTTCACCCGTGTCTAAAAGCAGAGGAGTATGATCAGATGTTCCTCTATCCAGAGCATGTACAGTAACTAAAGGGTACTTAACTCCCATTCCGTCGTCATGAGCACCCTATCTAGCTTTTCATAAGTCGCATTAGGCAAGGAATTTGCCCAAGTGAATTGACGACCGGAAAGCTCTATCTCCCTTAAGTCAAAGCTGTCAATCACAACATTGAACAGGAATGGCCATCTCTCATTAAATCTTGAGTTGTTTTTCTCTCTGCTATTACTTAGTTTAATCTAAGTTGTGTTCTCTTTTTGTAAATAAATGAATCTAGTTATATGTGGACACACTTGGACAGATGCAAAGATCAAAGGCTAGATATTTACAATCTCACCCTCTTCGATCCACTCTTTTTAATTATTTATGAATGTCCTCTGTTCACTTTTCCTTTTTCTCCCCTTTTCTAAATATTTCAGAATGAATATCTTTCTTCCACTTTCTCTTTTTGATTTTTGTCCCCCACATAACTAGGACAACCTTAATAAAGAAACTAAGCAATCAAACTATTTATTAAAAAAAATATAAAGTATAGATTAAGAAGAAACATCTATCCGGTGTTTCTTCTTTTCTAGATAGACTGTTAATAAGACTGAGGACCATCGGGCACGGTGGCTATGGGTGTGCATCCGCATCGATGGATAACAAAAAAACCATAGTAATGATCATTTTTTTACTATATTTATATCCTCATATCATTGTACTCACAACTCCACAAGACAAGACAAGTATATATGTTTGTTGGATTTGTTCTAGCTCCGCTCATGCCTCCTGACTGAAGTAAGCATCAGCTTTGACGAAAATTCATTCATTCAGGTAAGAAGGCACCTTTCCAATCTTGACTTAGAACGAGCAACTCTTTCTTATCTTACCCTAAAATCTGAAAGGCACTCTGTAAACTAGTAAATCTGTACAATTTCCCAATCCAACAATACGGGTGGGTTAATTAGCTAGGTGGATCAAAGTGCAGCTAAATAAGCCCAAAAGGGAATTTTAGACAGACGTGTTGGATGGAAATAAGGAATCAGTGATTGACGACACACAAACACAAAAACGTGGGTAAGTTAAATTCCACACGCAGCTGTATGCGTTCTTTACATCACAGATCTTGCACCCTACTATACACACACACACACACACACACACACACACACACAAGAAGCTCAGGTTATAGCCTATAGGCTAAACTACAGCTTACAGTTGGCACACCCAAACTGACCGACACGACGACGAGCATCAGCCGATCGAGCAAACAGGAAAAAGAAAAGTGGTGCAAGAAGAGAAGAAAAAGAAGCCGCAGTTTAATTAGTACTAGTACAATACTACTATGGTACAGGTACACGTAGCAGTACTAGCAGTGGTATACAGTATATAGGTACAATCCGTGCGGCCAGCCAGCGGCCGGGATCATCGCCGGAAACACCAGGCAGAGCATGCAGAGATCGAAGCGAACGCCGGCGCCGGCGCCGCGCGCGCGCCGTCACGAGACCAATAAGCTCGGTGAAGACTGAGGGCATGTACATCATAGACGTCCCAGCTCACGTCTTCACTTGGGTCCCCACATCATCAGGTGCATCGCCTTAGCCGTCTTGCCGTGGCCATGGATGTGGTCCTCTCGCCCGCGCCTCCCCGCCGGCTGCCGCGTCGACGGCTCCCTCCCGGCCTCCGCCGACGCGACCGACATGCCGCCGGTGACGCGCGGCAGCTGCAGCTGCTGCGCGGCGTCGCGCGCCAGCGCCCGCAGCGTGGCGAGCTCCGGCCACCTGCTGGTGGTGCTCTCGCTCCCGTTGCTCATGGCCGCCGCCATCGCTGCTGCTGCTGCTGCGCCGTAGCACTAGCACGCACGCACGCCTCCCTCCAACACGACTCGCTCGGGTACTAACTACTACCACATGCCGTGAGCAGGCAGACACCGAGGCGGTCGGTTATATAAGCGCAGCCGAGCTGGAGAGCTAGCTAGAGCACCCCAGGCCCAGCGGACAGCTAGCAGCACAGAGGTGAACGAAGATAAGAATCGACGATAAATATCGCGTACGTGGCGTCATTGACGAGAGGACCGTGGATCATCGAGTGGCCCGGAACCTCCGGCTGACTTGCGCGGTCGTGCATGCCCCCCGATCTTTTCCAGCGCTCCGGTTCGTCCGTCCGGCCAGCTTCTCGATCGGCGTCCGCGCGTCACGTCACGGAGCGGACGCTGGCGTCTCGAGAGCTCCGTGCACGTATGCGCGTGCGGTGTCGTCTGCTCGGTGGTCAGGCCCCGCCCGTCCGGATCAGACGAGCCATCGTACGTCGCGCGCGGCGTTTTTCCTTTCCATTCCACGTACGAGCCGGACGGCCCGCCGGGTCCATCGGCGGTCACTGATCGAGCATCCAAGTGGGGCTGTGGGCGCGGCCGGTTCGCCGACGGGTGGTCGCGATCGATCGGAGACACGGAGGGCTCGATCATTCAAGTGCGTGGGCCTCCGCTGGCGAAAGAGAGGGTTCGCGACTGCTCTCCGGAAGATAAAGTTTTCCAGGTGGGCCAGGCCCGATGGGCTGACACGGGCACGGCCCTATTCAGCACGGCCCGGCCCAGGTGCCTCCGTGCTCGTGCCAGGCACGACCCGTCCCCGTGTCTGGGCTATGTATTCAGCCCATGGGCCAGCACACGCACGACACGGTAAATTGTCAATAGCCGTTGGATCCTATACCTATGGCTGATTTCTAGCCGTTGGGGGACGCGGTATATAACCCGTAGTCGCCCTCTCGACCGCTCCCATCCAAAACCCTAGGTCATTTGCATCACCGCATCGCCCTCTCGCTCTCGCCCCTCTCCGTCTCCGATCCAAAACGCGAAACCCTAGCTCTCCTCCCCGGCTCCCCGTCCCCGCCGCGACCCGCCGCGCCCCTCTCGACTCTCACCCAGTCCTCTCTGCGGATCTGCCTCTCCGTTCGTCAGCCGTGGCTCGGCCTGGGCACAAAAAACCGAGAACCGAACCGAAAATTTCAGTTAGTAGTTCGGTTCTCAAATTCTCATGAACCGAACTAACCGATCAAATTTCGGTTCCTAGGCTCGGTTAACCGAAAGAACCGAAATAACCGAAGTTTACAAACAATCACAAGAAACTTTACAATTTAGATCTAAATACCATCTTAATCCTAGATATAAAAGGTGGATGACACCCTTTCATAGCCTCACATCATCGTGTTTTTTTAATCTTGACATCATACCTTTTTAAAATATTTTTTCCATATTTTTTCTAATTATTTTTTGTTGTTTGTGTAAATTTTGGTTAGTTCGGTCGGAACCGAAACCGAACCGAACTAAACGAAACCGAATTTGCTTGGTTCCAGTTTTTGCAAAGAACCGATCGGTTCCCGATTTTAGAGAACCGAATTTGTGTCAAGAAACGAGGAACCGAACCGATCGGTTTCGATTAACCGAACACCCAGGCTGAGCCGTGGCGAAGGGAGACGAGCAACGACGACGGCGACAACGGCCCGTCGTCGTCCCCACCTCTTCGTCTCGCCCTCCGGCAGCGGCAACGGCCTCGCAGTCACCGAAGCTCCAAAGAAGCAGGTAAGATCCCCGCTCGTCTCCCTCTTCTGCTCCTCTACAGATCCACTGCTGCTCCGTTGATCCTCACCTCTTCTTGTTCCATTTTATGCAGATCTGCTGACCTGTTGCTGCTCGGAGCTGCTGAGCCTTCTCCGTCACCGGCGACTGCGAGTTCGAGGTAAGCAAACCGTAACCCTTACCCTAGCGACGACTCTTACTCGTTCTTGTTCTTATGTTTTTTCTTTTCTTGCTTTTGGAAGCCGTTTGAGGTTGACGATGCCGGCTCGACCCCCCTCGGTGGAGGCTAGTGCCACTGCTGATGAAGAGATGGAGAGGATGCGCGACCTCCCTGGAGATGAAGAGGACGACGACATGGGCGATGACGAGTTAGAAGAGCTCTTCGACCGAGGAGCTGGAGGTGGAGCTGGTGCAGAGGATCCGATCGACTTTGAAGATGCAGAAGGAGAAGGTGGTGGAGAAGACCAAGGCGGTAAGAACGACGACGACATGGTATCACGCCCCTCTACCTCTGATGTGTGGAAAGATTTCAAAAAACTATTCAAAACCGGTCCAAAAGGTAAGAAAATCAGGTATGGCGCTGTCTGCATCCATTGCCACAAGGAGTATTTTGGTAGATCCAGTGGTGGCACTGGCCACCTCCGTCGTCATAGGGATAAATGCGCTAAGAGGCGAGAAAAAACTAGGAACTTTAGTTAGTCTCAGATCTCTTTTAATCCTGATGGTTCTATGCGTAATTGGGATTACTGTCCTATGCGTGCTCGTACTGAACTTTGTCGATTGATATCTAGAATAGATGTTGCTATCAGCTTTGGTGAATCTGCTGCATTTGAGGAATACATTAGAAATACTCATAGTCCTAAGTTTGTTTCTGTCTCTACACAAACCACAACTAGGAATACATTAGAAATGTTCATAATCCTAAGCTTGGAGATGGCCAACTGGGAGCTTCAGTATTCATCTAGCTTAGTTTAGTCTTTACATTATGCTGGTACTTGGGTCTGTAATATAAGAACTTGGACAATAATGCTCTAAGAACTTGAACTTATTATGGAGCTTGGTTGTACTCTTTTCCTGCCTAGGATTTCTCACAAGGGTGAGTTTTACTTAGGTAGGTTTTTAATGAGGCAGTCATTGCACTAAGCTCCAATATATTAACATTTTACTTATCTTCTTTGTTTCTCTCATCAGTGATGAATTATGTTGATGAGTCTGAGTCTGAGTCTGAGTGTTTGGCTGATCAGTGCTGTGTTGGCTGATCAGTGTTGGACTGTTGTTGAGTCTGAGTTCTAGTGTTTGGCTGATCAGTGCTGTGTTTGGCCATTTTTTCCTGATCAGTTGCTGAATTTTTTCTTGTGTTTGGCTGGTGCCAGAGTCTGATTAGTGCCTGGGCCAGCACGGGCACTGGTGTGCCACCGTGCCTGCTGGCACGACATGGCACGCTTTCCCCTCTATAGTGTCGTGTCTGGGCTTTCACTCTGGCACTAACAGGCACGGCACGGCGTGCCGCCGTGCCGCATAGTGCCGTGCCGAGGCCGTGCCCATGTCGTGTCGTGTCGGGCGGCCCATCTGGAAAACTATACCGGAAGACCGGAAGAGGGGGAGGAGGAGTGGTGGTGGCTAGGTAAAGAAGTCCAAACGGGCCAGGCCCGCTAGGATGTCACGGGCCCGGTGCGCAAAAGCACGGGACTTGCCTGTGCCCGTGCTTGGCCGGTCTGGCATCGTGCCCGTGCCTGGGCCGCCTCGTCGGCCCATAGTGCCGGCCCAGGCACGACACGGTTTTTGGGACGACACAAGACGACACGTTTATTTCCAATCGCTGAGTTTCCCTGGAATCAATCTGATCCGTTGATTACAAACCCTAACTCCCCGCATAAATCCCGTCGCTCCCACTCCCGGCGGCGCAGCGGCTCCGACGACGGCGGCTCCCCAGTCCCCACCTCCGGCTTTGGCGATGACGGCTCCGCCTCCTCTGCTCTTGTTTTTTCACCCTCTTCCCCATTGCGATGCCATAGCGCAACGGCTCTGGCGCGGCGACGGCAAGACAGCGGCGGCGTCGCGCAACGAGCCGGGTAAGACACGGGCACGGCCACCCATCATGCCAAACAGCACGACACAGTTACAATGCCTCAGTGCCGTGTCGGGGCCACGTCCTGGGCACGGCGACACGGCACGATGGCGCCTCACCGTGTCGTGCTAGTGTTGTGCCGTGCCGTGTCGGAGCGGCCCGTTTGGAAATCTTTATGGCTGGGGGCGTTCGATGCGTACTTGTCGCTGTGATAAAAAAAGTCAGGCAAGCCATGGTCCAGAAAAAGAGGACGATCTCAGTATAAGCCAGCTGGTAAAAGAAAAAAAAACAGTCTTTTGCCGGCGGTAGCATGAGTACATACCAAGCAAGGTATCCAGTTCGCTATTCATAATTTGCGTGGCGAAAAATACTATGGTAGAGAACATAGTAATGGTAATCATAATAATGCATGCTCTATTATTTAGAATCGTGCAATGGTATTTTCTGAAAAATTACATTGTCATTTTTACTTATTTCATTGTTTATTAGAAATTAAGGTGTGAACTATATAGTTAATTATTTAATCTAAGTTGTGTTTTTTTTTTCTAAATAAAAAATATAGTTATATGTGGACACACTTGGACAGATGCAAAGATCAAAGGCTAGATATTTACAATCTCACCCTCTTCCACTCATTTCTAAATATTTATTAATTAATTTCATCGGTTCACTTTTCCTTTTGTCCCCTTTTCTAAATATTTATGAATCTCTTTCTTCCACTTTCTATTTTTGATTATATCCCCCACATAACTAGGACAACCTTAAAGAAACTAAGCAATCAAACTATTTATTAAAGAAACTATAAAGTAGATTAAGAAGAAACATCCGGTCTTTCTTCTTTTTTAGTTTGACTGTTAATAATTATGTTTCTCTAGCGACAGATAAAAAAGGACAGAGAGTAAGACTGAGGACCATCGGGGGCGGAGATATAGACATGACTATGGGTGCACCCGCATCGATGGATATAACCAAAAAAAAACCATAGAAATGATCAATTTTTTTACTATATTTATATTCTCATATTATATACAATCATTGTACCCACACAAGGCAAGGCAAGTATATATGTTTCTTGGATTTGTTCTAGATCCGTCCATGCCTCCTGACTGAGGAAAGCATTAGCTCTGACGAAAATTCATTCAGGTAAATTAAAAGGCACGTTTCCAATCTTGACTTAGAACGAGCAACTCTTTCTTCTTTCCCTAAAATCTGTATAATAATTTATTAATTTCCCAATCCAATACGTACGGGTGGATTAGCTAGGTGGATTGTGCAGCTAAATAATTTATCTCCCAGATCGAAGGGAAACTGGACAGACGTGGTGGATGGAAATATGGAATCAGTGATTGACGACACACACAAAAACGTGGGTAATAAGTTTAATTTCACACGCAGCTGTATGCGTTCTTTAGAGCATCTCCAACGCTCAGTTTGTATTTTTTGTTTGACAAAATTAGAAATTTATCAAGTCCCAAATAAATATGGTAAAGATAAAAAGAGCCAATCTCCAACGGTTTTCCATTATTCACTTGGCAAAATAAAAAATTGTATATGTGAGGGGAAATATCCCGCGAGAATAGCGCGCGAGGCAATTGTCAAGCGAACTGCAACTTGACATATAGGGTTTAGGGTTTATGGTATATGCCAAATATCACCTGGTATTTGTCAAGTTAACAAAAATATCAAGCTCATTTACCAAACCGTTGAATAAAAGATTTTTATATTTTTTTTATAAAAATAAAAATGTCAAACTCATTTACAAAACCGTTGGAGATGCTCTTACATCACATATCTTGCACCCTACTATACCCACTCAAGAAGCTCAGTTATAGCCTATGCCTATAGGCTACAGTCGAGGCAGCCAACCAAACTGACCGACGAGCATCAGTCGATCGATCGAGCAAACAGCAAAAAAGTGGCGCAAGAAAAGTGAAGAAAGGAAGCGGCACTTTACTACTCTGACTGTACAATACTACTATGGTACAGTACAGGTACAGCAGAGCTACTAGTAGTGGTATAGGTACAATCGATGCGGCCAGCCAGCGGCCGGGATCATCGCCGGAAACACAGGCAGAGCAAGAGATCATCGAAGCGAACGCCGCCGCGCGAGACCGATCGACCTCGGTGAGGATCGGACTGAGGACATGGACGTCCCAGCTTACGGCCGGGGCTTCACTTGGGTCCCCACATCATCAGGTGCATCGCCTTAGCCGTCTTGCCGTGGCCATGGATGTGGTCCTGATCTCGCCCGCGCCTCCCCGCCGGCTGCCGCGTCGACGGCTCCCTCCCGGCCGCCGCCGACGCGACCGACATGCCGCCGGTGACGCGCGGCAGCTGCAGCTGCTGCGCGGCGTCGCGCGCCAGCGCCCGCAGCGTGGCCAGCTCCGGCCACCTGCTGGCGGTGGTGCTCTCGCTCCGGTTGCTCATGGCCGCCGCCGCTGCTGCTGCTGTTGCTGCGCCGTAGCACTGGCACTAGCACGCACGCCTCCCCTCCAACGACTCGCTCCGGGTATACTAGCTACCTTCACATGCCGTTACCAGGCAGACACCTAGCCGGTCGGTTATATAACCGCAGCAGCCGAGATGGAGAGCTAGAGCGCCCGGGCCCAGCGGACAGCAGGCAGAGCCAGAGGTGAGTGAAGGTAAGAAGCGACGACGATAAAATATCGTGTACGTGGCGTCATGAACGAGAACGAGAGGGCCGCCGTGGATCCAGTCGAGTGGCCTGGAATCTCCGGCTGACTTTGCGCGGTCGTGCGTGCCCGCGATCTTTTCCAGCGCTCCGGTTCGTCCGTCCGGCCTCGTCGTCCGCGTCACGGCGTCTCGAAAGCTCCGTTGTACGTATGCGCGCGCGGTGTCGTGTGCTCGGTGGTCAGGTCAGGCCGCGCGTCCGGATCAGGCGAGCCGTCGTCGCGCGGGCGGCGTTTTTTTCCACGGCCCGGCCGGTCGATCGGTGCGGTGGTGGTTGCGCGGCATCCTCCAAGTAGGGGTGGGGTCTTGGGCGCGGCGGGTTCGGGTTCGCCGGCGTGTGGTCGCGATCGGTCATTCAAGTGCGTGGGGCTCGCTGGCGAAAGAGAGGGTTCGCGACTGCTCCCGAGTTTGCACGGAAGGAGGAGTGGTGGCTGGGGGCGATCGCTGAGTACTTGTCTGTCGCCGTGATACAAAGAGAAAAAAAACGGCCCATCCGTGGTCCAGAAAAAGAGGACGATCTCAATATATCCAGCTGGTAAAAGAAAAAAATATTAAGACCGGACTTTTAATTGCCGACGGCGCGTAAACCAAGCGAGGGATCGAATTCGCTGTTTATAGTAATTTGCTCGTCCGCTCGCTGTGGCGAAAAAAATACCACGGTAGAGAACATAGTGACTGTTCGCTGGCATGTTCGATTAAACTTATCAACGTAATTTATGGATCATGATATATTATTTTTATTTTATAATAAAATAACATCAACTAACTTATCAACTCCGGAAACTATCGACCAAGCAGTGATATTTTGCAAATTTTCAAGATTTGTTTACCTAGCGCGAAAGTTTAGCGCTGCGCCCGTCTCGGATACAGATTGAAATGAGGACGGGGACCATGGCAAAGCTTAACTTTATGTCTAGACTGAGCTGACTGAGCTCGGCAAACATGTGGCCAGGTAGCCTTCAAGTGCTATGGCTGCAATAAAAGCTAGAGTATATTATCTTCCTTTTTAACTACTTTTCCACGTCATGATATGTGGTTAGCTTCTTTTTTTATATATTATATACTCTCTCCATTTTAAATTATAAAACATTCTAAGAATTTCAAAAAGTCAAAACATTTTAAATTTAACTAAAATTAGAAAAATTTATGATATCAAATATGTAAACTATAAGAATATATAATTGATAAAAAAATCTAATAATACTTAGTTAATATTATAAATATTATTATATTAACATATAAATTTAGTCAAATTTAAGATACTTTAACTTTTTAATAATATTTTTAGAATATAATGAAAGAGTATATATATGACATCTCCAGTGGATATATATATCAGTTCATTTATGCCAGGTAGTAAAGTTTCTTGAGCCGAATCTTCACGGCACCACTTTAAACAGACAAATAAATAAATCCCATGAATCTATCTCAGCCTTGTAACCTGAATCTAATTTGTGGACTCAAAACGTACATTTCTCTCTATTTACGCATGCTCCAGTAGTACTCTATCGATGAAGATTCGGCTTGGGTTTCGCCACGTCAGCCTATGCATCGATGACGATAAACGAAGTAACGTTTGTGCATAGTCCTACCAACCAATTCCGTCGCAAAAGTCTATGCTGGCATTACTGTCTTACTACGACCCAAGGCGTTCTATAAACCACACGTATGTATACCCTACTCTGCTACTTTCTCCGTTTTAAATTGTAATTTGTTTGATTTTTGTGAGCCTAAGTTTGATCATTCGCTTATTCAAAAAATTTATATAAACATAGTTAAATTTGAGTCATTCTTATAGACTATTTGTTAAACAAGCAAGCTGTAATAAAAAAAATAATATTTTGTATAAAAATTTGAATAAAACAAATGGTCAACTTAATGTTAAAAAAGTCAAACGAATTATATTTGAAATGGAGAGAGTACTCATATTTCCTCCCTCCTCCTGTTACTAACAAGGATTTTCTAACCTGTGAGATGGTCCAGAAAGAGAGAGTGTTGCCAATCCCAGATTCAAAAATGACGTTACGCAGTGTCCCTGTCATCCATAATTAACGATATTAGAGCAGCTGCAGCTAATGACTTTTCTAGAGATTAGTACTACAGATGGCTACTCATGTTATGCATAAGGATAAATTTGCTTAGCATATAAAACTAATAGTCTAAGGTCTGTTTAGTTAAGTTGTGTCTTTTAAAAAAACTGTTGTGGGATGTGGTTTTAAAAAAATTGTTTTGAAACGTGGACCGTGGCTTTTAAAAAAACCCGTTTGGTTGATCTGTCGTGGTTTTAAGAAAAGCTAGTGGATCTCACATGTCATGCATAAACTTTCTTCTTCCTCTAACCATCAGGGATGGTCGTGCTCGCCGGAGCATACTGTGTCAGCGAGGCCACGACGAACCTGCTCACGCCGGCACCCGCAAGGCTGCGGCGGAGGTGCTCGCACTGACAAGAGATAGTTGTCGATCCAAGATTCAAAAGGATGTTACATGGTGTGTCCTTGTCGTCCATAATTATTGATATCAGAGCAGTTGGAGCTAATGAGTTTGCTAAAAATCATTACACATCAGCTAGTCATATTATGGATAAGGATATATATTTACTCTAGCGTAGTATAAACTAATAGTCTAAGCAAAGATGGGCCTAAGCTATAACAAGATCCAATTTTCCCTCAGTTCACAAAAATAGAGAGGATGGGTATAGGAAAATATTTTATTTGTACCACAAATGTGCAAAAACAAGCATACTCTGTATGAGCTAGGCCTTCCACAATGTATAAGTGATGCCATAAAAAAATACATCCTGTAAACAGTATCAGACATCGAGTACTCCGTGGCTGCCGTGTGTAGAGTAAAATGGAACCGAAGCTAGCTTCTGTGTACTGCCTCAACTAGTACATGTTCAAATAAAATAGTATTTATACTAGTTCAAATAGGACGGCCCTACCGAGCTTATGTGATGCATGTACATAGATCAATAGTTTTTTAATCAATCAAGCACCGCTGCTACTGCTTGCTCCGCTCCCATGTTTCCTGGCATCACTAGAAGTTGGCACCTCCTTATGCAGTGCATCACTTAGGAAACACGCTGTGGAAGGTCGGTAGTGATTCCCGTCACCATATGCTCAGCACATGCCACAAATGTAATTTTTTTATGGCACCCTCTATAACCCCATATTGTGTCTGCTCTCAACTTACAGTAAATCTTACAATTATTCAAGTAATACTACCATCGATTGGTCCAATTGATGAAGCACCGGTCTATCTATAAGTATACTCCCATTGATTGGTTTAATTGATGAAGCACCGGTCTAATAAGTACTATGGCAACTAATTTGGTTGAATTGAGTGCATTGCCTCCTTCCTCTCCTCCCGGTGTTTGAGAGACTTGTTTGTGCAAAATAGAAAATACCTATTTTCACCTTACCCGATTGATGAAGCACCGGTTTTATAAATATAAGGCTTGTGACGAGGAAAATTCAACGCGTTTATGACAAGGGTGTGAGAGCGAAGTTTTAGCTCAAAAAAAAACCCGAGAGAATTAAAATAACATATACATGTTGCTCCGTCCATGCAAAACAATGTGTACTCCCTCTAGCCTTCTCCTCAGAACTTTTTTGATTATAACATGTGAGCTCCAAAAATCGATGTATACACAACAAATATCAAAATTAATTTCCGTTTATTTTTGTGGATGACTTGATTCGCCTTTACACTGGAGCTGTCCTTTGAGTCTTTGGCCTCGACATTTTCTTCGGCCAGTTCAGAAAAGTCCAAGATGTTTTTAGGCAAAAATCCATGGACGTTAATACTCCATAAGCATACTCGGACCTGCATAGATAGCCCGCTAGTTTTTTATATAATAAAAAGTAGTTAAAATAGTGTTCTAAACAGGCTCAAGCGAGATGATTTTTTACTATTAGGGTAACCGTAATGGTATACGTCAGGTGATAGTTCTAAGTCGATCTCTCTAATAATATTAGCTTTTATCAATAACTTATATTATGATTGATCCATATGACACCCTCACATAATTTTAAAATGTGTATATAAACATAGCTCTTGACTAAAAATGTTTAGAACTGGCTTATCAGCTATTATATTGCGGATGCTCTTGTACTTCTTGCTGTCAAGGCTGGGCCTATGCATCGGTAGTGTGAGCCGGACCTGTGACACTTCTGCTACCTGGTGTGTTAGGTCCTATGATATATTTTTTTAAATTATTATGTTTGGTTTTAGGGATAGAGTGTGATTGAAAGATATGTTCATGTTCATGTTTGTTTTTTGAACGGGGTTATCTCATTTACGTGTTTGGTTGAAACGACGAGGTATTCATAGTTTTTCCGTTTGGTTGAAGAGATTTGAAGAATTGGATGATCCTGCCTCGCATCTTCTTAAAAAAACTGTCGCCTCTAAAAAAAATTAACACTGTCAGGTGTCAGCTATAGTTAACAATAGGTCCTACCTGTCAGCCTCGCATTCATCTGATGCACCATGCGATGCCACCGGCCCACCGGCCACCGCCCTGGTTCCTTGGAAACAGAGTACGTGAGCGCCTCCGGTCGGGTCCAAAACCGGCGACGCGCTCCCTGTTTTCCACTCCACCCGCCTCCGTTTCTCCGCCGGTATCCGCGTATAAAAACGGCCAAGCTCCGTGCCACTCTCCCCTCGCCTCGCTCACCCTCACGGTCCACGGAGATCACGAAGCGAACAAGAACCCATTGAGCCGAGCCCAGCAGCGGCAATTGCGTGATGGCGGTGGCGGCGAGCGGGAAGGCGCCATCGCTGGTGGTGGCGGCGAGCATGGGCGCGGTGGAGGCGCTCAAGGACCAGGCGGGCCTGTGCCGCTGGGACTACGCGCTGCGCTCGCTCTACCACCGCGCCGCCGCGCCCCGGATCCACGCGCTGTCCGCCGCGCTCTCCGACTCCGTGCCCGTGCCGCCCCCGGCGGCGGTGGCGGACGCGGCGAGGATGCGCAAGGCATACCACCTCGTGTGCTGGGGACCCAACTGAACTGATGATGATCGGCGGCCGTTGGCTGTAGCTGTAGGCCTGTAGCGTGCGTAGCTCGCTGACGGACGGAGGCTTCTTGTTCGCTTCTCTCGTGTACTACTATTGCTCTTGCTCCATCCATGCATGATCCGTCCATCGATCCCATCCGTGTCCGTCGGCAGATGAGATGAGAGGGCGACGATGTGAATGCTCTTCGGTCGTTTGGCTTCCGGAGCTATGTAGGATCTCCTTAAAAAAATTACTACCAAAAAAAAAAAAGCAGAAGCTTAAAGTTCGTTGCCGTTTGGCCATTTGGCAAGGATCTAGATTGTCAAGACTCATGTTATGGAACTATTTCTGGTAAAAGATTTGAATCCTCTAAAAAAAAATTAGGTGTAAATCAGAATCACATAACGAAACAGTTTGCCTGCTATATTACATTTCGGTTAAAAACAACTTTTATAAAAACATATACATTAGAGATATATTAAAAATCACTTCTTTTTTTTATAAAAAAAATTTAACTATTGATAGGCTGAACTGATAATCAAAGCGAAAAAGACGTTTAACTTGATGCCTATTGTACGAGAGAAACTAGTAGTAGAAAGAAAATCTAGTCCCATTCCCAAGAGCTGTTTGGATCGTCCAAGCAAAGAGCGCGGAACCATACATTCCGTTGATTAATAAGTGGAATGCAAAGGTCCCAGGACTGACATACATACAGATACAGGCGTACTAGACCGTAGTGCAGATGAAGAAAGCAAACGCCCATCATATTCAGATCCTGCGCCCTTTGCTGCACTAGGCTGGCAGTATCATCATTTCTCTCGCCTAACTTCACGGCACGCCGCCGGAAGGAAGATCCACGTGCTGCCTTTGATGAGTGCGGAAAGCAAACCTGATGACTGATGCCGAATGGCTGCCCTGCGCTGCACACGCAGCCAGCCGGAGAAAGCAAAGGCGTAATTGAGTGCACCGCTGGTGAGCCTCGGCCCGCCGGCGCTAGCAGGCTCATCAACGCTGCACTCAATGATGCCTTTGCTTCTCTTCTCTTGGATCTGATGCCCATATGTCCATTCCAATGGCTGTTCTTCTCATGCAGTCATGCTACCGTTCATTATAACGACGTCTGCTAGCAGCAGCACCGGAACGGGGTGTACTGCAGGCGTTTGCCGATTTCTCATTTCCGGAGGACGTGCAGTGCAGCAGGTCTGCGCCGCCCCCAATCTGTACTACGCCAAAGGTTGTACTTGTAGCTGTAGTACTACGACCATGAAGTCCATGATCGATCCCTATGGGTCCTGGGTCTGGGCTGGGCTGGGCCAGGTGCCGGAGTGCAGCAGGTGTACTGTAGCGTGTGCCTTGTACCACTGTCCACTGGGCTCCAGCCAGCCTCCATCCAGCGCTGGCGTCGTCCACGTCATCGTTATGTCGTCGCTGCTGGTTTCAACTCTGCATCGTCGCCGATATGTCCATCAGGGATAGTACAGACTGTACTGCAAGATGCATCTCAGTACTTTTCTCGCACCAATAAGAAGAGGTCCAGGTACTTCATCAGTCATCATCTAAATTTCCTAAACACTGTACACCAGTCATCCATGACTAAATATGACCATGCTGCGTGCCTACATGGATACTCAAGTTTAATTTGTATTGTATCAACACTGACTGCAGATATCTTTAGTAAACACACGTTTCCAGAACTGAAACCTAGTAGTACTACAAACATGACAGATATACATACAGTATAAAAAGAAGTACAGGGATTCAAATGAGATTCATCTACGCTAACTATCCATGCTTACACTTGTGCAAATCAGGACAAAGAAAAAAAAATGATCCATGGTAGCGTCAACATGACAAGATCTTCTCGTGTCTAATCGGGTTTGTTACTTACACTGGTTACAAAATTATATCGAAAACACATGTTCAAAAATTGAAGAGCCAACTATATTACTCTGATGTACAATATAAAAAAAAACGCAAAACGGTAGGCGCTTTAGATCCTACCAGTCCACAGGGTAACCTGAACATCCCAATTTCGCAATCACATTTGCATTGATGGATCATGACAACTGGCTGTGGGAGCTAGACCTGCAGTTGATGCAGCTGCGATGATGTGATGTGATAATGGCAGTTGCAACTTGTTGGTTGCGTGGTTCATGTGGCACCAACAATTGTTGGAGAGCACGGTCCACCTTGGCAGTGCAGCTGTAGCTGGGGCTTGTCCTATGCTCTGGACACTGTGCTATCAAGAGGTCGGCAATCAGTCCTGTGGCTGCCGTAATGACAACAGTGACTACTGCTGTGGTGGCAAAGGTGACAGCTGCTGCTCTCCTTGCACAGACTGCTCGCGCTGCTGGTGCCGGTCGCTCTGCCATGCCCAGACCATATCCTTAAGGGCAGGTCTTATTTCATCTTTCACGAGCCTTTGATACTCTATAGTGTCACCGTTGGTCTTCTTCAACTCGACTAGAAGGAAAGAAGGAGCAAGCTCAAAAATCTCCGCATCAAGCTCGAGAAACCCCTTTATTCCTTCCTTTGGTGCAGCCAGTTTCAAGACCCCGTTTTCTTTCTTCTTAATTTTGAGCTTCAACCGCTCAGCCAGTTCATTTAGCTTTGCGAATACTGTTCCTGCTGGCTGCCTAGTGGTAAACCTCTCTTCCCTTCGGCCATATTTTTCTTCAAACAAATTAGACAGGTCAAATCCAGTTGAAAGAGAAATGATGTCAAATGCATTCAGGTTAGGGAGGCTTGATGACCCTTGATTTTCCTCTGGATTACTGCATTCTATTGAGTTAGAAGTTGTGGCTTCACCGTTGCACGCCTTGTCTCTTGTTGTGTCATGCTTGATCTTCGCCGCATTTACCTCAATAGGTTTTCTGTACCAAGTGCTTCTCTTTATCCTTGAAATAGATATTCTAGTACTTGGATCTGGATCAAGCATTCTAAAAAGCAGGTCCTTCAATTCACCAGAAAAGGAACGAGGACATCTGTATTCAGATTTGGATATCTTCCTATACATCTCAATAAGATTTGGGTCATGGAAAGGCAGGTAACCAGCCACAAGCACAAAAAGAATTACTCCACAAGACCATATGTCCGCCTTTGTGCCATCGTAGCCTCTCCTACTAAGCACTTCAGGAGCAACATAGGCAGGAGTTCCACAGGTGGTATGTAGGAGGCCATCGTGCCTTTTGGATTCAGCTAGGGCACTTAGACCGAAATCCGAGACTTTAAGGTTCTCATTCTCATCCAGAAGTAGGTTTTCCGGCTTTAAGTCGCGATGGTAAACACCTCGGCTGTGGCAGTAGTCCACGGCACTAATCAGTTGGTGGAAATACCTCCTCGCAACATCCTCGCTGAATTTTCCCTTTGTTATCTTGTTGAACAGTTCACCACCTTTAGCATATTCCAATACAAAGTAAATCTTGCTCTTGCTAGCCATTACCTCAAAAAGTTCCAGAACATTCGGATGCTTTACCAATCTCATTATAGAGATCTCCCTCTTTATCTGCACTATTAACCCAACCCTCGTGATCTTGTCCTTATCAATCATCTTTATTGCAACAGACTGCCCGTCAGTCAGGTTTCGAGCAAAATATACCTTAGCAAAGTTTCCTTGTCCTAACTGCCTCCCGATTTCATAACGGTCCATCAAAATAGTCCTCCTCTCGTCCATTATATGGATCTCTATATACAGTGAGAGAGAAACAGATAGGCTATAGGAAGAAAGATGCGCCTGGTTTTTACAATGTCCAACTTATAGACTAGGGTAAGTGGGCACAGACTATGACCAAGGTCGTGGCTAACTGGCTTACAAGATAACAAATCCTTGACTTCCCCTCTTCTGTGGCCCAAAACACAGGGAAAATGTTGTACCAGTATGCAGGCTATGAGAACTTGATAGGATCACTTAGGGCAAACCAGAAAGCTTCCTGTGTGCCCAGTTACCCAATTTGCTCTTCCAAGTCAAATGTTCTTTTGCCAGGACAAGTGGAAAACTGCATGGCGAGGAGAAAATCTAATTAGGGCAAACATGTAATGAAGGTGGAATCAACAACTAGTAGTAACTTCGCAAAAAAAAAAACAACTAGTAGTAACTGAAATGGAGATCAGAGGTTGGTATAAATTTCAAGGCGGGCTCGAACTGACAAAGAGTACTACTAAGTTAGTTCTCTTACGAACCATCTCCCTATTTCATTGCGATTTCGACCGTCTGCCTAGCATCATTAAGACATTCATATTGCTTACCCGATCAGCTCTGGTCTAAACCCCTGTTTGGTTGCATATAGATTAGCAACTATCTGATAATAAATATCTCGCTTGAATCCAAGCATGTGCAGATAATAGATTGGATATTTGTCTGTTAGCTAGATCTCTAGATAGCAACTATCCCACTATGTATACCAAATCAGATAATAAGTTATAAGCCAACAAACTATTATCAGATAGTAATCCAAACAGGGCCTAAAATGAGGCCGTAACACGCAGCACTGCTAAGTGCTAGGATTTCAGTTTGCTCGAACGAGCACTTCAGCAGAGGCTACCAAAATCAACTCCTAAAAATCCGAAACCAGAGCAAAATCTCATCAGCAATCATCACAGAATCAATCCTCCTACCAGGCTACCACTCACTGAAGGGCAAATAACCAATAACATATCATTTCGAATCCTAGTCCACCACAACAACAGTAATCTACGACCTTTCGGAGGTCCTAAACTAACCACAGAACAGTACGATTACGGCCTTAAACAACCAAGTCAGATCAACACGCACACACATAGCAACCAACCAGAGTAAATCGTCACCTGCTCAAGAACACGAGGAGAGGACGACGGATCCCAGATGTCGCCAGCACCAACCCCAACCCCGGGGAAGCTCGATCTCGCGCAAAGGATCGATCGAACCGGTGGCGCGGCGCGGCAACTCCTCCCTTTGAGCCTTTGGGCGGAGCCGTCCTCTTTTTTTTTTTCGTTCGGCTTCTGTTGCAGGCTTGCAGCATCTCCTTTCCGCGTCTTCACAGCTTCCACATGCGGAGGCGGAGATGCCGCGCGAGGCGAGATCCGCTCATGTCTGCACAGTCCACCTTTTTTTTTTCCACACGGCAGCGCCTCAGTCAGCCCAGCTCTCCCACTCGCGAGATCGCGGCCGACCGAGCGGCCATGGACAGCCAGCGCGGCCCTGTCACTGGGCCCCACTTGCCTACTTTATCGGAGGGCCCGATGGGCCAACGGCCCACGCCACTCGTTCTTTCTTTTTCTTTTTTTCTTCTTTTCCTTCCTGTGTATACGGAGTACTAATTGTATTGCTTGGCGCCGCGGCGAGACGGCGAAGGGATGGAAGCGGCGGGGCGGCCATGGCCGGCGCGCGAGGATGGCAGGTCCACGGAGGACGGGCTCGCGCAAGCGGGGGTTGGCAGGTCCACGGAGGACGCGCTCGGGGCATGCTGCCATTGCTTGCCCCGCCGTGGCGCCGACCGAGGGGAGGCGTCAGACGCGTGGATGCCTGGCCGCCCGCCCGCCCGCCCACGCATCTCAACTGCCTTCCGACGCTTTCTCTTCCCTGCGCGCGTCTTGGTCAGAGACAGGTGCGAGACACGCCTTCTTGGCTTTCCCGCTTGCAAGCCACTACTGCTGCATTTTTATTTTCTCTTGGGAGAAGCGGCCATGGCTTCCACGCCTCCACGGAGTAGACCCAGCAACACGTCAAAGCCTTTTACAATGTTTGGCAAGATTTCAAGCTCGAATCATGACGTACAGAATGCATTTGAATATGGATCTGTACCGTCCAATAGTCCACAACACTGGAGATTATGACCGCAGCATATAAAAAAAATGTGTTATTTTTATTTCGTGGGTGCAGGGCTGCAGGCAGATGCAGGTGCGCGTGCCCAAGTCAACATTTCCTTGTACTTCTACCATTGGCCGACTCCTTGTGCCATCCAGCCTAATTCTTGTAATGCTCAAAGTAAAAGCATCTGCGACCTTGATTTCAGCTCACTATTCTTTGTTGCTAACCAATGCCAACTGACTCTTCTAGACACTTCACACTAGCAAACCTCCACACAAACCCCAGGCCGTCTCTAAGGACAAATCTAGCTAGTTTGGCAGCCAAAGGAATCTCCGTCGTCTGTTACACTCCACAAAGACCAGAAAAAGTGTCCATCTTTTTCCTTTTCTTGGTCGAGGAAAGGAAGAGGAAGAATGAACTCATAGGAGGGGCAAACAAGTGATGAGGAGCTTAGGATTCGTGTTGCTGTTGGTGGCAGCTGCAGCATTGATCAAGCCATCAGTAGTAGGGGCAGAGGATGAGGGGGAGCGTTTCTTGTTGCAGTGGAGGCAGCATACTTCTCTTCCATCACCACTCCTGAATGGGGATCTGGTAAGCCAAACAGCCACCTTTGTTCTTCGTAGCATTTGATAGTAGCCATTGATTCATGGAATGCATGCTTCCTTCATGCCCGGGTCTGCTAGAAATTTGCAATACGAGTTCCTTTTGTGTTCTTGAAAATTGTTTCTTTGAAATTAACTGCTGACCTGCTACTTAAAATAAAAAAAAAAGGATTCTGAATTTACGAAATACTTCACTTACGAAATTAATGGAGGGACAGAGCTTTTCAAACAATTGTCAGTTTGTTTTTCCCTGTATTTTGGGTACTTTTGGTTTGGAGTATTTGCTATTGAACTTTGTTCTTCTGCAAGGTCCAAGAAAATGAGGCCTTAGCAAAGCCGCAAAGGTATACTGATGTAGGATGGTTCTTGGATGGATGCAGGTGGATAGAATATGGTCAATTTGCTTACCAGACATGATTGGTGCAGAGGAAATATTGGGCAATCCACTGCAATTTGCTTCAGATGAACTATTGAGTCAGTCATCAGAGAATGCTTTGAAGGCAATGCTGCTTCTGGAGTTTCTGTCTCTTCTTTCCCCTGAAAAATTATCCAGTACCTATGATTGTATCCATGCAAACTACTTCGGTTTGGGCATTCCACAAGAATTCAGTGTTTCACTGGCAACCTACCTTGAGAGCCATCAGCTGTTGCTTGGTTCGAACTTCTATGCAAGACGGCATTTGGCTGACAACTCAATTGGAGATGCTGCTTCCATGGCTCCAGATTTTGCACCGCCCATGTCCTCTGGCGATGAGGTGAAGTTTCCTCAATCTGCTACAGAAACACCATATGGGCCTTCCAGCTCCCACAACAATGAAATCCCAACCAACCTCATCACAGTAAACCTGCACAGACGCATCGGGGAGTGCCTCCAATTTCACTTCTGGAGAAGCATAAAGACTATGTTAGATTAGCTTTGATTGTGGTTCTTCCAACTGCGGCATTCTCGTTCATTGCTGCATTTCTAATTTCCTACTGCTGTGGATGTAACAAGAACAAGGTCTCTGTCGGTGAGCAACGAGATGATCATCCTCTTCTTCACATGCAGTTGGCTAATGTACCTGGTGAGACAGTATCCCTTTGTCAACCTGTGATGGATTGTTCTTACTTCTTTGGTATAATACTATAACATGCAACATTCTGTTTTCAGGTTCATCACCCGATGCCCATGTTCCTGCCAGTCCACTTCACAAGGATAATCGAAGTCATTCTGGAGTCAGCATGAGTCAGTGCTTTTCATGCTGTTTTAAAAGATCAATTGATGCCACACCACCTTCCGAAGTGATTGGAGGAACACTAGAGAATAATGTCACAAGTGATGCTCCTAAACTGATGCCGCCTCCACCTCCTCCACCTTTGCCACCTCCGATCAAGAAGGCTCCTCCTCCCCCACCTGGACCTCCCAAAGGTTCTAAAGCAAGACTTGCTCAGCTGTCACCTGTTGAATCAAGTCGTTCTGAAGGATCATCTGCCGGCGAGCAGACTAGCGAATCATCTGAAGCTGAAGTTACTGCTCCAAGAGCCAAGCTTCGACCTTTCTTTTGGGATAAAGTTCTTGCTAATCCTGATCAGTCAATGGCATGGAATGATATCAAATTCGGTTCTTTTCAGTAAGTTTTACTATCAGCGATAAACTCTTAATACTTTCTGCCTGCAGAGTGCTTGTTTTCACAATTTGATTTTGCAGTGTGAATGAGGATATGATAGAGGAATTGTTTGGTTATAGTGGTGGCAACAGAAATAACCTCAAGGACAAGGAACTCCCACCTGCAGATCTTGCATCTCAGCACATTTCTCTTCTCAATGTTAAGAAATCATGCAACCTGGCAGTTGTTTTAAAGGCAATGAATATCAGGGTACAAGACATTCATGACGCACTCATTGAAGGTATCTGTTTATTCACAAGAAGCTGATATTGATTGCCCATGTAGCTTGCTTACCTGAATTTGAGAAAAAATGCCTTAAGTATGTCGCTTAAATATAAGCAAAGCCATTTGCACAGACTTACATCACTGTTGACATACATTTAAAAATGATTTTTTTAAAGAAAACTTTGCTGATGAATTGTACGCTGGTCACTAACTTTTTTTAAGTTTATTCAGAAAGATGGTATTATCAATTTTCCCTTGTAGCTTACTTAATTGTAGTAAGAAAAAAGTCCTACAATATATCCTAGAATCTAGATGCAAGGCATTTAAGCAAACTTAGACGACATTACACTTAAGCCTTTTTTTGAAACTCTGCTGATGATCACATACTACCTTTTTTTAAGCTAACCATTTGTGTACAACATGAACTTTGTCTGACTATGTAGCAGGCAGGTTTTTCAATCTACTTCATGTTGGACATTCTATTTTAGTGTCTTATGCTTGTCTCATTTCATTTATGGAGGACTCAAGGAAAAAATTGCTTCAGTATATATTCTGCTATTACTTCTGTTTTTTTACTGACATCAACATGAAACTGAAAGATGGAAGCAAACAGTTAGCCTTATAGAATATGCATTATATTTTCTTTCTGGATAGTCCGCAGTAGATACCTCAATATTTTTATTTTCTGATGTTGTATCTTGTTTGTATTTGGGAGTTGTTCTGCTTCTTCTTTAGGCTTTTTTGGTTCGCTTATGTCGATTCACCAGCCTCCCAGATGAGGATTCTTTTTTGTATACTTCTCATTTAATCTTAATAGACTTGTGATCTTGTGCTCCTACAGTACCAACAAATTTTCTGACATTATTTTCACCTCATCCTGTTCACAAGGGAATGAACTTCCTAGGGTGCTTCTTGAGACAATCTTACGAATGAAGCCAACTGACGAGGAGAAGCAGAAGCTCAGGCTTTATAAAGGGGATTTCTCGCAGCTAGGCCTTGCAGAACAAGTGATGAAGGCGCTAATTGACACTCCTTTTGCTTTCAAGAGGGTTGACACGTTGCTTTTCATGTCCTCCTTGCAAGAAGATGCTTCAAGTCTCAGGGATTCATTCCACCAATTGGAGGTAATCTACTTTACAACAGTTGTGTCAAATCTGCAAAAGGAGAAAAGAGGTACTAACAGTTATATTATATCTATTTGTTGGTAGGCTGCTTGTGGGGAACTAAAGCACCGCCTTTTTCTGAAGTTACTAGAAGCTGTTCTCAAAACTGGAAACCGTTTGAATGATGGGACCTTTCGTGGTGGTGCTAATGCATTCAAGCTTGACACTCTTCTGAAGTTATCAGATGTCAAGGGTGCTGATGGAAAGACGACATTGCTGCACTTTGTTGTTCAAGAGATTATTCGGTCTGAAGGTGTCCGTGAAGCAAGGTTAGCCATGGAAAGGGGAAGAAGTCCAACTCATAGTACTTCAGACGACAATTCCAATGGATCTCGTGAAGAGGATGGTGATTACTACTCCAACCGTGGCCTTAGCATCGTGTCAGGGCTTAGTAGTGAGATGGACAATGTGAAGAGGGTAGCTGCACTAGACGCTGAACCTTTGTTTGCCACTGTAGTAACCCTCAGACAAGAGTTACTGAAATCAAAGGACTTCCTGAATGAAATTGGAACAATAGAAGAGACGAGTGGATTCCAACGCTCATTGGAATGTTTTGTGGAACATGCAGATAATGAGACAAATTTTTTGATGAAAGAAGAGAAGAGGTTGAGATCATTAGTGAAGAAAACAATCCGATATTTCCATGGAAATGACTCTAAAGATGACGGTTTCCGGTTGTTTGTGATTGTAAGAGATTTCTTGGTGATGCTAGATAAGGCATGCAAGGAAGTTGGGGCATCGCAGAAGAAGGGTAGAAATACATCACGAAGCAGTGGCAATAGCAACCCTACGTTCCCGTCAATCCTACTGGAGCAACAGGTCCCTGCTGTTATTGATGGCCATTCAGATACTAGTTCACATTCTAACGATTGACGATGAGATACTAATATTTTTGTTGTAAAGAAAAATATATTTTGAAGAGGAAATATGTTAGCATACATATCTTGACTGATATACATAGGTTTATGATATGGTTCCATCATACCTCTAAATCAGTGGCTCTTAAAATACCTCTAAATCAATGATCCCTAGAGCTCTATAATTCTTGCTGCTTTGGACAAGTTTGATCTCAAACTTTAAATTTTGATTATCCATAATTATTACAATATATAATTTAAAGACAGTGTGACAACATGCATAGATTAGTGTTAAAAGGCATTTTATTTTATTTTATTTTATTACTTTTTTGTAAATAAAAATCATATCCGAAGCTACACTTTATCCGAAGCTACACTTTGAAGATCACATCGCTATCAAAACCAATAATCATGGAATTGAAGGGAATACAGTTCTGGCAGTAAAAAATTCTAAAGCTTGTCATCCTCAGCTCAAAGAAGTCGTAAAAGATATGAGAATGATTATTCTTTTGTATAGAACAGTGATGTTTAAACGATTTATTATTATTCTATAAACTCTGAATCTTGCATTGTTGGTGATGCACCAAAAGAGCCCCCATTCCGTGCACTTTATCCTGAAATCTGAAATCAATTTTTGTGTCATAATGTGATTCCCATTAATAAGACAATCGATATTTTACAATACGGGCATGCAAAAGCTTATGATATTGCTAGGGGACAAAATACGTGCAACTTAAAAATCTACTTATATCTACTATATATATGAATAATTTTTCTTTCATCGTACATCCTCGCAGAGATTGCCTCAAACTAATGCAAATCCATATAATAACGTAACAAAACTTATCGTACATCGATCTAAGTGTGTGAATAAGCCTAGGGACAATATAGTCTTTTTCCAATGCTATAAAATAGAAAATGAATTAAAGAGAATAAGAAAATTTGCGAGTCAAAGTAAAATGTTAAATCAAAGAGAAAAATTGAGGTAAACAAAAGGAATTAAAGTGCTAATCAAAGTAACAGTCTGCAAGTGTCAAATTTGTCGAGATTTATCATACTCCAAAATAGGAGTAACCCATTTTCTAGAGTGTAATAAAGTTCGTTATCGTCCGCCGCGTCCTGCTTCCCAACTGCCCTTGCTAGCGGGCGGCATTACCTAGACCTGCCTGAAGACCCCATCAAGGCTTACTTCCCGTCTTCCCCTTCCTCGCCTGCTCACTCCTAGGGCTTTGCTCCTCCTCCCCTCGAAACCCTACCACGCCATGCGAGATCGATCGGTTGAGCGCGAATTGCCGAGCCGCGAGCGCGGGGATCGGCCGCCGCCCGGGATGCTGGGCCCGCCGCGCCGCGGGCCGGCGTACAAGACGAAGCTGTGCGCGCTGTGGCAGCGCGGCGGCTGTTCCCGCGACACCTGCAGCTTCGCGCACGGACACGCCGAGCTCCGCCGGTTCCCCGGCTCCCGCACCTCGTTCCCTCCCCGCGCCGGTATACACAGCCTTTTCTCGTGTCCCCGTTACACTCTCGTACGTTATTTTTGTCTATAGTTGAATGTTTAACCTCTGAGATCGGGACCCCCTCGTGGTGTAGCGTTCGTGGTAAATCGGAAGGTCTGGTTGTATGAAATTCTCTTGCAAATTCCGTTACTATTGTTTTATTGGTAGGTTTAGTTGTATGATGTCACGAATTCTGCACCCTAACCGTGGATGGTTGCTCATGTAATCCATGTGATCTATCTGTTTTGAAAAAACAATGGTATGGGCCCATTCGATTTATGATATGAAGAACAATTGTCATGGTGGATGGTACACTACATTATTGCGCCATGCGACAAAAATGAAAAAGTGATACATGTCATGTCGCTGATGGATATCTATATCGATTATTTCAGAAGGGATGGATTAGGTTAATTTAGCCCATATAGCGACTGGCCAAAGAATGAATACGTATAGTTGGATCATTTATGGATGGCCATCTTTGGAGCTTTAAGAGGTTACATGGACATGGGCCACATGGATCTGGGTATCAGTGTCCGATTTACGTGCAGGTGTCTGATTTAGCAGATTTTTTTGGGACACGCCAAATAGCGCTTGGAATCTGACACGGACACGGTGTCATAATGACACCTTGTCGGGTGTCTGATTTGGCAACAAAGAAGGGGGGGGGGGGGGGGGGGGGGGGGGGGGACAGGTGTCTAGATAACAAATCTACTACCTCAACACATTGGGGTTCAAATGTAACTTTATTTTTTCTCCATGATTTTGTAGTACCATGTTCTCTATGTTTTGCATTAAGTGCTTGTGCTTGTGTGTTTTATTAAATTTGTGCTTGAATTCAACCTCAGTTGCTGCAGATAGAAAATAATTCTAACAAGTGGAAGCTTGTTGCAGTCTGCAGAATTAGGCGGCATTCTTACTGGTTGCTTTTTGATTTAACTACCATTCAAATTAGCAGACTCCTGAGCAGATTTATTAGATTCAACTGCTGCCAGAGGATAAGATGACCTTTATATAGATTCTTCAGTTGGCATTTCAACGATTATTGTGACTGTAATGCTTGTCCCTATATGAAGAAGGTGGGCATATCAGTATCTTGGATGATGACTCCACCGAATGATATCCATAATACATTTGATGTGCCATGGTCCTGTGCTTAGCAGCTTTAATGGCTAATTCATCCACATACCCTTGAATATTGTATCAGTTAGTTCATTGGGAAGTGTTATTCTCACTGGTAATTGCAAGTTATTGTAATTCTTGCAAGTCGCCGCCGAAGATATCTGGACAAATGATAGTAGATTTATATTGTGATGATATTGGGATTATAGAAGACCTCAACTTGTCATAATTGTTATGTGATGTTGTTCATGGTGCTTCATCAATTTGATTTCCAACAATCAACATTATGAGTTTGGTATCATCTTAATGGGTTACGTCAGTGGTTTCATACCTTACTTTGGTATCTACCCATGGCGCTAATTTTCAGCCCTACTTTGTTGTGGCTAGTGGTATTATCCTGGAGACCCTTCTACTTATTGTGCATTGAATTATCTTGTAGCTCAAAGGCTGTGGTAAGGTTACAGGCTTATGGGTGACCTATGTCCATAAGTTCATATTGATACATTTTTTGTTCAGCTTCATATATCCTTTCTTGTTTAAAATTTTCTCTATCCTGACTTCTAGGGAGAAGGGATTATAGAGATGGTGACTTCAGAGATAGGTTTGATAGGAGGCGCTCGCCTCATAGGAGGCATTCCCCTGACAGAGATTCCAGGGGCCATCGTTCCCTTCATGACCGAAGACCAAATTCCCAAGAAAGGGGTAATTACGACCTTCTTCTTTTAAATATGGACCTGTCACTTTTATTACATTTGGTTTGAATTGAATTCCATGTCCGTTATGTATAGGTTATTAAAACTGAAATTTTACTTGCAGAATCTAGCTATTCACGGTCTCCCAGTAGGAAGAGGTATGCAAATCATTTAATATATGATTCATTCATTCATTTGTAAATATGCTTTTACACGTGTAACACATTTGTGTCTGCTGCTCAAATTATCAATTGTTTATTTATTATTATCCATTATCTCTTTGTTACCTGCCTTGTTTTTGTGATGCAATTTCCTCATTACTGTTAACTATGAATCTGAAGCTCAAATAACCTTTATCATTGAATTGAATACTATGTTAAAGCATCCTATCTGAAACCATTATTTTAACATTATTGCAAACTCACAGTTGTGGCATTTATTGACCATATTATATGTATTTGTTGTATTGGCATAAGCATTTAAGATGTGCCCCTAGAGAACGTGCAAGCACATTGTATGCTTTATTTTATGTCAACGATTACTAAAATCATGATGTGTGATTATCTAATGTGTCCAATTCTTAATGCACTTCTTAAAAAAAGATCAAATCTACTTCTTACAAATATAATTGCTTCTTCTGATAAAATATCCTGAATAGAATATGTTACCTACGTACCTCTGAAATCTTTCTGATGTTTTGGGTTCCCGACCTGCGTTGAATATGTGAAATTTGAAACATACATGCTGATATTGTAGCTTACCATTTCACTTTATAACCCCCCCTCTCAGTGAAAGGAGGCATGAGAAGAAGCCTGATGATGGAGAAACGAACTCATCTAGGAGTTTGAGTGTCTCTGACAATAACGATGATAGAAAAAAGGAGACACTCTTAAGTGGTGATGATAAAGAGGATCATGAAATTCAGGTCTGATGAATTGTACAATGTATAGCTGCATGTCACCTTTCAGCACACCCTGCCACTGTATATAATTAAAAGTAAAATTATTCTGCAGCTGAAACAAATAAGACAGGATATGGAATTTTTGCGTGATGATAAATCTCACTTGGAGGTTAGTTTTGACAGTCTCTATTTGCTATCATATATTGCAGGCTGGTAAACCATGTCAGCCGGTACAATCTATACTTTTGGTCATATTTAGGTGTTCTGTTACTTTTCTTTTTGTACTAATGTACTGGCTAAAAAAATGATGTATATAGGACTTCGTAATTGCAATTGGTAACACTTGTCTATTTTCCGTGTAAGCTCAACCATTCCGTTCATATTGTGGGACATTGACCATTCGTCTTCAATCAGGCTTTAGTTGCTTAATTTGATGATTTCATTTTTATGCTTCACTCTTGGTGCTGATTGCAATTGTGTCATTGATTTCTATCTTTGTTTACTGATGAGTAATGAAGAGTATTTGGTGTCCTAATGGTTTAAACTTATATTCAATATCCATAATGGTTTAAACATTTTGATGAAGCAGTGATTTGTAAAAGTTTCTGTGTGTGTTCATTGCTTCACAATCTCCATAATGGTTGAAACATTTTGATGGAGTACTAGGTTAGCGCATTAGTATAACATTTCTTCTTAGTGTCTTTATTTACATGCTTTATATGCTGATAATGTTTCTTTTAGTTTCTTAATCCTACAAGTTATCATTGGCCATGTACTCTTTTAACTCTAATCTTCACAATTCAACACTTATCCTTTAAAATAGCTTTATCCTGTGTAAATTCAAACTGGATGGTCTAATTAACTATTCCTTCCGTAGATAATTTTGGATGAGAAGAATGCTGAAGTGCGCAAGATTTCTAGCAGAGTTAATGATCTTGATCTGCAGCTAAGGAAGGAGAAAGAGGAATGCCACAGGTACTTACACAACAGGGTGCCTCGTTTGTTTATATACAATAGCTCCATGGTGTCTTCAAGTATATAGTGTCATGTTTTTTTTTCCCAATGTAGGATGACCTCAAAAATGAAAAAGTTTATTAAAGCCCATGCTCGCTTTTTGAAAGCACAGGAAGAATTGAAAAGGTACATTCTGCTTTCATCACTTTTCAGCTTAACATTTTGGAAAACATTCTTGACCTGACTTGCTGCACGAGTTCACGTCTATATCCACATGATTATGAATTAATGATTACTATTAACTAAATGGAATTGTGCAGGTCACAAGCTCGTTTTGAGAGACTTGGTGATTTGCTTGCTTCAGATATTCTGAAGCGTGGTGCTAATGAAGAAGTTTCCAGTATAAATGTTGATGAAGATCCAAATGGTCCTTATGAAAGGAGCCCAAGCCCAAACGCTGCTACAGCTAAGAAGAGATCAATACCATACTCAACAAGTGAAGAAGCGAAAGCCGGTGGGTATAGCTTAGTCTCAGTCTCTGAAGAGTGTACAGTGATGATGTTGTCTTAAGGTTGACATTAGTATGATGTGAATGAATTTTATTAAATAGCATCTGTTTCTCCTACGGTTGTTGTCAATGTATTTTCTTGGAGTCAAAGTGAGCTTCAAACAATTAGACTTCAAACATTTGAATTGATATGATTAGTTGGGTACCCTTTTATAGGAACACTGAATTAAGTGTTCCCTTCATTTGAAAATACCATATTTTAGAATTTGAGTACTTTCAAAGTATAACATCTGACCTTATCCTGTCCAAATGAATCATATATTCTTGTGGGAGTTTTTTTTTTCATTTACGTCTCAGCAACATTTCCTGCTCTGTTTAAAGATATGTCTTCGTATCAATTGTGTACTCATGTATAATCTTGTCCTTTTTCAGTGAAGAAAAGAAGAGAGCGAGACTCTGACACAACTAGGCCAGATAAATATAGGCCAGAAGGTACTATTGCAGAATTTGAAAAACCAAGCAAGGGAACTGAGCCAACAAAATCTATATATTTGAAGAAGAAACTGTGGGAAGATGAAAGGGATAAGATAGGCAATTTTGTTTCCTCAGCCAACACTGACAAGGTGCAATATTTTTCATGTGCCAACTTTTATGAAATTATCTATATCATGTTCTTTTAGCTTGCTGGTATAACATGGTACATTGACATCATTGTATTTATATGCACATGCTCTTATTTTCATTCTAAACCACAGCTCGAACTAGCGAAGTTTAAGGTTGACCCTCATTGCTCTGTTTACTCTTGCGTACCCATTAAAACATCTTAACAAGTGGTAGCAATATATAAAATTGTATGGCCTTCCTTTGTCATCGGTCCTGTTAGCTCTTCATGACCGTGACATAATTTGGACTGTGCGTAGTATGAGTTCAAACTTCTATTAAGTAGATATTTTTTAAACTTACAGGTCAAAGAATCTCCAGTCAAACATGTTTTGCCCTCCACTGGTATGGCTGCTCATGCTGTGGATGATCTGTTTGAAGCTGTTGGACTGGAGGATAGACATGATCCAATAGACTTATCAATAGAAAATGATGCTGATGACGAAACTAGGTCGCCTGTTATGCCCCCACAACCACCACCAGTGGTTAATTCTTACGAGCAGGTGACTATACCTTGCATCCTACGTCCTTCGAAGAATAGATAAAAATGAATTTGCATCCTGTTGAAAATGACAAATCTTGCATGTGCGATCAGACTGACTACACATTCAAAACTAGCTCCTCATTTTCTTTTGTAGATAAGCTAAACAGTATGCTCACAATTTGTTTTTTGTTTCTTAGTATGAGGCTGATGATGAGGAAGTCGACGTGGAATAAGTAGAATGTCGAGATGGTACTGGAATGAGCAATAGCGCTTGCCTGTGTAAAGCTTTATGTATTTGATGCTGGAATTTACCTTGCATAAAAGACCTTCATAATGATCCTTTGTTGTTGTTCTTGCTTTCCTGAAGGCAACATGCCCTGTTACCTGTACCTAATATACCCCGTGGTGTCTAGTCTTTTGTCAGTGCCTTTGAGTGGTCGTGCTGTGCTGTTCGCGGCACTTGAACACTGATGTTTCGTGGGAATATATTATTATTTGAATGGTAGCAGTTGATCTTCGGTTGATGATGTCGGCTGCGTGTTCGCATTGGCGCCACATTGGATGACATTGTGCACTCAATCTTGTCACGATGGAGCATTATCTGGAGTATCATCTCTGACTCGCAGGTGGCCCTTGCTACCTTTTTTTAGTGGAGGACGAAGGTGGTTGTTTACATAATTTTCTTCAGTGGTCTAAGAATTACAGTTAGGCCTCAAAGTTACACACGGTCTCTGGACGATATGTTGCACCAGCAATTCCATGATGGATTAGTGGACTGCTGACTGAGGGGCATCAGCACTTCCATGGTGGATCAGTGGACGACTGCTGACTGATGGTCGTCTATACTTGGACCTCTTGGCCCGAACACGCACCACATAATGTCATGATCGGCCCGTGCCCGTTGCGTCTCGATACGTGCATGCCTCGTCTCAGCAGTGGCAGAGGTGCACGCATGTGGCATGGTTTTTGTCAATCTCAAAACTTCACAACTGGTGTACGCAAAAGCCACAAACTTGAGTCAGATTTCAAATACGATATTACAACTTTGTTGCACCCAACTTTAAGGGCTTTAGGAGTTAATTTGATTTAATATTTCAAAGGCCAAGTCAAATCAAATCAAACAGTCAATACGTACTAGCAATTGCCAAATTTACGCCCTCCATGATGTAGGTAGCAAATGTGTTTTGGTATCTAACGAGATCCTCTGCATTCGGCCTCGGCGATGGCACTCTGCAGTCGTTGTATCTACGACGTCCGCGACAATCCAACGGCGATCTCGGGAAACTCAGAACCATGGGCCGCTCACGGAGTCACGGCAGCAAATCGGGTAGCCCATCTAAGCCCACAACACTGCACGCACGAACTATTTGCCATGGGCGACTGGGCGAGTCGATCCTTCAACTCCGCTGTCGGTGCCACTGACCTCGACCTGCTGCTGTTTCGCGAACTCATTCGTCGGTCGCCATTGTCGTGCTGCTTCAGCCGGCGTCCGTGCGTGACTCACTGGCCACCTGCTTGACGACGGCGTCATCTTCCTCGAGCTCTGGGATGGCCTCTTCCTTCTGCACCTCTCGCTTGAATCATAGCAGTAGTTGTCGTATACATCGTAGTCGTCGAACATATTGAACAAGTCCCACGAGGCCGTCCTTGGCGAGGATGGCGGCGGTCACCCTGCCTGCGGGCTCGCCGTTGGACAAGGACGGCGCCGGCTCGACGGACCCGTAGGCCGTAGTACACGCGCTCCGATGCCGCGGCACGCCGCTCGAAGGCGACCAAGGCGAGGAGGCACGGAGCCGGAGTCGGCGGATGGCGCGAAGCGGCGGCGGCGAGCGGCGAGCGGCGCTTCCACGTCCATGCGTTCGACTCGTCCATGGCGAGCTTGTTCGTACGCACAGTGTGCTGGGCTTTTAGATGGGCCACTCGAGTGGCTGCCGTGAAGGACATATCCTTCCTGCAAGTGAGTTCGCCGTTGGATCGTGACAGACGGCGCAGATGCAGCGACTGCAGAGAGCCATCGTCGAGTCCGACTGCAGAGGATCTCGATCCGGTTAAGTCCTCGATTTGGCATGGATGCTCCAATTCTTTAGAAGTTGATTTAATTTAGGAAAGATGAAGTACAATTTAGAATAAATTTTAAATAATTAGATACTTTATATTTTAGAACAGAACAACTTTTGTTTACCAATGACACTTAAGTGAACGATGATGATGAAGTTGACGTGGCATACCGAGATGGTGGATTAAATCTTCCAATCTTACTATTACTAATTAGATTAGAGGCCTCAATGGAGACTCCATGTTAATTCTCACCAGACGCTTGAAAGCATCTATGCCCCATGGTTTCGGTGATTAATGACAATACAAGATTGCTATGACTAACGTGTGTTTTGTAGAGGTGAATTGGTAAGTTAGGTCATAAGTAATGGATATTAATTGGGCTATATGGTATTCATGCCCCCAAGATGGATTCGTTTATGTTTTCAAAGGATTAGCGACAAGGTTGAAGCTTAGACTAGGTCTAAGTGTCGATTGAAGTTGGAGATACAGTTAGAGTAGTCTAGGGCCTTTATTTTTCTTTGGTCGTACTATTAAAGGAGGTATGAGATTAGTAGCTTGACCTAGGAGAGGTTAAGGATGTAGGTGTGGTGCACACTTGTCAAACCTAGTCTTAGATTGTCTACAAATAGCCCTTGAGAAATTTAGAGCAAGTCCCATTCACAAAGTATCGAGATCCAAGGTGTTTGAGAGGCTCAAAAGAGCTACGGACTACTTGTTCACAGGGCACCGGACCATAGGTGAAGGGTCCGGTTGCCAGGGTTTGCTCAGAGACAGAAAAGAGGCTCCAGACCCTAGTGAGAGGCATCCGGACCATAGTGGAACAGTCCGGTTCATTACAGAGAGCTAAAGACTTGAGGGTTTGCCTCTGGACCAAGTTCGAAGACGGAGCTAGCGTCTGGACCATAAGTGATGGGTTCGGAGCACAACAAAAAGCTCCAGAAGTGTGAAAAAAAGCTTCGGACCCGGTCCGGTGCCAGGCTCCGGACCATATGCCAGCGTCCGGAGGTACTGAAGAACAGTGAGATAACTGTGTTGTCTGAGAGGGTCCAAAACATTGAGATATAGTCCGGTGCCTTGGTACCAATCCGGTCCGGGGGTACTTAGACAAGAGTTGATGTGAGCAATGACTAGTTAGAGGCTTGGGGGTATTTATACTTGCCCAACTCATCCATTCTAGTTCTCTTGGCCATTTGTTCAGCTGAAGAAACTTGTGAGAGAGCTTGAGAGTCCAAGAGCCTAGTTAGGTGATTAAGTTGAGTGATACCAACACTTAAAGCCTCATTAGTGAGATCGGGAGTGATAAGTGTGCATCTATCCACCTTCATAACCTTAATTGGGTTAAGTGAAGGTCTTCTAGTTGTTACTCTTGGTGATCGACAGCACCTAGATGATTTGGTGGCGATCGGAGGCTTGGTGACCATCCGGGGGATAGTGGATGGCCCAACTCAACTTCTTGTGATCAGTTGTGGGCGATTCATCGAGCCAGAGAGACAAAGAATCACCTCGTAGAGAGCACTTGGTCCTTGCGCGGATCAAGAGGGAGTGATACCCTTGAGTGGGTGCTCCAATAAGGACTAGAGGGGAGTGTCGACTCCTCGATACCTCGGCAAAACGTCGACGTGTCAAACTCCCTTCTCCTTTCTCCCTCTTTACTACTTGCAATTACTTTTAAACATTACTTTCTTCTCCTTTCTCCCTCTTTACTACTTGCAATTATTTTCAAACATTACTTTCTTGTTCTTGATATATTCATGATCATGCTGGCTAGAATTGCATAGGGTGTTCTTACTTGTGTTCTTCCTTAGTAGTCTATATACCTTGTTTACACACACTTATGAACTAGGGGGTAATTGACAATTGCTTAGGATTTAATTTTTGCTTTGGAAATTTAAATAAGCTCAATTAACACCCCTGCTCTTGGACATTTTAATCCTTTCAACGCTCTAGAAAAAAAATAAATGCTAGAAATTCTAACATTAACAAGAAACATCTTACCATTAATTGAAAGACTAACTATCTATAACCATTAGATCTATTTTATTTTAAAAAGTTACTCACCTCCATGTTACAAATAGAAAATAGCTAAAATATAGGGGCTATTTGAGACTGCTCTGTTTCACGTTTTTCAACTCTGCTTCACGTTTTTTTAGCCAAACGATTTTAGCTTCACGCACACAGCTCCAGAAAAAAGATGGAGTTGTGAGAGCACCTAAAGAGATACTCCATAAACTCCAGTTTTTTGTTGAGCTGCTCCACAGTGGAGTTTGTAGAGCAGAGTTTGTGGAGCAGTCCCAAACAAGTCCATAATTGGTGGGAAAAAACTGGCTACACGGGAGAAAATATTGACCGGTTGTTGGTTAATAACCACTTGTTGGTTAATAACCACATTACAAATAGAAAATAGCCCAAAATATATAATTGGTGGCAACAAATCTAGCCACTCGGGAGAAAATACTGATAGATTGTTGGTTAATAAATATCTAATATAATAGCTACTAGCGACCACATTACGTGGTTTAATATACTATTAAATATTAGCCCTTAGTGGTTAGCCTAAAATATCATTGCCCAAAAAACCTAATCTGAACACACAGGAGGAAATACTAATCGGTCTTTGATTAATAAAATATCTAATATGTACTACCGATCACGCAATGGTTTGTTAATATATTAATAAAGTATATCTATTAATAGGATATTAACCCATGATGTTTGCAGTTGGTTAATATTTTAATAAAATAATAATAAAAAAAGTTTGTCGATTAGTTTTTTATCTAAATCAACCATATTTTTTTATCTAAATCAACCACGTCAGTAAATGTGAATGACAATTCAAAAATAACCCTCTACATTTACACCTAAAGTATCCATATCAACCATTACAAAAGATGATTTAAAATAATGTCCTAATATTTTTATATTAATAGGATATCAGCTCATGATGTTTGCAGTTGGTTAACAATTTAATAAAAAACTAAATAAAATAAAGTTTGTCGATTAGCTTTTATCTAAATCAACCACATCGGCAAATGTGAATGGCAATTCAAAATAACTCTCGACATTTACACATAAAGTATCCATATCAACTATTATTAAAGATAATTTAAAATAATCTATATATTACTCGCATCTATGTGTGTGTTGTGTGTGTGTGTGATCGTCCAACATTCAGAAAGTACTATAAGTATATGTTAAGTCAAATGTTTATTTTAATAACTTATGAAATGTTCCTTTAATAACAGATATGAATGATAATGGTAATTCATTTATTATATTGATACTATACAATAATAATTTTTAAGTCATTATATTAAATGAGTTTATACATTTTGCCTAATATATTAATATTCCTAATTTAATTTAAATGATCTATATTATATAATAATACTACACATAAAGTTTTTACATAATAAACGAATCCAACATCTTAAGTGTGGTGTTGCAAGCTCAAATCACCATTTAGGACATTGTCAAAATTAACAGGTAGCCTCTGACCTAGCTAGAACTTCTTAATAAAAAAAAAACCTTAAATTTGAATGAAAGAGATAATAAGAACTAGAGGTTAGCTTCAAATGTTTATATATTAAATATTAATATATTAAAAATTGATTAAAGTAAATATATCTATTGTACCATCATGTACACATACATGTATAAAATTAACTATATATTACTATGTTTTAGTAATCATGAAAATATTTTATTAATGATTCATATACTAATGATACTAACAAGTTATATGAAATTATATTAATTACCATGACATATAATTAATTTTTTTGTCTTAAATGTTTATACATTCTAACTAAAACGTTCGATATGTCTATACTAATTATATAAGCATTATTGCAGATGAAATTTCTTGAAATAATTCAAACATCTTGAGAAGTGGGTAGGTTAGTGCATACCACAAGAATTTTGATTTACTTGAGAATATACAATAAGTACCAATTAAATTTAGGTTCATGAAGTCATAAGACATGAGCTGCAACAATAGTCACGACGGTTTAATCTAATTTTGCAAATAAACGTGTATTAAAAATAAAAGGTGGCATGAAAAGAAAAGAAAACTATAGATATGGATGACAAACATTTGGTTGTCACAACGGAATAGAGAGTACAAAATACCTATTGTGTCTATAGTATTAGAAAATAAATGAGCAAAATATAAAATGTGTAATTTAATATAAGTTATTTTTATCAATGACTAATCCTTATGTCTCCTAAGATTCTATCCCAAGCACGAGTTGGAGGACTAACTTATATTTGCAAGTTAATTAACCTTCTAATTGGTTATATATCCAGATAGTTCAATTCATAAAGAGAGTCATCCAACATGCCCTGTAATAGACAGTCAGCCATACCAGGACACAAAACAAACGAAGAAAAATAAAATACATAACTGTAGAATTAAATTAATGCTAATTGTGTGAAGAAATTTTTAGTAGTTAAAGTAAGATTATCACATGTGCCACACAACGATCTATATACATATAGGTTCAAATAAAAGTTAATTGTGTAAAGTAATTTTTAGTAGTTAAATATATATTAAATAAATAGGATTTTTTGTTGCTTAAGTCTCAAAATTAGCCTGTGCATGAGCATGGGTTGATGGACTAGTAGTGCAATAATTATGGTATGCTGCATCAACACTTCAAAGTTAAATGTCTCTAGAACTTAATTTAATTTGGGAAAAAAGGAGTACAATTTAGGATAAATTTTTAATAATATCTTATGTTTTAGAATGCAACAAAGTTTTCTTTCAAATGACACTTAGGACTTGTTTAGATGTTGGATTCTTCTCAATCCACATGTGCTGAGGTGGATTAGGATAGAATTTAGTTCAAATTATACTTAATTCACTTAATATATGTGGATTGATGTGAATCCAACTACATCTAAACAATATCTCAAGTGAGAGCGATGATAATGAAGTTGACGTGGAATACTGAGATGGTGGATTAAACCTTCCACTAGTGCACTAATTATGATATACTGCATCACCACTTCCATGGTGGATCAGTGGACGAACGTTCTATCTTTTTCAGAGAATAGTGAGTTATTTCCTTCTAAAATCTCTTCTTCTATAAGCCTTGTGGCAATTTCCGAATTAAGGTGCAGAGATGCATGCAATCAACTGCAACTTATCACCTTCCACCTAAGACAAGCCTTAACCATGGTGTCGGGTACGAAGGTAAGGGGTACCCTAAACCCTTCGATAAATTAACGCTAAACATAACAACTGTTTTTAAGGCAGGGACCAGCACACTACTCACTAAGGCACGACCCATCGCTCGAGCCCCCCCCCCTCTACACCAGCTGTGGCGACAAGTCACGGGCCGGCCCACCTCGACGCCGAAAGACGGACGAGGGGGCGATCGAACGACCCCCCGGCCCCCACCTCGACGCCGAAAGACGGACGAGGGGGCGAGCGAACGACCCCCGGCTCCTACCTCGACGATAAATGACGGACCGAGGGGGCGAGCGAACGACCCCCGGCTCCTACCTCGACGATAAATGTCGGACCGAGGGGGCGAGCGACCCCCGGCTCCTACCTCGACGATAAATGTCGGACCGAGGGGGCGAGCGAACGACCCCCGGCTCCTATCTCGAATATAAATGACGGACCGAGGGGACGAGCGAACGACCCCCGGCCCCCACCTCGACGAACGAAAGACGGACGAGGGGTCGAACGAACGACCCCCCGACCTCTACCTCGACCTCTCCGACCCCGTCTCTGCTCCGACCCTACCTCGACGATGAGCGACGAACCAGGGGTCGAACGGACGACCCCCGGACGAGAGGCTCGATTAACCCAACTGCCCCCGGCATGGGTTAAAGTGAAACCACCTAACAACATGGGCGCCCGCGCCCGCTGTCAAATCCGCCAACTCCCCGTCAAGTCCCCGATTCCTATCGACTGTGCCACCACTGTCGCCACTACGCGAGTACGGACTCCAGCAGTACCCCTCGGAAAGTGAACAGTGCGGCCCTCGACGACGACTTCGGGAATGCAACAGAACCGCGCAGGGCTCGACCCCTCCCTCGACCGGGGGGCTCGACCCCTCTCTCCGACAACTCCAGTATGGGGCCTGTCCCATTCGCCCCGTCTCGCTTCAGCCGTGGGATTCGCGCCCGTCTGCGGACGCTGTGCCGCGGCAACTTCTACTGCCACCACGACCGGGGACGCCAGAAGGACGGGAAGGCCATGCCGCCACAGTGCTCAACGTCTCTCCACCAACACTGTGCCGCGGATACGCTACCCATGCTGCCACAGTTAGGACCCTGTACCCTCGGACCTCCCCTTGGTCTATAAAATGGGACGCCGAGGTAGAATAGGGACGGATCTCTTTTTGGACGGTTGAATCCGAAAACCTCGGAGACTCCAGTTCGGACTCTCACACTCCACGCATACACACCCCGCCACTCGATCGACCCCTCGGGTGGCAAACCCCGTGTAACACAGCTTGTACCCCCCCTGTACGAGCACGTTTTGGGTGCGAGATAATACAAGTCATCCTCCCCGCTGGACGTAGGGCCTTCTTTGCCCGAACCAGGATAAACCTTGTGTCCATCTTGCATCACGTCTGAGAGAGGGAGCACGCGATATACAAATTTACTCGTTGGTGGTCTTGACCCCCGGGTCATAACACCGACAGTTGGCGCGCCAGGTAGGGGGAATTGCGTGTCGATCAACTCCGAACTACTCTCTTAGATGGATTCTTCCATCCCACCGTTTCCATCCACCGCCGTCGTCTGGTTCGGTAGCCTAGGGTTCGTATCCACGGACCAGGGCGACTTCATAGTCTTTCCCTCCACCCGCGGCCTGGACGCCGGTGGCACCGCCACACCGGGGGCAGCAAGCGTCAGACGACGGCCCCTCCGCTTGCGCCTCTGGCCTGCGATCAGGAGCAGGCGTGAGCGGCTCCGACGCGCTCATCGTCGTGCCGATTCCGAGGTGCCGGATGCCGTTTCCCCGGCCCCAGCTGGTGATGCGGTCCCTTCTCCTAGGGGTCCGTTTGACCCATGCTTGTGGGCCGAGGGCGGGCGCCCCTCTAAGTGGGACTTTGGCTCTGCCACATCGTCGTCACCGGAGGCTCCCGTGGCCTCTCCGACACACTCGACCCCGCCACCACCGTGCGACCCGTTCCCGTACGGGCTCCACAACAGCGCGAGGATATGTTCTGCCCTCGCAGGATTGCAGATACAGACACGTAGCGGGTCTCCAGGGACTCCGCCGCGTGCGACGACCGCTCCCGTCACCGCCTCTCCACCGGGCGAGCCAGGACTACCCCGTACGTGGGGCACGTTACGGCGGCGCCTGGAGGAGGAGGAAAGGGGACCCTTCCCCCACTTCTACCACGCCGACCCCGACTCGGACTCTCCCGACGAGAGTTACGACTCCACCCGGGAGTGCTTCCACCTCGACGAGCAAGCCGACCCGCAGGACGACGTCGACGACACCGCGGCGACCGAAGAAGGAGGGGGGGGGCAACGCTACACCAGCTCGAGATGCCCACCCCCTAAGTCCTGATAGAGTCGATCCACCCCCAGACGTCCAGATTGCGCAGGTCCGAGAGCTTCTCAGCAAGCTCGAGGAGGAGCGTCTACGTCTCCAGCAGCTCGAGCACGCCCTCGAGCGGGATCGAGGGCGTCCTCAGGGGGGAGGAGCTCGCGAGCGGGCCTGGGACGTCCACCGGCAGATCATCGAGGAGGGGGCCGTCGAACCCCGAGTCTTCAACCGCGCCAGCCAGAATGTTGTAGCGGCTGCGATGCTGCTCCGCGACATGCTGGCGCCATCGACCCCCCAAGCACGGCGTATCAGGGACGAAATCCAGGGGCTTCTCCAAACTACGGTCGTGCAGCAGGCGGAGAGCTCAGCCTCGAGGCGTCGAGGGGCTGCCTCTGAGCGACAAGCAGTGCCCCCCCCGACAAAATCGAGAGGCGTCCGTCCACCAGAACAAGGCGCCCCAGGCCTAGGTCGAGCGACGACCGGTTCAGGAACGCCTTGTCGACGACCTCCCCCCTCGGGTGAACAACCGACGTCGGTACGGCGACGCCGAGGCTCGAGGCTACAGCGCTCACCGAGGTGGGCGCTACGACAGCGACGAAGACCGATGTCGGTCTCCGGAGCCACCGGGGCCCCGAGTCTTCGGTAGAACCATCCGACGGGCCTCCCTGCGCGTCCGTTTCCGTCCACCCACCAGCCTGGTCAAGTACAACGGCGAAACCAAGCTAGAGCTCTGGCTCGCCGACTTCAGGCTAGCATGTCAGCTGGGTGGGGCTGACAACGACCACGTCATCATTCGGCAACTCCCACTGTTCCTCTCCGACACCGCTCGTAGATGGCTCGAGGAGCTGCCCCCGGACTTGATCCAAGACTGGCCCGACCTGGTCAGGATCTTCGAGGGCAACTTCAAGGGCACCTACGAGCGGCCGGGCAACCCCTGGGACCTTCGCAGCTGCAAGCAGAAGCCAGGGGAGACCCTCCGCGCCTTCACCCGCCGATTCTCGAGGAAGCGTACCGCACTGACCCACATCTCCGACCACGAGGTCATCACGACGTTCATCGCCGGAACAACCTGCAAGGAGTTGGTGCGGGAGCTGGGGCGAAACACCCCAAGACCTCCAACGAGCTCATGGACATCATCGTCAACTACGCAGCTGGCGAAGAGGCCGTTGGCGCGTTCTTCTAGATTCCCCTAGGGAAGGGGAAGGGCAAGGCGGATGAGCCCGGAGGCTCGGACGACGGGCCCAAGAAGAACGATGGGCCCAGAAGGAACAACGACGGCAACGGCGGCCGGAAGAAGAAGAAGAAGAACCTGCCGGGCCGACGCAACGTCGAGCCCAACGTCGAGCACGACGACGAGCCCGACGACCTTGTCGCTGCGGCAGACAAGAAGAAGCCTCGAGGGCCCCCTCCCGACGGGGGCGTCTTCGATAAGATGCTGAAGGAGCCTTGCCCCTATCATATGGGGCCGGCCAACCACCCGCCTCGAGGACTGCCGCATGCTCCGAAATCACTTCGTCCCTCCTGGCTTCAGGAGAGATGACGGCAAGGAAGACCCGCCCTGTGACGCCCACGTCAGGGGCGACGTCAAAAAAGGAGGCTTCCCCGAAATCCACGACTGCTACATGATTTACGGGGGACCCTCGACCCGCCTCACCGCGCGCCAGCGCAAGAGGGAACGTCGAGAAGTTTTTCCGTGCGAGCCCAGGCTCCGCGGTACCATCGACTGGTCCCATACGCCGATCACCTTCGATCAGGACGACCACCCCGAGCACATCCCCAACGCAGGGGCTTACCCGTTCGTCGTCGACCCGATCATCCTCAACACCCGCCTCACCAAGGTACTCATGGACGGGGGGAGCAACCTCAACATCATCTACGCCGAGACCCTCGACCTCCTGGGGATCCCGAGGACCATGCACTTGCCCAGTGCGGGGGGGGGGGGGGTTCCACGGGATCGTCCCGGGGAAGAAGGCGCTCCTGATCGGCCGCATCAAGCTACCGGTCAGTTTCGGCGTCCCCTCGAACTTCCGAAAGGAAGAGCTAACCTTCGAGGTGGTCGCGTGGCGAGGCACCTACCACGCCATCATCGGTAGACCGGGATATGCCAAGTTCATGGCGGTCCCGAACTACACCTACCTCAAGCTCAAGATGCCGGGGCCCTCGGGGGTCATCACCGTCGACACCTCCTACGAGCACGCATTCGACTGCGACGTCGAGTGCGTGGAGAAAGCCGAGGCCCGAGAAGATTCGGCAATCCTCGCGGCCCTCGATGACCTGACCGGAGAGATCCCCGACCCCAAGCGACACGCTGGCAACTTCAAGCTGGCGGAAGACATGAAGACCGTCCCGCTCGACCCCGGCCTCGCGGATGGGAAGGCACTGACGATCAACGCCACCCTCGAGCCCAAATAGGAAGCAGTGCTCGTCGACTTTCTCCGTGCGAATGCCGACGTGTTCGCATGGAGTCCCTCGGATATGCCGGGCATTCCGAGGGAGGTCGCCGAGCACTCCTTGGACATCCGAGCCGGGTCCAAACCGGTGAAGCAACGCCTGCGCCGCTTTGACGAGGAGAAGCGCAGGATCATCGGGGAGGAGGTCGACAAGCTTTTGAAGGCCGGATTCATCAAGGAGGTGCATCACCCCGAGTGGCTAGCTAATCCCATGCTTGTAAAGAAAAAGAATGGGAAGGATAGGATGTGTGTAGACTACACTAGTTTGAATAAAGCATGTCCTAAAGTTCCTTTTCCTTTACCACGTATCGATCAAATAGTGGATTCCACTTCGGGATGTGAAACCCTTTGCTTCCTCGATGCATATTCTGGCTACCACCAAATAAAGATGAAGGAGTCCGATCAGCTCGCGACCTCCTTCATCACTCCCTTCGGCATGTTTTGCTACCTCACCATGCCCTTCGGCTTGCGAAACGCCGGGGCCACCTACCAGCGATGCATGCTCCACGTCTTCGGGAAACACATAGGGCCGACCGTCGAGGCCTACGTCGATGATATCGTGGTCAAGTCCAGAACAGTCGGAAACCTGGTCGGAGACCTCGAGATCGCGTTTGGGTGCCTCAGGGCTAATCGCATAAAACTGAACCCTGAGAAATGTGTCTTCGGGGTCCCCCGAGGAATGCTCTTAGGGTACATAGTTTCCCAGCGCGGGATCGAGGCCAATCCCGAGAAGGTAACCGCCATCACGAGGATGGGCCCGATCAACGACCTCAAGAGAGTGCAAAGGGTCACTGGGTGCCTCGCCGCCCTCAGTCGCTTCATCTCGAGGCTCGGAGAGAAGGCCCTACCCCTTTACCGCCTCCTGAAGAAGACGGAACACTTCGCGTGGACCGCCGAAGACGAGGAATCACTCTCGAGACTCAAGGCCTTGCTCACCTCGCCCCCAGTCTTGGTACCCCCGAGTCCGGCTGAGCCCCTCTTGCTCTATGTCGCAGCAACTACCCAGGTAGTCAGCGCGGTCATAGTAGTCGAGAGGGAGGAGGAAGGACACGCCCTGCCGGTTCAGAGGCCTGTCTACTTCGTGAGCGAGGTCCTTTCCGAGACCAAGACGAGGTACCCCCACATCCAGAAGCTGCTATACGTGGTCGTCCTCACTCGGCGTAAGCTCAAACACTATTTCCTGGGCCACCCGGTTACTGTGGTCTCATCTTTCCCCCTCGGAGAGATAATCCAGAACCGGGAGGCGTCTGGAAGGATCGTCAAGTGGTCGGCCGAGCTCATGGGGGAGACTCTCTCCTACGCCCCTCGGAAGGCCATCAAATCTCAGGTACTGGCAGATTTCGTTGCAGAATGGACCGACACCCAACTACCCCCAGCGCAGGTTCAGAGCGAGCTCTGGACCATGTACTTCGACGGATCGTTGATGAAGACGGGAGCGGGCGCCGGATTGCTGTTCATATCACCCTCAGGGGTCCATATGCGCTATGTCATCCGCCTCCACTTCCCCGCCTCCAACAACGTCGCCGAGTACGAGGCCCTCGTCAACGGCCTGCGCATCGCCATCGATCTCGGGGTTCGACGCCTCGACGTGCGAGGGGACTCTCAGCTGGTGATCGACCAAGTGATGAAGGGTTCGAGCTGCCACAACCCCAAAATGGAAGCCTACTGCAAGGAGGTCCGAAAACTCGAGGACAAGTTCTACGGCCTCGAGCTCAACCATGTCGCCCGTCGGTACAACGAAGCTGCCGACGAGCTGGCCAAAATTGCGTCTACTCGAGGCACGGTCCCTCCCGACATCTTCTCGAGGGATCTCCACAGGCCGTCCGTCGACCTGGACTCGGGGGCTCCCGCCCTCGAGCAAGGGGTTGATCCACCCCCCCTCGACCGATCCCCCCTCGAGCGGGGGAGAGGTCATGGAGATCGACGGGGCCGACGCTGCGCCAACCCCTCCGACGGATTGGCGCGCACCCTACCTCGAGTACCCGACACGGGGCGAACTCCCAGAAGACCGCACGGAAGCCCATCGTGTAGCTCGACGCGCCAAAACCTACGTCTTGTATGGGGACGGCCGCGAGCTATACCGACGTAGCCCGTCGGGTGTACTTCAGCGCTGCCTCACCCTCGAGGAGGGGAGGGCATTGTTGAAGGATCTACACTCGGGGGCTTGTGGCCACCACGCGGCGCCAAGAACGCTGGTAGGAAGCGCCTTTCGACAGGGCTTCTACTGGCCGACGGCTGTCAACGACGCCACCAAACTCGTTCGATCCTGCAAGGGATGCCAATTCTACGCCAGGCAGACCCACCTACCCGCCCAAGCTCTTCAGATGATACCCATAACCTGGCCGTTCGCAGTATGGGGGCTCAACATGGTTGGCCCCCTGAAAAGAACCAAGGGTGGCCACACTCACCTTCTCGTGGCTATCGACAAGTTCTCGAAGTGGATCGAGGCTCGACCCATCGCCAACATCCAGTCTTGACAAGTCGTGTTATTCTTCACCGACATCATCCACCGCTTCGGGGTCCCCAACGTCATCATCACCGACAACGGCACGCAGTTCACCGGCCAAAAGTTCCTGGACTTCTGTGACCATCACCACATCAGGGTGAATTGGTCCGCAGTTGCCCACCCTCGAGCTAACGGTCAGGTCGAGCGTGCCAATGGTATGGTTTTACAGGGCCTCAAGCCAAGGATCTTCGATCGACTGAACAGGCACGGTAGGAGATGGGTCGATGAGCTGCCCGCTGTGCTATGGAGTCTCCGAACGACACCAAGTCGAGCCACGGGGTTCTCTCCGTTCTTCTTGGTCTATGGGTCCGAGGCCGTCCTCCCCACCGACCTCGAGTACGGGTCCCCTCGACTGAAAGCCTACAGCGAGCAAGCCAACACGGTAGCCCGAGAGGACTCCCTCGACCAGCTCGAGGAAGCCCGTGACATGGCCCTCTTCAAGTCGGCACGGTATCAGCAGACGCTGCGGCGCTACCACGACAAAAACGTGCGCAAAAGGGACCTCAACGTCGGCGACCTCTGTGACGGAACCGCCCAAATTATAAGAGATCAAGTGCTAATGTAGCTGATTAGCTACCACTTACAACACTTGAGCCCATATAATCTCGGTAGTCCGGAAATCTCGAAGGATTTCTTACATCAACTCAGGATCGCGTACATTCAGGGATACACATTCGAACGAGCCACAAATCAAACGGAAAATACTTTAAGTACGAAATAAAGTTATTACAACACTTTGTTCCAAATGAAAGTAGTACTTACGCCACAACACTTGCGGCCAAATAAAACATTGTTTGAAACTGAACTTGAAGTTTTCAAAAGACAGGGGTGCCCACAACGTCAGGTCCGACAACAGCAAAGGTGAGCTTGTAGAAGACCTTGCCCAAGGCCTACTCATCTTCTCCGTAGAAAGGATAGAGACAATGCTTACAATAGCCGATGTATACTTGGCCAAATGCAACAAACGGGATAAACCCTGAGTACGGGAATGTACTCAGCTAGACTTACCCGTCTAACTGAAAATAAAGACTCCAAGGGTATGCATGGCTGTATCTGGAGTTGGGTAAGCTTTACTTTGCGGAAATGCTTAACTTAAGGAGTTCACTTTAGTGATGCGGTGAGCAGTCATCTTTTATCCTACTAATTATTTCTAGGTTATTGCATCTACACTAGAGCACACACTTGATTCTACTCAAACAATATAATAACATATATCCAGTTCCTTTATCAACATTTTAGTAGAACCATTAAGATGTCTCATGGAGTTGTACCGTGGTGAAGCTCAGCATAATCCCCCATATCCAGTGGGGGGCGGCAATTCGAATCGATATACACCAGCTGGTAAGATTACCTTTAACACACGCCCATACTTTACCCCGTCGGGTCAGCATTAGGTTACCGCTCAACAAAGTCCAGGTGGTAATCGACGCAGGCTTGCATTGGTCCACCCCAATTGTAGAAAATAGATGGCCACCACGGGGCAGATCATGCCTACAGTCTAGAGGGGTGCTCACAGCAGAGCGAGCTCCGGCCCGGACAGTGTTTTACTCGGCTTCGGGGTCGATACTCACAACGGCCCCTATGCGAAAGGGCGCATTCAAAGATGTAAGAGGGCCACCATCGTGTACAAACCTACACGATCCAACGGACGGACTGCCCCCAAGTCTAAACACTTGGTGCACTTGCCTTCCAGTTGACCGTATTTCATTACTACCATAGGTTCTTTCCACGATAGCAAATATAGCCCACCGTGATAGTATTACCCACAAGGGATAATACGAAACATAAAAGAAAGGTAACCATTATTCTAAGCATACTAAGCGGTTGCTTTTACTTCATTATTAACAGGGTAACAAGGTAGGTAAAACAAAGATCAAGAAAGGTAATGCATCAATTTGGGATTCAAAACAACTCCTATTACCTATGCATCACAGTATAAAATACTCAAGTAGATTAAGTTGTAAAAACTGGGAGGCTTAAGAATGCTCCGGGGCTTGCCTTGAGAGAAGGTGGAGGGTTGGTGGTCAGGGCACTCAGGAAGGTTAGTGTCGAGCTCTTGGTACTCCTCGTACAGCTCCTGTACTTCCTGGACTTCTGTCTCTGTGGGCTCCTGATGTTCCTCCACGGATCCTAAATGATTGCAATGCATAAATAAATAAAAACTGAGAGGTGCAGGGATGATGCTTGAACAGGATTTAACACACTAACAGAGATTCTAATCATACACCCAAAAGAACTACCACAAAGCTACTAAGACTAGAGCTACTAGCTAGCAGGACAAAACAGGCTATAACCTAAACTGAACAGAAACTAGCAACAAGATTCTACCAACTCTAGATAAAAACAAACAAGCATGGAATACAACTAAAAACAAAATAGGAAATCATTTTTGGAACGGGCTCGAGGCACGTCGAGGCAACTGACGGGCGCGACCCTCGATTACTCGAGGTCCAGCGACCGTCGAGCAGAACAGTGAACGGTGCTGATCGACGTTTTCTCGCCGATGGTGAAGTCTTCGGCGGTAGGATTGGCTGTGCTAGGCTCGGGATGGCTACGCGCATCCACTAGTGGTGTTGGTTGAACTGGCGCGACCGTGAGGAGGTGTCGACGGTGTGCGGTGGCGGTGCAACATGGCGATGTGACACGACGAAGTGATCACCGGCGATGCGAAGCTCGGCGCTGTGGTGCGTGAGCATCGTGGTGAAGTGGCGAGTGCGGCTCGAGGGCTAACTACGCCAGAAAGGCTCGGTGAAAACCTGGCCACGTGCAAGCTTCGCGGCGGCGGCAACGGCGCACGGCCAACGGTGCTATGACGACACGGGTTGAACTGGAGCTAGAGGAACGATGTTCTCACCTCGGTTAACTCCGGCGAAGCTTCCACGAAGATGGAGGCATCGGAGACGAGACGGCGAACGGTGAACGCTGGTTGATCAGTGCAGCGTCGACTCGGAGTCGAAGAACGGCGAAAGGCGTTCCGGCAACTGGAGTCCACGGCTGGTGAAACAAAGGCGAGCAGCGTGGGTGCGGGACGAAAGTGAAGGCTAGAGCGAGAGGGATTGAGCAAAGGAGCTCTAGTGGTGGTGGATTTGAGAAGAAGGTGATTGCGGTGCTTGGAGCTCTCGGCTGGCGAGAACAGAGGCAATGCGAGCGATTGCGCGAGTGCGGATGAGTGTGGATGAGTGCGGGAGGTGGTGGAGGTATAGGCGCTCCTCCTTGCTTGGTCATGGCCGACCGGCGCTGCTAGAGGGGACGTGACGCGATGTGCGGCGGTGGCAGCAGCGCTGGTGTGCTTGCGGCGAGCGGCGCAGAGCGGATCACGACTTGGTCGACGCGCCGTTAGCGCGGATTCGCGCTTGACTGCGAAAGAGACAAGGCGGGGCGCTGATCGGACGCGGCACTGCGGCGACGTTATTGCGAAACGACGGCGCGGCGCGCGGCAGGGCGGCTGGCAGGTCTGCGGTGGAACAGCGGTGCCGACTTGGTCCTAGCACCGTTAACTCGGATATGAGTGAGACAGCGCGAGCGGCGACAGCGATGTCGGCGCAGAGCCGAAGCGGCGGCAATGGCGTGTTCCACTTCCGCGGTCAGGCATCGGCGGCCACGCGGCGGATGACTCCGACGTACGGCTCAGCCGTGGTCGGGTGAGTGCGCGTGGGCGTGCGCGACACGTGCGTGCGGTCGAGCGTGCGGGAGAGGGTCGATATCGAGGGTAGGGTCGATCGGCTGATCGAGCCTCCGACTCGGTCGAGCCTTCCGTGCGGGGTCGTTCATCCAAGCCTCGGTCCGTAACTTCGAGGGGTCAAAGTCGAGGGTAGAAGAACTCGAGGGGGGGGGCGTCGATCGACTGACCGATCGAGCCTCTGGATCGGTCGAGCCTCTGTCCTGGGGTCGTTCGCTCAGACCCTCAGTCCGTCATCGAGCCTTCCGGGCGGTGGGGTCGAGATCGAGGGGTGGTGCTCGGCTTGTCTCGATTCTGATTTCCTTCTCCATTTTATTTTATTTGATAAAACTAAGCAGGGTAACTAAACATAAACAAACCACACTTTTTACTCTAAGCAAAGCAAGACTTAACTAAACAGGTTAAACACAAGATTAAGCACAAAACGCCTATTAAATTCTAGTTTCAAAACATAAAACACACACATGAAATGATAGCATATGCAAACATGAATACAATGAGATGATGTGCTTAATGGCTAATGATGATCCTAATGCAAGCTTGACACAGGGTGTCACAACCTCGTTCTACGCCGTCGACAAAACAAGAAGGGGCGTCACAAGTTGACGCCACCTTGGGAGGGACCCTTCATCGTGGCAGAAGTGCTGAAGCCCGGCACTTACAAGCTGAAGAACGAGAAGGGCGAGATCTTCACCAACGCGTGGAACATCGAACAGCTACGTCGCTTCTATCCCTGAGGCCTCAGGGCCTTGTACATTTTCGCATTTATGTACAAACCTTCGAATGAATAAAATGTTCTCGAAACACATTTCACATTCGTTCGTAAACCGAAGGTAGCCTCGACCTTGCCCCACCAAAGTCAAGCTCCCCTCGGGGCTGACAGGGGGGCACCCCCCTCCTAAGTCCTCGAAAGACCCAAACGTTTTTTACGCTTTTTCGAAACCTGACTCTCCCTCTCGACCCTTGCCTCGAGCACGCTTCATAACTAAGTAAAGGTGCCTCGAACTCCCTAAGGGTCGCGGGTGTCGTTGAGCCAAGGACTCACCTACGCCCTAGAGCTATGGTACCCCCGCTCGCCACCCCCCTTCCAGGGATACGAGCGTGCGTAAAATACTTAGTTCACAAGCGTCGACTCAGGCAAAGAAAAGCAGAGAGAGCTCGAGAAGTAGAAATAACGAGACGCAACCGTCTACAGCACTAAGGTAGCCTCGACTTTGCCTCAGCAAAGTCGAGCCTCCCTCGGGGCTAACAGGGGGGGCACCCCCCTCCTAAGTCCCTGAAAAACTCGAACGTTTTTTTGAAATTCGGCTTTCCCTCTCATTCTTTCCCTCGAGTACGCTTCGTGACTAAGTAAAGGCGCCTCGAACTCCCTAAGGGTCGCGGATGTCGTCGAGCCAGGGACTCACCTACGCCCCAAGGCTACGGTATCCCCGCTCGTTTCCCCCCTTCCAGGGATACGAGCGTGCGTCGAATACTTAGTTCATAAGCGTCGACTTAGGCAAAGAAAAGCAGGAAAAGCTGGAAAAACAAAAATAACTGTGTATCTTGATCAAAATGCTTTATACACAAAAAGCCCTCGGGGCTTGGCATTGTATCAGTACAAGGGCCTAACTATTACATGGACCTTCTTGTCCAGATATGGCTCGCAGGCTCGGGACTGCTCGTCGACACCTTCCGAGGGCTACTCGGCGCCATCTCCGTCCACCGAGGGGATCACCTCGGGCTCAAAGAGCTTCGCTAGCTCACCTCCGGGCACCTCCGCAAGATCCATCAACTCCTGGCACTTCGCGTCGTTCTCCTCCTCGATCAGCCTCGGGTCGGTGGCGAACCCGTCGACGACAAGGTTGAGGTCCACGTTGTAGAGCGAGTTGACGACTGCGAGGGCCCGCTTCACACCCACATGCAGGGCGGCACGGACGTTTTCCGTCACCCCCTGCGTCATGGAGTAGAAGCGGTGCAGCAGGGAGTCCCCTCGAGCATCTCCCTCGACCTCCGGCTCCGGCTTGACCGAGAGGTCGTCGCAGAAGGTGTTGATGACGTCCGCGAGCTTCACGTTGAGGTTCGCCTCAGTGCCGAGGAGGCCCTGAAGGTTGTTCAGATCCTCGTGGGCGCGGGCATTATCCGTCGCGAGCTCTGCCAAAACAAGCACGCAACAGTCAAAACCCAAAAGAGCAGAAAGAGAGTCGAGGCAGGACAGATTCTGCAACACTCTCGAAACACTCACCTTGGGCATGCACGTCCAGGGTGGAGTAGGCCTGCTCGGTCTCCTCGAGCTGGCGGCGGACGTCGACAAGATCAGAGGTCTGATCCCTGACCTTGGCCTCGGGCCCTCGATGGTTTTGCCTGCATCATCGAGGGCCCTCTTCTGGTTCATCGCCACCACGCCCAGGGAGGTCGCGCGGGTCCGAGCCTTCTCCTCCGAGGTGGCCAGAGCGTCGCGCTCGCGGGAGACGGCGTCGAGGTCTCCCCGGAGCCCTCGGATGCCCTCCGTCGCCCGGGCCAGCTCCTCCTTCAGCCGGGCGGCCTCCTCCTCGGCCTTGCGCTTGGCTTCAAGGGCAGCGTCCCGTTCCCGCCCGACCGTGACGGTCGACTGAAGGGTGACGTCGAGCTTCCCTTGCGCCGTCTGCAAGGCCGCCTAGGCTTCCTTCTACACGGACTCGTAGCCGGTCCTCGCGTGGGCGACCTTCGACTCGGCATCCTCCTGGATGGCCGCCGTCTCAGCCTTCACGCGTGCAACCTCATCCTCCGCCCTACCCAGCGAGGCGCGAAGGGTCAGGAGTTGCTCCTGCACCCGGAGGATGTACTGGGACTTCTCGTAAGACCTCACCCGCAGCGACTGACGAGGATAAAAGCGAAGACTGTCAACAAACAGCAACCAGACAATTCGAGTACAATCTAAGGGAGAACAAAACCCACCTCCATCCCCTGGCGTATGTCCGTGGCGGCGACCTCCGCAGCGCGACGTACCGAGTGCTCAAACCAGGCCCGATACTCCTCGACGTGCTCCCATCGTCGGAGCTCAGCCTGGTCGTCGAGCGTGAGGAAAAGCCGCTCGGGATCTTGAGGGTCCGCCAACTCGAGAACCTCCTGGCCCCAGGCCACGCTGCGGGCGGCGATCCTCTCTTCAACCGTCCCCGTGACACCCCCGCGTAGATCGCCCTCCTCTCGCCAAGCGGAAAGGGGGGAGATCTCCTCCGCCTGTCCTCTCCTGTCCTCAGGGCCACCCCGCGAGGACGTCGACGGCCCCGCCGAGCCGTCGCCACCAGGCGAAGGAAGCCCCGGCCAGCAGAACGGCCCTGCGCGGTGAAAGACTCGAAAAAAAATTAGCACCCAACAATGCAAACCCACTGCGTCTCGAGTAAGTCGAAGTATGGCTTACCTCGAGACAACGGCCCCTCAGCCTCGAGGGGAGGCCGAGCCACCTCCGGCTCCGCCCGAGGAGCCGCGACAGTGGTCGTCTCCACCGAGCCCACCAGCTCGGCCACCATCTCGTCCACTTCGGCGGGGGTGGACTCCATCAACATCCTGCCCTGCGCCGGCGCGGGCGTTACCTCGGGCCGCTCGACCGGACCCCCCGCCTCGAGCTCCGGCGTCGTCGAAGGGCCCTCGGGCGCGGCGGCAGTCGTACCCTCGCGCTCAAGCCGGAGTCGAGCCTCCAGCGAGGCTAGGCCCTCGGGCCAGCGCCCCGACGTCGGGTGAGCCGGAGCCTCCCCCTCGTTCACGGGGGCCTGAGACCCGACCGCCTCCACCTCCTCGACCGCAACAGCCGTCGACGAAAGCCCCGCGCCCTCCGGGGCGACGAACGCGACTTCTTCCGACGGCCGCGCAGGCGCCGCGACCATCGCTTCGGCGACCCCCGTCGTCTCGGTGGCCCTCGCGGGCGGGGCGGATGGGCCCGTCTCCTCTGCCAGTGGGGCAGAGGCCAAGGCACCCTGCGCCGTCCCCCGCTCCACTGCCTCCCGGGCCTTGGCTGCCTGTGCGGCCTCGGGGGTGAGCGTCGAAGGGGGCGGAGCGGCGGGACCGGCCTCGACGGCCGCCCCGACGGCGGCCCCCACCTTCAATTTCTTGGCGGGGGCGAAGGACACGTCTCCCTGCGGGCGCTTCGACCTGAGAAAGAAATTCGTGCGCAGCGATGAGCACAGATCATTATCAACGAAAAGGAAAACACGAACAACACCTACGAAGGCGACTTACCCCCTCGGGACCCGGCGTTTCTGCCCGGCGACCGTCGGGCTGGTCGAGCTCTTGAACACCACCGCCTGGGGGGCGGGGGTCGAGGCGACCCTCGGCACCGTCTCCTGGGCAGGGGCCGGCGGCGTCACCGTCGTCCCCCTGCTGGTCTTCTCTTGCGCCGACGGGCCCGACGCCCGTGCGCTAGACGCGGCAGGCGCCGAGGGCTCGCTCGATCGACCCCTCGATGGGGATCGCGATGACCGCCCGCGCGTCTGCCGCGGCACCTCTTCCCGAGAATCCACGGGGCGCTCCCCCCGTGGCTCAGCTTCGACGGTAGGGGCCGGCCTCGAGGTCGACCCCTCCCCTCCGCCAGTTTCAACGGCCGCCTGTTCAGGCACCGTCTCCTCCTCCACATCGCTCCAGTTCACCTCCTCCTCGTCCTCCTCCTCCTCGTCCTCATCCTCCGAGGGCGATAACTTCTCAGAGAGGCCCTCCCGCCTCTGTCGGGCCCGGCGCTGCTCCCTCGCCTCTCTCTCCCGGGCCCTCTTAGCCGTGGCCTTCTTGGCTTTGTCCTTGTCCGTCTTCTGCTTCTCCGCCTGGAGCCGCCTCGCCTGCTTCGCGGCCCGGTCCTCCTTCACCGGCGGGGGCGAGGGTCGGAAGGATACGTTCCCCTGCAGAACGCGAGACGGTCAGACGCGGGCAAAAGAGACGGAAAGGGCGAACACGACGACTCTAACAGGAGGAGAGGATCTTACCAGCTCGAAGAAGCCCTCGTCCGGTTTCATGGGAATCTTCGCGACGTTCTTGGCGGCGAACGACCCCGCGAAGAAGCGGCGGACGCGGCGGACCACCCTATCCGGGGCCAATTCGTCTTCGGCGAGGCGACAGCCCGAGAGGTCGACCCCCGAACCCATCTCGTCGATGCGAAGGGGTCGAGCCATCAGCGGCACGACCCGCCGCCGGTGGAACGCCGACGCGGCAATCTCCGCCGTGAGTCCCCCCTCCTTCAGACGCCTGAGCGCATCCAGCAGGTTCTCGAGGCGCTGCTGCTTGTCCGTCGGGACGCCATACCCCCAGCGGTCTGGCTGCGCGTCGATCGTCCTCCCGGTGTACGCCGGGAGCAGGTCGTCGTCATTCCTCAGGTAGAACCACCCGGAGTGCCATCCGGAGTGGCTCGATGACAACTTCCCCGGGATCCAGCACCCCGGCCGCTTGACGGAGATGCAGCAGCACCCGGCCCTGACCATCCGGCGGGCGCCCTTGTCGACCGAGGCGTGGAAGATGCTTGCCTTGAAGATGTGGAGCCACAGCTCCCAGTGGGGCTTGATCCCAAGGTAGCCTTCGCACACCGCGGCGAAGACCACCGCCTGGCAGACGCCATTGGGGGTGAGGTGTTGGAGCTCCACGCCGTAGTGGTGGAGAAGCGCGCGCAGAAAGCAGCTGGGAGGGGTGCCTAGTCCCGCCCGGTGGAAAATCTCGAAGGACACCACGTACCCCTCCGACGGGTTGGGCTCGGCGTGGTCCGGCGACGGCAGCACCCACTCCGGACGCTCCGTCGAGGTGACAGGCCGGAGGAGGCCGCTCTCCACCAACCCCGCCAGGTGCGAGGCGGTCACCAAGGACGCAGGCCAATCATCGGGGCCGACGAGGCTAAACTTGGCCATGGGATCAGGGATGGTGATGCGCTCGGGCTTAGGGGCGCAAGGTACGTTCCCTATCTCTCTTCCCTTTCTCTCTCTCGCTTGCGCAGAGTTCCGGTTCGCGGGATGCCTAAGGCAATGGCGGGGAGAAGAAGGCAGGGAAGACGAAGGCAAGGAGGCGAGGAAGGCAAGTGTGCGGAAAGAACACCCAGCTCCTCACCTTCGCTACTTATACACGGGAGGCCAACGGACGAATCGGGCGAAACAGGCAAGAGAATCTTTGCATTTAATGCGCCTGTACTCCCCTTCCTCGTATTCCTCCTAGATAAGGCGTTCCGTCCCATCGTCGGGCTCCGCGCCGCACTCCGCCCTGCAATCGCCACTGTTGCGCCGAACGGACATCGTCTAAAAAGGCGCGCGGCCGGAAGCGTTATCTTCGAGGGTAAGGAATCTTGAGGCAGCGAGAGCTGGCCCTCGAAAGAGGGTTCGACAGCTACCCTCGAGTACCCGAGGCTAGAAATGACCTCGGGTTAGGACTTCGGTCCACCCCAAAATCTCGAGGGGACGAAGGCCGGCCCACGAACGGGCTCGATAGCCCCCCTCGAGTACCCGAGGCCTGACGAAGCCTCGGGTCGTTGACTCCAGTTCATTCCACGGCCTCGAAGGGATAAAGGCTGGCCCGTCCGTGGGTTCGACAGCCTCCCTCGAGAGCTCCAGCACAGGTATGTCCCCAAGTTCAATACAACAACCACCTGCTTTCCCCTCGGCGGTCCACAAGGCAGGACTCCTCCTCCTGAGGATAGCGTCGGATGACGAACCATCCGTCAAATCTTGAGGGAGCGAAGGCTGGCCCTTACATAGGGTTCGACAGCCGCCCTCGAGTACCTGAGGTCAGGAAGGACCCATGGTCAACGGACTCCGATCCACCCCAAATCTCGAGGGAGCGAAGGCTGGCTCCGCGAACGGAGTTCGACAGTCGCCCTCGAGTACACGAGTCAGGGATGTCCCGGGGAGGCCAGGCGCGTGCCCCTAGCTCGAGAACGAACTCTTGAGGCTCTCTGGGACATATCCGAGGCATAACCTAGGAATACCTAAGGATCCCTCCGCTGGAAGGCATCGAGCCACCAACTCCTATCGAATGGGGTTGGCACCTTGGTAATCCACATGGTCGTGCTTAGTAAGCCGACGGCTTGCTTAAAAATGAGAACGCCTCCGGGCCACTAGTCGACCCCTATTGAATGGGGCACGAGTTCTCACTCGGATTTTTACCCGTACTGGGCACCATTTCTAATGGACTCATGCCCGAGAACAGCTCACCGAGGACTTCGGGCTCGTCCTAACGAGGATAGCACGACGCTCTTCACCCCACAATCCGAACGCAAGGGTCCGTGGGAAGGACGCTATGAGGTAGTGAAGGCCTAGCCATTCGAGGGCTCGAGGGCCCGACTACGCATGACACCCCTCGACGAAAGAGGGTCAAAAAACTCGTAACCTGGAAGACAGAGTCGACCTCTCGGGCGGGGCGCTCTGACTCCAGTGGTGCTCGAGGGAGCAAAGGCTGGCCCTCGGTAGGGTTCGACAGACGCCCTCGAACACTTCTCTTTTCAGGGAAAGGAATGGAATCGACCCCTCGACAGGGTGCCACGCCTCCAGGTATCCTTAAAAGAAACCCTCGATACAACATATTATAGCCCTCAGAGGAGTTCTTAATCACTCCTCTGGGGCCTCGGGGGCTACCCCCGCGGGGTGCGCTCGCGCGCACCCCACGGAGAGTCGGACCTCTCACTAACCCTGCAGGCTAAGGACAAAACCTCCGGGTAATCCTTACTCCCTCAGAGAAAGCGTGTATCATAGCCCCCAGAGGAGTTCTAAATCACTCCTCTGGGGCCTCGGGGGCTACTGTCGGGTATGAAGGTAAGGGGTACCCTAAACCCTTCGATAAATTAACGCTAAACATAGCAACTGTTTTTAAGGCAGGGACCAGCTCACTACTCACTAAGGCACGGCCCATCGCTCGAGGGTCCCCCCCCTCTACACCAGCTGTGGTGACAAGTCGCGGGTCGGCCCACCTCGACGCCGAAAGACGGACGAGGGGGCGAGCGAACGACCCCCGGCTCCTACCTCGACGATAAATGACGGACCGAGGGGGCGAGCGAACGACCCCCGCCTCCTACCTCGACGATAAATGATGGACCGAGGGGGCGAGCGAATGACCCCCGGCTCCTACCTCGACTATAAATGACGGACCGAGGGGACGAGCGAACGACCCCTCGGCCCCCACCTCGACGAACGAAAGACGGATGAGGGGTTGAACGAACGACCCCCCGACCTCTACCTCGACCTCTCCGACCCCGTCTCTGCTCTCGACCCTACCTCGACGATGAGCGATGAACCAGGGGTCGAACGGACGACCCCCAGACGAGAGGCTCGATTAACCCAACTGCCCCGGTATGGGTTAAAGTGAAACCACCTAACGACATGGGCGCCCGCGCCCGCTGTCAAATCCGCCAATTCCCCGTCAAGTCCCCGATTCCTATCGACTGTGCCACCACTGTCGCCACTACGCGAGTACGGACTCCAGCAGTACCCTCGGAAAGTGAACAGTGCGGCCCTCGACGACGACTTCGGGAATGCAACAGAACCGCGCAGGGCTCGACCCCTCCCTCGACCGGGGGACTCGACGCCTCTCTCCGACAACTCCAGTATGAGGTCTGTCTCATCCGCCCCGTCTCGCTTCAGCCGTGGGATTCGCGCCCGTCTGCGGACGTTGTGCCGCGGCAACTTCTACTGCCACCACGACCGGGGACGCCAGAAGGACGGGAATGCCATGCCGCCACAGTGCTCAACGTCTCTCCGCCAACACTGTGCCGCGGATACGCTACCCATGCTGCCACAGTTAGGACCCTGTACCCTCGGACCTCCCCTTGGTCTATAAAATGGGACGCCGAAGTAGAATAGGGACGGATCTCTTTTTGGACGGCTGAATCCGAAAACCTCAGAGACTCCAGTTCGGACTCTCACACTCCACGCATACACACCCCGTCACTCGATCGACCCCTCGGGTGGCAAACCCCGTGTAACACAACTTGTACCCCCTGTACGAGCACGTTTTGGGTGCGAGATAATACAAGTCATCCTCCCCCGCTGGACGTAGGGTCTTCTTTCCCCGAACCAGGATAAACCTTGTGTCTATCTTGCATCACGTCTGAGAGAGGGAGCACGCGATATACAAATTTACTCGTTGATGGTCTTAACCCCGGGTCATAACACCGACACATGGCGATGCAGCTACTCCTCCAGATCTCATTTTTTGTGCTAATATGCCCAGCCATTGCCATCAACCCAGAAGCAGATGCACTTCTCCGATGGAAATCCACACTGGTTGGAGCCGGCTTGCTGTCCTCGTGGACGCCTGCCAATTCAACCTGCTCCTGGTTCGGCGTCGCCTGCGACGGTGCCGGGCATGTCACTGTGCTCCACCTTTCCAGTGCAGGGATCAATGGCAGCCTTGATGCCTTCTACCCCACCGCGTTCCAGAATCTCACCAGGCTTGACCTCAGCGACAACTACCTTGCTGGTACCATCCCGGCGAACCTGTCCATGTTGCTCACTCTCACCTTTCTTGACTTAAGCAGCAACCATCTCCGTGGTGCCATCCCCTACCAACTCAGTAAGCTCCCTATGATTGTCCATCTTGATCTTGGGGACAACCACTTGTTCAACCTAGAATCTGCACAGTTTTTACCTATGCCCAGTTTAACGTTTTTATCTTTAAGGAACAATAGTCTCGATGGCACCTTCCCGAGTTTATCCTCAACTGCACGTGGATGACATCGCTAGATTTATCATCTAATTCCTTCTCGGGACATATACCAGGCTCACTGCCAGATATGGTCCCGAGATTAAGATATTTGGATCTGTCATATAACCGATTCTCTGGTGCAATACCACGTTCACTTTCAAGGCTCAGAAAGCTCAGGGAACTAGACCTTGGTACAAATAATCTCACTGTCGGAGTCCCTGAAGAGCTGGGGATGATATCTGGATTGCGTATTCTTAGACTATCGAACAACTTACTTGGTGGATCGATCCCAGCATCACTCGGGAAGCTTCAGATGCTAGAGTTTCTTGACATATCTAATGCTGGATTGTTTTCAACACTTCCAGCCGAGTTGGGCAACCTTACCAGCCTCTGGTACATGGACTTATCACGGAATCAGTTGCATGGAAGTCTACCACCGTGGCTTGCCAATTTGCAAAGAATAGTTACCTTATATTTAAACGATAATAATCTCAGCGGAGCCATTCCGCCGGAGTTATTTACAAAATGGACTGAGCTCATGGACATCGACTTGTCCAAGAACTCGTTCAACGGAACCATCCCAGCAGAGTTAGCGAACCTTACAAGCCTCACATTTTTGGACTTGTCACAGAATCAATTGCACGGGAGTTTACCAACGTCTTTTGCCAAGTTGCAAAGCATAGAAGGCGTCAGTTTAAACAGGAATAATCTCAGCGGGGTCATTCCGCCGGAGTTATTTACAAACTGGACGGAGTTGTTCATCCTCGACTTGTCCGACAACTCATTCCATGGAAGCATCCCAACGCAGATCACCAACTGCAATAACCTACATATGATCTATCTCTTTGGCAACAGTTTTGTTGGCTCAATCCCTGCAGAGCTGGGAAACATAGCAAACTTAGGACATTTGGACTTGTCAGATAATCACTTTACTGGAACAATACCACTGCAAATCGGTTACACGTCTTTGATATACATTGACTTTAGCACGAATCAACTTGAGGGCGAGCTTCCTGCATCTATATCAAAACTCCAAGATCTCAAATATCTCATCTTGTCTGACAACAAGCTCACAGGTAGCATGTCTACTCTCGATGGCATGGAGTTGCCCACTTTATGTCGATTCAAAAATAGTAGTCTGCGAATATTGGATCTGTCCAACAACCAATTTGGAGAGCTCCCAGGTTGCATTTGGAACTTGCGGTATCTTCAAGTCTTGGATCTGTCCAGCAACACTTTAGTTGGGGAAGTATCAACCATGATGAACTCTTTGTCCTCTTAACTAATGTCACTACACCTATCCAACAACAACTTCACCGGACGCCTTCCAGCAGTGTTGAAGAACTTGAAAAGCATAGAGATTTTGGATCTTGGAAACAATAAGTTTTCTGGAATGATTGCTCCGTGGATACATGAGAGCAATCCTTTCCTGCGGATTCTCCGACTGCGGTCAAATTTAATCTATGGAAATATTCCCTGGCAAGTTTCACAGCTCTCCTATCTCCATGTGCTTGATCTAGCTGAAAACAATTTTACAGGTTCAATACCAAAAACATTGGCCAACTTATCTTCAATGCAGAAGCAATCCATGTTGCAGGAAGAAATCATCAATTTTGTGTTTCACCCATATGCATATGGCGACGTTGACTTAGTTTGGAAAGGACTAGATTATAATTTTCAGTCATCAGCTGACTTTATGGCTGCTATTGATTTGTCTTGCAATTCACTCTCGGGTAGAATTCCTCCAGAGTTGACAGAATTAAAGGGCCTCCGTATTCTGAATCTGTCGAGAAATTATCTATCTGGTGGTATCCCAGAACAGATTGGCAATTTCACACTCTTAGAATCTCTTGACCTCTCTTGGAACAAACTTTCAGGCCCTATTCCATTGAGCATGTCATACTTGTTGTGTCTCACGTCACTAAATCTCTCGAGCAACAATTTGTCAGGAGAGATACCTATGGGAGATCAACTCAGAACCCTTGATAATGCCTCAATTTATAGCAATAATCCAGGACTTTGCGGTTTCCCCCTAAGCATTGCTTGTGAAAACCATACCTTGGATAGGGTAAATGAACACTACCACCAAGATCTTGAAATCATATGGCTCTACTACTCAATAATTGCTGGTGTTGTCTTTGGATTCTGGCTGTGGTTTGGAGCATTATTCGTCTGCAAGTACCGGAGGTTTGCTTTCTTCAGTTCCATTGATGCCATACAAAATAAAGTTGTGCACTGCATAAGATGAAGCACAATTGAGAAAACAGAGCACTTTGGTTTCCGTTTAGCCACTTGTGCGCGTCTCAGAGTTCTGTTATAGTTGCATGATGTGCAGTTCTGCTCCAAGGTGCACCGAGGGAATAAAATCTTGGTGTAGAAACCTCATTTTCTTTGATGATATATAGTAGTAGTCAATTGTCCTCGTGTGGAGAGAATTGGCTTTAGTAGCTTATTATTGTATCAATGTATCATCAAACACTGGTTTATTCTCTGAAATCTATCAGTCATGTATGCATATAACCCCTGATTCATGTCTGTTCATGCAACCTGAGTAGATAATTCAGCTTCTATGGTAGGCTAATGGGCTGCCTAACTGCTTGTTCGTCACCATAAAAATTGTGTAAGGCTGCCAATTGAATCGCCAAAAGCGAGAGCTGCTAAAAGCACACAGCATGCAGTTGCAGTTACAGGTTGCTTTGAATGAGCATGTGCTTGCCTGAGTAGTGCCTCCTGTTTCGTTGGGGCCTGGTTTGGTTTGTATGGAGCCGCTGCCCCCTCGACAGGGAGAGGGGCTGCTCCTCGTCGCTGAGGGGTGCGCCAGAGTGGGACGTCGGATCCGCGGCGGTGCGCCAAATAGGAGACCGGCACGGAGAGCGAGGCGCCATGGAAGAAGCCCCCGTGCTGTTGCCTTCCAGTGCCGGCGCGCGCGAGAGAGGCGGGGATGACGCTGGCCTGTGGGTGGGATGGGTCGGAGAGGAGGCGGAGACGCTGGATCCCGCCGGGTCGGGGGCAGCGGCGCCGGCGAGCAGATGGTGCTCGACCGGCAGCGGCGCAGTTGGGCAAGCAGAACAGGGATGATGAAAACGGTCTGAAACGGGATACCGTCAGAAATCCCTTATTAACCATTTTCAGTTTACGTGTTAAATCATGAATGAGACCGACAAAATAAAAATGAAATATAAAAAAATAGAAAACCTAAAAAAAATACAGATAGAAATTGAAGATTAGATTTATTACGTTTAAATCACGACATATATAGCTTAGTGTGTATTAAACATGCATGTTAGAAAATCTTGTTGAAGTGCCTCCAAATTGCTAGTACGTTGCCATACAAAACAATCAACATCACAAGTAATAATACTCTAACAGCAAGAGCAAGGGTAACAAAATCTTTTTACATAATAATAATTGTACCAGGTTTAGTAAATCACCCTAATGTAAGAGCAAAACCACAGCCACTAGCTAGGCACTAGCTACCCATTGACGACGGCGCAGTTCCTCCTGACCTCCCCGTCGGCTCCAGTCTTGACCTGAACCGTCGCCAGCCTGGCCATGGACCGCGCGAACACCTGGAAGTAGACCTCGTCGGGCGCACCCACGACGCCCTCGACGTCGGCGCGCGCCGCCGCGTCGGTGAGCAGCGCGGCGTCGGAGTGGAGCAGGCCCCTGTGCTTGAGCAGCGCGCGGTAGTAGCCCAGGTCGAACGTCAGGTGGCTGCCCGGGTCCATCTCCACGACGGCGTCCTCCGCGTACCCGCCGCTCGCCGCCCGGCACTTGCGCCGACGCAGGTTGGCGGCGTACGTCGCGTCCAGGGACGGGTCCGTCGTGTCGTTGCCGCCGCCGGCGCTGGGGTAGCCGTACAGGCGGTCGGCGAAGGAGGAGCAGTGCGCGATGCCGATCGTGTGCGCGCCTGCTCGATCAGAAGTATTCATTCCACATGTCAGAAAATAGCCTGAGCTGCATGGAAGATTTGAACACCTGTTTGTCTCTATGCATTTTTTTTACAGCTGATTTCCAAGTTTCTGATGAACAGATTGATTTCTTGGAGATAAAAAACAGTCAAAATGGACAAGTTGATGTACTGACATATGTATATATAAACTGTCCACACACACAATTCAGTTCAGACGCTGCAGTGTTTTTCTTTATAAAAAAGAACTAAATGAATTTAAGAAAAGCTCTAGTTCAGGAATTTCATTTCAGAGGAATCAGGAATGGACAGTGCTCAACTACATTATGAAATTATATAGTAAAAAAAAGGAGCATCTGATGCGGGCGGTATCGAGAGGACGAGAGGACAGGAAGGTGGCAGGCATGAGTGGATCGGAGCCTGAAAGTAAATTTGGATCATTTCGACCAAAGAAATCAGGCGATCCGGTTTAAGAAGGGCGTCGAAAGCAACCATTATTCCTGCTGCTTTTGCTTGTACTACTGTTGCCCAATCAGCATGGAACGAAGGAATGGGCCATCAGAACCAGGCTATCTCAGCTCAATGTCCGGCCTACGCTTCTCTCAAGTCTGAACCATTCATACCGGCTTTCTGTTTTTTTTTTTAAAAAAAAAATCTCCCTCCGATTGAGCTTTTGTGAAATTCACGTTTGATCTAGTTGCAGGAATAATCCCTAATCTTTTTTACTGATATGCATGTAATTAAGAGTGCTTTATTACGAGTATAAAAATACATGATCCTCGTCTAGTAACAGAAATTTCGTTTATTACTGTCATGTGAAGAGAGTCATGTAGTGGATCGAGGGTGGTGGGTACCTGAGAGCCAGACGAGGTCACGGACGCCGAGGCCTTTGCTGGCGAACAGGTTGGCCAGCTGCGGGAAGGTCATGGTGTGCTTGGGGATGTGATCGAGCGCGTCATGCATGGTGGAAACCGTGCCGTCCCTCCTCCCCGTCGGCACGCGCCACGACGGCCCGCCCTGCCATGCCATCCAACAAGTCCGATCGAGATCAGTTGTCAGCTCATCCATGGTCGATGTCCCATCATACACAAGCACCAGAGAAGTACACAGCTAGCCGCTCACGCACAATGGCGACGACGGCGTCCCGGGCGGCGAGCGCGAGGACGTCGGCGCAGGAGACGACGCCGGGGCAGGCCTCCTCGACGAGGGTCTTGACGCGGTCGACGAAGTCGAAGCCGCGCAGCGTCAGGTTCGGTGGCGCGTCCTTCTCCGCCACGTTGCCAGCGGTGGAGTTGAGCAGGACGGAGGCGTCGCAGCCCTGGGAAAGACGGGACACATGCATGCACACCCACACGGCCGGTCAGTTCGCGCACTGGCACTGGCACGGCATGCAATGGACACAGCTGACACAAACCCACGCACGCAGTCACGTACCCTGACGAAGCAGTCGTGAAAGTGAAGCCGGAGCAGAGCGGCGGCGACGGTGGGCACGCGGCGGACGTGCTGCCGGACGAAGTCGCCCACCATCCGCTCCACGCCGGGGCAGCTCTCGGCGTAGAACCCCATCGTCAGCTGCCCGCTCGCGCCGGCCGCGCTGCTGGCCAGGACGACGACGACGACCATGGCGACTCCAAGAACCACCGGCGCCGGCACGGCCATCCTGCTGCTGCTGCTGTGATGCCACCACCTGGTGCTCGCCGTCATTGCCGCCTACCTAGCCGACACAATGTTCACTCACTTGGCCTACTGGTCTGTGACTCTGTGTACACTAGCAGGCAGCTAGCCGTGTGTGGCGCAGAGTACAGGTCTACACAAGTGTCTGTGAACTGGAACTGGGATGGTCTATAAATACATGGAATGTTTTTCTTTGTTTTGTGCTGGTCCAGACTCCAGAGCGTACTTAACAGCTACTAATAACACTATATGACATACTCCATGCAGAGCTAATAAGCACTGAATTATTCAGATAGAAAAAAGACACAGGTTGCCTAGTACTTGTAGCAGCTGCACATACACGGCAATGATAAATATTCTATAGGATTTCTTGCAGCATCGATCAGTAGAGGTAGAGTAGAGACTAGAGAGGTCCGGTCTGGTCTAAGCAGAGAATCAAGCTATGGTAGAGCTCACAAGCTGCATCCTGGTTAAGTTTCGTAGCGCTTTCATAAGGATATGGTCCACTCTCTCCCAGCCACAGCCAGCACGTGTCCCATCAGGAATGTGATTCTGCAGCCGTGTGGCCCCACATGCAGCGGCACATCACACCGAGAGCAAGCAAAAACCAAAGACCGTGTGGTCTCGTTTCCAATCCAATCCTCATGATCATGGCGGTGGCTGCGGTTGAGGTGGAGGCATCGACGTTTGTGGACTGGACTGGGGTTGTGGATGGAAGAAAGACCGAGCAAGAAAAGAACAGGATCCTTTCCTGCAATGGCCTCAAAGTCCCTAGCCTGCCCCCTTTCTTCTTTTGCCCAGCTAGCTTTCAGTGGCTCATCATCACCTGTTTCAGATCATCTTCTTTGCTAGTACATTGCTTCCATGCAGCGTCACCGACAACCTGCTAATCTGACACACACATAATCGTCCTTGATCATACAAGTCTGTTCAGCATTTGGCTACAATACAATAGTTGGTTTAGCAAAGCAATGCAGGTAGAATATATCAGCTTTTTTTTACAGCAAGAGAGGGTCATTTGATCGTGTAGCATTAACGCATTTGATTCCTCTGCACTGCGTTAAGCATCGCAATTTGCAAAAAGTTTTTCTGTGGCTGCGTATCATCGATCACTCCTTTGTGGGTCTTGTGGCATAAGATAAGATTGATCGATCAACAACAGCTTTGTAGTAGAGAAAGAGAAGAGGAGAAAGAGTGAGCCGATCAAAAAGCAAAGATTTCCTTCGAGTATCCTTTCAGTTTTTTGGCCCACACGGTATATAGCTCTTTTTACCGAGGGAAAGCAGCAGCTCCTCCCACTCCCAGAATGACTTGCTGGGTGGAGAAGAATAGTGTGTAACAAAGCTATAGGTTCGTTCCATGCAATGTGAGATCATATGCTAAGATTTCTCGAATAAAACTTTTTCTAAGACTGGCAAGCATGTGCGTGAATGCACCAACTATTGTATAGTACGGAGTATGTAACCAGTGCATGTGTCTGTACCCTGTAGCTGCTGTGTGCATTCTGACGAGAGCAGGGCAATGGAATTCTGGAATGGCGTGTCCTCTAGCTTTCAGCAAACCTTACATACGGTATGTCGGTGTCACACAATTTCCGGAATTTTCGCGACCACGTCCAACCCTAGGCGCGTTTTTCATCAAGCAGAGAAGAGTTCAAGCCCACAAAAACAAACACTGGTAACCACGGTTGAACACTGCACAGATCAAAGGACAGACATGAAACCAGAAGCACTAAACCCGACCCAACAAAAGAAGCCCCAAACAGCCAGTGAGGTCAAACAGCCAGGAGTGCGCCCAGCCTGTTGCCTGCCACACCCCACAACACAGCCTCGTCAAGGATCCCCAACGCCAGCGATCCCGCCTGGGAAGCGATCCCGTCGAACGTTTGCGTGTTGCGCTCCTTCCATACTCGCCAGCAAACAAGGAAGAAGAGAGAATCGAAGCCCTTGCGCAACGGCCGTGCCAGCCGCTTCCTGCACCTGAGCCACCGTTCTGCAGTTTCTTTTTGTGAGATAAACAAAAACTTAAATGTCTATGCTCAATGTGACCACTATTCTAACATTCGAACCTTGAAATTGACAGTCGCTAACATTCAGCGAAAACAGAACCTGAAGTGTACATCTAGTAAGAAATTAAACTGAAGACAGCCAGAACCTGAAGGTTCGATTCGACGAACACCAGCCAAATAAAACTCAAAGGCCACTCACAAAACAGTATTCAATTCAGGATCGTTGCTTCCTCAGTTGATGATTATCCCGTTGCACGAGAGAGCAGACTGGAGAAATCCATGTGTGCCCGTGCTCCATGAACGCCCCCACATGTCAGAGACGTTTTTTTTTTTGAAAAGTCAGAGACGTTAATTCCTAGTCAGCCAGCCTTGCAATTCCAAGGGTCCAAGCGTAGAAGGCGACCTGCTGGGCTGCTGTCCGAGCAGCGTGGGCTGCAACCTTCGTAATGGGCCGCAAGAAAACATCCAACTCCGAACGGCTGAGCCACAGGCGCAGCGCGCAGCTCCACCCCGATTCCGGTTCCACGCAGCAGAGTTAGTACCACCTCGCTAGTTGAAGGCGGGTGAGGCGGTCGAACGAACTATAAAACAACGCGCAGGGATCCGTTCCAATTCATACCTTTCTCGGCCTTTTGGCTAAGATCAAGTGTAGTATCTGTTCTTATCAGTTTAATATCTGATATGTGGGTCATGTGCCTACTTTGATATTAAATTAATTTTTTATGGGGGAGGGTCCACTACAGTAGCTTGCTACTGGGGTCCTCACGTGTCGCTCGGGCGTTGCACTACTGCCCGAGCCTGGCACACCCTTACCAATACAAAACTAAGTTTATCTTGATGGGCTGAAAGCAGTAATAATCTCTTGTTGGGCTGAAAACAGGGAGTCTTGATGTGGGCCTAATTCATGCATATATTATATATAACATCTCGTAATTAATTATCAAACTGATATCGTCAGACGCCTCTAAACCCTGTGCTCCCTGCGATTATCATCGAAACGTTCTTCACGTTGTTCTTGCATCGGAAGCAAAGCAGATCAGCGAAAACTAAAACCAGAAAAAAAAAATGCAAACCAGAGCTTGCCCTTCCAAGTTAGTGCCAGTTATTTAGCCAAGATCCAACACATAACAATATAGCAATCCTAGTCTATGTGAGTTAGTGACCTATACCTGATAGTTGTATGATCCGATAACACCACTGGCGTGGCCTACTTCTTATCCAAGATGACATTCTCGACATACCATTTGCAGGTTTTGACGCGGCCTTCCTTGATGATGATCTTGGGGTTCCACCCCATCCCCTTTATCTTTGCTTCTTGCAGCTACCCATGAGCTTCCCGGTTATGCCGTCTGCTTTGCTGGAGTCCCCATACAAGTTCCCCCTTGAAAACGATAACCTCCTCCACAAGTCTCATGGCTAACATTAGTTTAAACTAGTGGAGAAATGCAACGTTTCTTTTTGTTTTATTATATAAGGCGGGGCAATTTTTCCCTCGCGAAGCAAGGAATATTTTTGTTTAATTAATTTAAAAATCAGTTTAATATTTGACTAAAATAATCATCGGGATAGCGTAGGTCGCAGCTATCCAGTAATAAATACTGTAGTGAAAACAGGACCTGAAGTGTACATCCAGTAATAAATTAAACTGGAGACAGCCAGAACCTGAAGGATCGATTCGACGGACACCAGCCAAACAAAACTCAGGAAAGTATTACTGACATAAACGTAAACCAGGTCTTGCCCATCTAATTTAGTGACCTTTGATCAAAGGCTCCTCAATAGTGCAAATTAAAGGACATGAATCACTGATTTTTCTTTTCTCAACACAATGTGATATTTTAAAAAACAAACCGAGCTTGCCCAATCAGCAAGAAGATGTTTATAGGCCAAGAGCATCCATCCTTCCATGATCCATCAATTTTGGTCGTAAGACTCTGTATCTAATCAACAAGAAGTGTTCAATATCAACTGTGCTTCTAGCAGTTATGCAGTATTTGACACATAGGTTATTCAGCCAAGAGCCAACACATAACATTACGAAAATCCTCTTCTATGTGGGTTTTTAACTTATATATAACTAATAATTGTATGATCTGATAACACTACTGCTTTACGTGTCATTTGCAGGTTTGATGCGGCCTTCATTAATGGTGATCTTAAGGTTCCACCCCATCCCCCTCTCTTGAAGCTATCCACAAGCTTCTTGCCTTCCTGGTTATGCCGTCTGCTCCGGAGTCCCATACAAAGCTTCCCCTGGAAACCGACAACATCCATCACAAGTCTCAATGGCTAACATTAGTGGAGCAAATGAAACATTTTTTTGTTTTAACATTCCACTAAAATCATCACTGGGTTAGCAGCAAAAAGAACGCTGAAAGACATCATCTTGACTATATATGCGTTTCATTCTTCTGCATTGAGTTAAGCATTACAATTGCATTACAGTTTAAGGATTTTTTTTTTCTTGTGACACTGTAAGATCGATCAACACTTTGCAGAAAAAGAGTTGAGCCGAGATTGGCAGGCATGTGCATCACAAATGTCGCATTCAGAGTTAACACTAAGTATCAGTAAGAAACGTTAGATAACCTAGAATCTGGAGTTCTGATAGAACACTAGCCAAACTAATTTATCCGACCGTCTACCTAGGAACCTGGAGGTTTGATGAATACCAGCCAAACAGATTTGTCCTAACGCATTATTTTAGAGAAATAACTGAAAAAGCCCAGCAAACTTAGGGAGTGTCTGGGACAAACATCACAACTTATTCATGATTTAAGCCATCACAACAGTTTTGGGTAGAACACACTAGGACAACCGGTCCATTAAATTAAACCAAACTCAGTCACGACTCATGACTTGGAGCAAAGAGTGAAGACAACTTCTACTGCAGTTGATGTGATCAAGTTGCTGTCTAGCATTGGATGCTACTGCCTCCAGAAAACACTGAAGCATCCAGAAAATTTACCCTTGTAGAAAAACCCAACTAGACTGCTTAGCTTAGATTCTACTGCAGTTGATGTGATCAAGTTGCTGTCTAGCATTGGATGCTACTGCCTCCAGAAAACACTGAAGCATCCAGAAAATTTACCCTTGTAGAAAAACCCAACTAGACTGCTTAGCTTAGAAGACTCCTTCACAGTACTAACATGGATCACTCAAATAACTAGACTGCTTAGCTAGAAGACTCCTTCACAGTACGTTATATGGTTCTGCAGAATATTACTTACATGATCTTTTGGATTCAGAAAGAACTAGCAATCAAAACCCAACAACAAAACCAAACAATCAAACATGTTAAGCTGTATAAGCAAGATAAAAGACTGACCTTGACAAAACCAAGTTAAAAAACTGAGCTTGCCAGAACCAAATTACCAGTAAGAAACGATAGATTGCATGAATCTGGAGGTCCAATTAACACCAGCCAATCAAATTTGACCTCAGGCAAATATTAAGAGAATATTAACGGGAAAAAATAATAGAACACAAACTTTTAAAGTTCAAACATCAAACTTATTCATGATGAAGCCATACTGCTGCAGAACAGTTTTGGGTATAACACATACAGGACACAACCGGTCCTTTAACCAACTCAGACGTCACACGACTCATGACACAAACCTCAGATACTTGATAGACGACAACCTCCACATGAAGGTACACCAGACAGAGGCAGGTACAGCAGCAGCTTAAATGACCCATGGCTTACTGACCACCACGGAGACGGAGCACCAGGTGGAGGGTGCTCTCCTTCTGGATGTTGTAGTCTGCAAGGGTGCGGCCATCCTCCAGCTGCTTGCCGGCGAAGATCAGACGCTGCTGGTCCGGGGGAATGCCCTCCTTGTCCTGGATCTTCGCCTTCACGTTGTCAATGGTGTCAGAGCTCTCAACCTCCAGGGTTATGGTCTTGCCAGTCAAGGTCTTCACAAAGATCTGCATACCACCCCTCAGGCGCAGCACAAGGTGGAGGGTGCTCTCCTTCTGGATGTTGTAGTCGGCAAGCGTGCGCCCGTCCTCGAGCTGCTTGCCGGCAAAGATGAGCCGCTGCTGGTCAGGGGGATGCCCTCCTTGTCCTGGATCTTGGCCTTGACGTTGTCGATGGTGTCAGAGCTCTCAACCTCCAACGTGATGGTCTTGCCAGTCAATGTCTTCACAAAGATCTGCATGCCACCCCTGAGGCGGAGCACCAGGTGGAGGGTGCTCTCCTTCTGGATGTTGTAATCTGCAAGGGTGCGGCCATCCTCAAGCTGCTTGCCGGCAAAGATCAGACGCTGCTGGTCCGGAGGGATGCCCTCCTTGTCCTGGATCTTGGCCTTGACATTGTCGATGGTGTCAGAACTCTCAACCTCTAGGGTAATGGTCTTGCCAGTAAGGGTCTTCACAAAGATCTGCATCCCTCCCCTGAGGCGGAGCACCAGGTGGAGGGTGCTCTCCTTCTGGATGTTGTAATCCGCAAGGGTGCGGCCATCCTCCAGCTGCTTGCCAGCGAAGATCAGACGCTGCTGGTCCGGTGGGATGCCCTCCTTGTCCTGGATCTTGGCCTTGACGTTGTCAATGGTGTCCGAGGACTCCACCTCAAGGGTGATCGTCTTGCCGGTAAGGGTCTTCACAAAGATCTGCATGCCTCCCCTGAGACGCAGAACCAAGTGGAGGGTGCTCTCCTTCTGAATGTTGTAATCAGCAAGAGTACGCCCGTCCTCAAGCTGCTTGCCGGCGAAGATGAGCCTCTGCTGGTCCGGAGGGATGCCCTCCTTGTCCTGGATCTTGGCCTTGACGTTGTCAATGGTGTCTGAGGACTCCACCTCGAGGGTGATAGTCTTGCCGGTCAGGGTCTTCACAAAGATCTGCATGCCTCCCCTGAGGCGGAGCACAAGGTGGAGGGTGCTCTCCTTCTGGATGTTGTAGTCGGCAAGCGTGCGCCCATCCTCGAGCTGCTTGCCGGCAAAGATGAGCCGCTGCTGGTCAGGGGGGATGCCCTCCTTGTCCTGGATCTTGGCCTTGACGTTGTCGATGGTGTCAGAAGACTCCACCTCGAGGGTGATAGTCTTGCCAGTCAGGGTCTTCACAAAGATCTGCATCTGCAAGAGTCACCAAACTAAAGGATGAGTATCAACAAAAGAAAGTCTCAAGCAAATAAACAGCATACTTCAGCAGTGTCATGATGCCAGGTATTTAAAAAATCCACACATAACTGCTGCATATGGCATCACCCCATCAAGATAACTAAAAAAACATGTTTGTTTGTTTATTTAGATATAGATAAACAGTAATTATATCAAAAATTAAACGCAGCATGTTGCTTCATGTAAAGTACCAGTAAAACCTACACCAACATAAACACCTACCCTTATCTGTTCGTTAGACGAACAAAAACTATTAAACTGTATCAGCTTGTTGCGTCATGCATCTAAGCATGTAATCTAAAAAAGTACCCGTAAACCCCAAGCAACATATATAACTATCCACATCTAAAAGATAAAGAGATATTGCCATCTATCTTAATTGTGAAGATATATGTGACACACATACAGATGCAAACTTAATCAATCAGCAGGGTTTGAAACAGTCTTCTACTCTGATCTAGAACGACAACCCAATCAGACAAAACCAAACAAAAAAAAAAAACACATGCCAAAAATTATGACCTGACAATTAAGTGCACAGGACGTAGCTAGCACGATCAAATGGTATCAAAGTCTAACATCATACCCTGATAGATTAAATAAACTGAACCTAGGCAAGGAAACAAGATATATCATCATCATGAAATCGATTTCATATGCGAACCAGCTATCCCAGGATTCCCAGGTAATGACAAGTTATCGATCAGAACAGGTTGCCTCCATCTACGAACCCTAACAGCGCGGATCTAACCCGACTCCACACCCTAGGGTACAAACCATGGATCACCGATTTCGAACCATCCGAAATTAAATTAATTCATGTCCTCATAAAGGAACTACTATAAATCGCAAGAGCATGACAAGCTACCCATCACAACGCCATTAAATCTATGGTGCTTCTCAGCCATAGACAAAACAGGAACGGCCCTAACCACGAATCGAGCAGAGATGGCAGGCATACCTTGAAGCGGGGATCGACGAGACTCGCGAGGAAAGGGATTGGGGATCGGTCGCGTGTGTGGGTGCTCCGAACAACACGAGAGAAAGAAGATGAGGTTGGGGAAAGAAGCTGTGACGGGGCTGGCTATTTATGAGCGCCGGGCGGGAGGAAGGGAAAGGGAAGGAGCGGTGGGAAAGGGATCCAACTCCAACTGCCGGTGCCGTGACGGTTTCGTGCCGTGTGACGTTGTGAGAGGAGGAGCCGGCTTCGTCTTCCTGCTCCGCAACGCAATTTCCGGATGCCGCCAACGGAGCAAGTCAAGTCCAACGCGAAGGCGGAACGGAGGTGGGAGCGGAACTCTCGAGATGGGGCCAGAGGCAGCCAGAGAGATCCCGCGCCAAGGTGTCAGTGTCAACGTCTCTCGTCCGTCTGCTTCGCTTGGTGGCGCTGGTGGTTCGCTGGTTGGTGGCCGTTAGACTTGTCGACGCCGTTAAACTTGCTCCTCCTATAAGTGAAACCGTTTGTTTCAAAAAAAACAAAAAAAACCCTACCAGGACCAGAGACGTCTCAATAGTTGAATCATGAGCAATTAGCCTTAAGGGTGGCTTAAATAGCAAACCAAAACATTTAGAGAAATATATTGTAGTCCTCAAACTAGGTAGCAATGTTATTTTTCTCCCTTTCTATGATCTGAAATTATTACTCACATAGCCGCCGCACGTACTACTAGAGAAAAATAAAAATCATAGTTTAACGTGCCAGATGAAACTTGAGGACACACTCAATCAACTTTGAAGTTGACTATGTGGTTGAATAAAAGTGCCTCAAATGAATGTCTTTTCTTTTCTATATAATCAAGTTGTGTATGGTTAATAATTTAGCCGGTTTATAGGCTACATGCCCGTGCTATATCATCTACTATCAATCTAAACAATCCACTCTCTCATATTCCGTACATAATTAATATCTGGTCTATTCCTCCGTCCCATAAATTTTATAATTATAGGATTTTTTGAGCAAATTAAGATAAGTGTAAAATTACTCTTTTACCCTTATAAAAGTTTCTGATGCACTAACAGACTAATAGCTGAGGGTGTTTGTGTGAAATATCTGTGTGGCCTCTTTTCTTTTCTTTTTTATTTAATGTTCGGGAAACATATGTGATCGTGAGATGGTCAAATACTTTTAGGGGTGGGTCCCACTTGATGTGATAGCCAACTATATAATAATTCCACTCTAGAATTGTAATATTTTTGGGAAATATTTAAATTCTAGGATTCCATACTCCTAGGGGACGGAAGGAGTATATTTTTTTTGGAGCACACGTCCCAGCTCATTATAAGTTTGCAGCCCACTTATCTTCTCCTTTTCATCTCTGCATAAATTTGATAGATATAACAATTCATCTTATATCACCTTACTGTATACTTGCTCTTATATGTACATACTTATCGCGTAAAGGATTCGGCTGCATTCGGACACTTCTACTCATTGTCTGACGCGTGTCACCAAATGTTCGTATCGACCGTAGTCATCGACCGTAGTCTCAGAGGCACGCTGCTGCCGTTGGTGGCGTACTGTCCACGCCAAGCCCTGAGAAGTACTCTTGTGTGAAAAAAAAATACGGGTTCTAAAATTTTACAAAATTTCTTATCACATGAAATCTTTGGATGCATGTATGGAGCATTAAATATAGATAAAAAACTAATTGTATAATTTGTCTATAATTTGTGAGACAATTTTTTTAGTCTATCCACTACCTGATTGGACAATAATTATCAAATACAAACGAAACGCTACAGTTTAAAATTTTGTAAATTTTTTAGATCTAAACGAGACCTTACTATAGTTGTAGGGGTGAACGTAGTATGGATAATTCTTCGCTCTGATTCGCTGTGAATCCGAATGTTAAGAATATGGAGAAGTGTTTTTAATATTTGTGCAGATACGGATAATCCGAATTCGATTATATGCGAATGTTGTGTAGGATATGAGATTGACAAAATCCGGTGGATATGGATTATCCGATGTTTATATAATATGATAATCTAAATATTTTAAGGATCCCAAGCGCAAGCGCAAGAGTAAAGATCAACTCAATCTATGACGCTAGCATTTTGCAAAACGAGTTAGCTATATAATACTCCCTCCGTTCCAAATTATAAGTCGCTTTGACTTTTTTGGTACATTCATTTTGCAATGTATCTAGATGTAATAATATGTCTAGATACATAGCAAAATGGATGAACCAAAAAAGTCAAAACGACTTATAATTTGGAACGGAGGGAGTACTAATTTAATCTTTTCACATGACATGGAATGGTATTCCTAATGAATATATTGGTGTCTTTTCTTTAATCTCTGGTGAGTGTTGAAACATAGTGTATATTTTATTGTATAATTATTAATTTATTTTTATTTTTTTAAGCATAAATGACATTTAATGAATTGTTTATCATCATAAAAAATAACATGTAACCACATATTATCCAAACAAAAGTTTGCTTCCTCTCCGAAACTATTTTTATTTTTTTAAGCATAAATGACATTTAATGAATTGTTTATCATCATAAAAAATAGCATATAACCACATATTATCCAAACAAAAGTTTGCTTCTGCTCCGAAACTGGTCTGAATCTGTACTATTTGCCGATATCTAAAAAAATCAGTTTTTCTATTCGAAATCGTATAATATCTTACCCGCTCCAAATTCAATAAAAATAGGATTAGAATACAGAAAAACTATTATCCGCTCCGATCCTATCTATTTTCACCCATATATACATGTGTTCATGCAAAGGAATCTTTTGATTTACATATATAGGCGCGACCACCGGCTGCACGCGCAGCAACGCGCGCCTACCGTCCTAGTATGTCATAACTTGCGATGACCAGCTCACACTGCAGTCTAACTTGCCATGCCGGATTCAATTAAATTGTGACAAACGTAAAGAGGCCGGCTAACACTACTACAGAGTCTAACTTGCCGTGCCGGATTACATTACATTGTGCCAAACGTAAGGCGCTCATCTCCTGTTTGGTCAAAGCTAGTTTTCTCGAGATGTTAGCAAAGCAAACTTCGACACAACGGCTAAGATGGATGGTATCCCTGTGCAGTGCAGTTGTTGCATCCACGTCAAAGACTGAATTTAATTTCCTCCGTCAATAATGTGAGTCTGCTAGTGGGTTGATTGGGACACACAACTGCAGACAAATGCATTTCTTTTGAGGTTAGTTGCAATAGATTAATTAGTGTATTATTAGGTGCCCGGAAGGCCGGGACCGTTGAACTAAACAAAAGTTGGCCACTGGGCACAAAGTGTGTTGTATTGTATACAACCAAAATGCAAAGGACACTAGCTGAAATTTCTAACCACATCTTCTTGGTACTATCACCAACTGGTCACAAAAGAAATCACAAAGGGTTGTTGCCCACTCACTGTTTCTTCTGATAAATAAGTACACGCACAGTATTATTGTGATGGTCAGGGTTAACAGAGCTTTCAGCTTTGAATCATTAGATAGAGAGATGATGCATTTTGGATAAAACCAATAGACAAAAGGCAATATCCCTCTCATCACTTAGCTGGATGAAGCAGTTTATGGATACGGATGCGTTTGCGCGTCAGTTTCCTTTCATGCTATGTCAGCGTCAGTCTTTTTGACCGATTCATTTTTCCAACTCAGAGTGCCTCTTTTGCTCCTCTAAAAATATTATATGAGTGCCATGGATTTTTCCCTACATTTTATTTCTCCATCATTTCTATGCATAGTTGGAGCTCGTCATTATATTATTATTTTCAAAAGCGTGTATTCATCTTGTAAGAAGCTGACATGTTAGACAGTAATGTGCTCTTCATGGTGGATTGTTTAAGCAGACTTGCTCTTTTAGAATTTTGTTTTGCAAGGGTGTTGCTTGACAGATTTTGGTTTTTTTAAGTGGAAGCTTGACAGGTTTTAATACAATTCAATATAGAGTAGAGTTTTTCTTAGAGGCCCATGTCCATGGATTTTAATACAAAGCAAGTCCAATAGTCCTTGTGGCCCAAAAGGGAAATTTTAAGGTTCCAGTTAGAATGCGCTCATGTACTCATGTGTCCCACGCTACTGCAGTGTGCAGAACAAGTATGGAGTTGGATTTTCCATAAAAAAAAGTATGGAGTTGGATTGTTGGAGAGAAAACCACGGAGTTGAAGAACAAAACTGAATCACATGCCATGCTATCTTGTATCTCCTAGTACAAAACTCGATGATCTTGCCACAACTTTCAATAGTATTGATATTGATAGGGCAGGTGAGCACTATGATCCCGTCTTGTCGTGTGGGCGTCCATCACTTGCCAAATTGGGCCAACTATGCAATCTCTTGTCTGACATATGAACTGCACATCTCCAGCTCTGTTCTGGATTCAGTTGGCAACAGCTTAGACTACAGGGCCGCGACACTCCTACAACTACAAGTTCAGAAATGCAGAGTTGCTAGCTGTTCTTATTTCTCTATGTACTACAAGTAAAATACAAATTGCTTCTTATATATGCATAAAAAAAAATCATAACTCAGGCTTTCATATCCCCCCCCCCCCCCCCCCCCCCCCCCAGAAAAGGATTTTCTATGTTATGATGGTCGTAAAGGTTTATTTTGGGCATTGCGTAAGGCCATCACCAAGCAATTGAAAGATTCTGACAGGTCACAAAGAACATAGAAACGGGTCTATATCTATTTCTGCGCCATAGAAACGGGTTGCTGACTTTTCTCTTCTAAACAAAATGTTTAGCGAAGTATGTCTCTCTGATTTGCAGAAGAGACTGCCTTCTTTTTTTCGGTGTTTACTGGTCTGACCCTCTGAGGTTGATGGCATCAGCTGTCACACGCTAGTCCTCAAGAGTGATAATTTACAGACTACACAGGAATACGTAACGCCTAAATCTAAAAAATGGTTCCTGCGGCATTAGGACATTTTTATAATTATTCCGACAATTGGAATCAGAATACTCTAGTTAACATTTAGTCAATTCAGAGTGAACATCCAACAATAAACTGGAAACAATCGGAACCTGCAAGGTTAGATGAACGCTAGCCTAATAACAAAACTCAAAAGCCAAAGCAATATTAATTGACATTATAAGAACTTGCTCTAGTTTGAACTAAAGGATACGAATGAAGAGCTCATAAAGGATACGAATGAAGAGCTTAATTTCTCTGAACACGTTGCGATACACTGATATTTACCAAATCAAACAGAGCTTGATCAATCAGCAAGCAGCTGTTTCCAGGCCAATAACATCCATCCATCAGTTTTAATCGTGAATTTTCTTTAATCTAAGGGTCATACTTCTAGCAGTATCCGGTATACTCTAAGTCAATCTCTTCAATAGTGCTTCTGGATGTTGTCAATGGTGTCTGAGGACTCCACCTCGAGGGTGATTGTCTTGCCAGTCAAGGTCTTGACAAAGATCTGCATGCCCCCCCTGAGGCGCAGCACCAAATGAAGGGTTGACTCCTTCTGGATGTTGTAGTCAGCAAGCGTGCGGCCATCCTCAAGCTGCTTGCCCGCGAAGATAAGTCGCTGCTGGTCAGGAGGGATGCCCTCCTTGTCCTGGATCTTAGCCTTGACGTTGTCAATGGTATCAGAAGACTCCACCTCGAGGGTGATAGTCTTGCCGGTGAGGGTCTTCACAAAGATCTGCATCTGCAAGGATGCCAAACAAAAGGGTAAGCATATAGTAGTAGACGAAGAAGGAGAAGCAAAGCAACAATATAAAATATAAATGCATGCTGAACATGTAGGTGCCAGAGAATCAAGGAGTAGCTGCCACCATCCAAGTACATAAAGATAAGTAACAACTAACAAGAGCATGCATGTTCAATACGATGCTAAAGAATTATCGAACAGTAGCCACATATATCTTCATCTTTCTAAGCATATATCAAACAAAACAGGTCAGTGCATGCTCATCAGATAAAACCTTAGCATGCATGCATGCCTATCGAACAAAATAACAGGACAATGTTTTCTCCCACATCAGACAAACACGAATTGTATTTTACTATTAAGCAGTGAAATTACAAAGATTAAACCAGCATGGTGCATTTTAATCAGGCAGAAGAATCTACAGCATCAACAGAAAACTGCAGCATATATGTGAACTCTGAAGCACATATTCAACCATAATATTAATCATGAATATATATGTTAACACATGCGGATCCTTTTGAAATAGAGTGCTTGCTGCAGCTTTTCTGGGGCTGCAGGTGTGGCTGCAAACAGACAACTAAAACCTACTGTAGCTAATACGTGAAGTAGCTGCAGCCAGAAAAGCAGAAACAATCAGGCTGAAAAACAAGACCAGCAGCTAGTTCATATAAATCATATTAATTATGAACATATATGTTAACACATGCAGATCCAAAATTAACAAGGCAGCAACTAGTTCATATAACCATTCTCTATTCTACTCTGACCTGGACGGGCATCACAACCAAACCAAAAACTACAGAACTGATCTGACGAACCAGATGCACAGGCCTAGCTAGGACATAAATCAGAGTCACCCTACTGGTTTCATCTATATACTGTATAATCTAATAAGACGAGCAATACATCATTCTGCATCACGGATTTTTAATTAAAAAAAACCACAAGCAGATCCAACCCTAATCAACGATCCCAAATCATCACAACAACCAGATCTCTCCGTGCCGCCTACAGTCATCCCATAGTTCCCAGATCGAGTACTCGGTTGCCAGATCGAGTACTCAAGAGCTCCCAAAACAAATCGCCAGATCGAGGACTCAAAGCCTCCATAACTAACACGTAATAAAGCGTATGTATACCCAGCAAGTATAGGATGAGCAGAAGAAAGCGGGAGGATAATCGCCGTACCTTGAAGCGAGGTGAGTGGGGATCGACGAGGCTCGCGAGAAGAGGGGGTTGGGATCGGTGGCTGTGTCCGTGTGGTGTGCGCCGAACAACACGAGAGAAGAAGACGAGTTGGGGAAAGGAGGCGAGGAGGGGGGGCCTATTTATATGACGAAGGAAACCCTGGTGCCGTGTGCCGTGACGCTTTCGTGCCGTGTGGGAGACTGAAGACGAGCCCGCCTCGGGTCCGCCACGAGCTTTCGAGAGCAGTCGAGTTAGATGCCGTTCAATGCTTTGCGTCAACGTCTCCACCATCTGCTGCTTCGCCGAAAGGCTAGTAGTGGTTTGCTGGTTGGATGCCGTTAGTTGAACGGTCGACGCCACGCCGTTAAATATCTCTATGCTCACTGACGGATGTGGCCTGCCGCTTGGTTGATTTTTTGAGAGGGTAGTAGTAGAAAATAGCAACTCAAGCATGCATGGGCTTTCTATAGCATATGCATGGGTTTAATCACCTAATTATGATGATGACAATAGCGCAGCTTGTTCATTTGTCTTAGGATGGCCCATGTCCAATGAGCCGTGACAGGTTGTTTCATCACAAAATAAGCCCCATAGGCCATAGCCTTTGTGGTCCAAAGTAAGGCCCTAGTCCAAAGAGACGAGTCCACATTTTACCACAATTCTAATTCAAGCCGGATACAGACCAAAATGTTGGTGGCCATTTTTGTTTCACACGATAAGTTCTCCATCACCATCAGTCTGGCTGAGAGTTTGGATCCAGTGCTGGGTCCGACTATGGATTGCGACAAGAATTCTCCCAAAAAAGGAACTTGCGCAACCAAAACTCAGTTTCGATGAATGGCGCTAAAATTGCACCATAACAAATGAACGATGTGCTTTTGCAGGCTTTTCTTTTTCTCCTCCTGATGATGAAAGTGCCATCTCCGTTTCCAGCGAGCTACATCTATTTTTTCTTCATGAGGTCCTCCAAAACAATTGAGGCAGCGTTGCGTCCTGGCGCACCCATCACCCCACCACCTGGGTGTGCACCGCTCCCACAGAGGTAGAGCCCCTTCACAGGAGTCCTGTAATCTGACCTGTATGCTCCAAAGTGCAAACAGGTTAGTAATGGTCCCAAAGCCACGCATTCCAACATTGAAGCTTCAAAGATTGGCAAGGAGAAAAAGGATCAATGCAATAGAACCATTGCTTGGCAGGCCTCATGAGGAAAAGAGAATCTAAGCCCATTGCACCGTGGAAAATGTTGCCCCCTGCGAAATGTGAATCATGTATTCTTAGCACTAGGTCTTCTATTGGACAGTAAATCAAAACATCAAAAGGATCAAGTATGCACTGCATGAGCATGACATGCAGAAGAAGGTTGTGTATACTATGGGAAAGAGCTTACCTGTTAGACCAAACTCTCGTTCAAGATCAGGTGGAGTCAGCATTTTCAAGATCAGGTGGAGTCAGCATATCATAGCCTACCACTGATGAGCTAAAGCCCGGTGCATATTCGTCAATCAAAGAAAAGCATCGCTCAGCAAAGGCTTTCTGAAAAATAGTTTCCATAAAAACTGGTTACTGATGCCTGATGATAAATCCAACAATATTTGTGAGCCATTCGCATGTGCAAACGTTGAACACAGAATGTACAGCGAGATCAAAGTGTGAGTAAGATCAACATACTCTGACATTAGAATCCTGCCAACTGCCTTCTGAAAGTTTGTAGGGTGTGTACTGAACAAAAAGATTTATAATATGCTGACCTATCAAAAGGATAAAGCATAAGATGGAAATTATGTCAGAGTAGGAATGAAATGGGCTTGGACACAAAGAATAGTGGTAGGATCCTATGACAATTTAACGACGCATGCCCCCATATAATTTCTTGCTCTATTGGGATTTTGGGATAGTGAGATATGCCTTAGTAGATAGTTTGCACATGCACTGCAATGATGAGGAACAAAAAACTTGCTTACCTGGTGGAGAGATGGTCTTATCCAAGACAGAAGGAATTGTCATTTCTATAACAGGTCTTTTGGATGAGATGCCGCCTGCTGCTTCCCTGTATGCAAGGTCAATTTCCTCCATTCTGGAAAGAAAGCAGAATTTCCATATTAGAAGACATTAAGTGTAGAATAACTCAGTCAAGGTGATAGTAATTTTCTTCTCAAATAAATAGTTTTTTTTTTCACACAATCACATGAGAGGCCAGATCATCTGGCTTTCCTTATGATAAAAGAATGAGGAATGAATATCTAACTATAGGCTGGTCTCATATAACATGAGTGTAGTTAGCATGATTGTTCTCTTTATTATCCCAGGATACAAATGACGGACATAATTACATCAATTTGTACATGTAGGTAACAAATTTTGTAAATGAAGTCAGGATAACTAGTGCAGGGCACTGTTTCAGAACAGCACAACTTATTATTGAGTAATAACATTCTTGAGTTAAGAGATCATTTCCCTTGTCCTAGTCATGTTCATAAGCACAGGCTGCGCAATACATTAAAAATGTTGGCTCTGGGGGAAGATGCACAATACATTAACAAAAATGATAAATGTGATAACAAATAGTATCTGACACTTTATTTGTTTATCCGGTAACTGCAAATAAAGATCAAATACAACTGAATATGAAAAATATGTAACTTTAGTCATGTACCTTTCGGACCCAATGTGTATGGTGCCCATGTGCTCTGGACCACCTTCAGGGTTGACGTCTTTGCAACAATGGAACTGTGGCAGCCTGTCGACAGCCACATTAATCTTTGTTGTTGCCTGCACCCCCCCCCCCCCCCCCCCCCCAAAAAAATATTATATCATTAACGATATCGATAAGAGTTATAATATTTCAGTTGTTGGAGTCACTGCTGATTATCGGAATGTTCAAACTATTCATCTTAAAAGTAATTCCATAAAATATAAATATCTACTTTACCAATATAGAATCCTCAAAAAGTCATGGTCAAGTCACATCTTGGAGACGGCAACAATCAACATCATGTAGTGAAGAATGAAAGAAGCAGAAGAAACAAATAATATTTGCAACATCATAATCAACAACATGCTGTCAGGCATGTTGACTTTCTCTAAGTTTCAAGTTTTATAATGTTTTTCCATTCCATTTAATTTTTCCCCATTCACAGATGCCAGACAGGCATGTTGGTGTAAATGAGTTATGACCTGCTTTTCAACTCAGTGACTATTTGTTACATGCAATTTCTTTGGTTGAAAAAAACACCATTATTATTGTAGCGAAATATGCATGCACACAGGTTCTTACAGAGCTGTAATCTGCTGCCTTAATTGCACAGAGGAAGTCCTCTGGAAGAACACTAGAAGGTACTAGGTCCTGCAAGAGAAACCACATTCAGTATAAAAAAATATTTGCTTGTTATGCTAGCAAAACTAGAGCTGGTACATCTTTGCAATATTACATATTTCTGAGTTTTCCTTACCACAAATGTTTTGTATGGAGTGGCATTTGAGAGAACAACTGGCGACTACACCTTTGTTCCATCAGCCAAAGCTACCTACAAATCCCAATCTTTCAAGAGATTGAAAGGAATGAAATGCACTTACAGGTTAATCAAAGTACTTACCCCTTTTACCTTTCCTTTAGTTTCATTAACCATTACATGGGAAACCTAAACATGAACAAAGGATTAAGTCAAACAAGATGCCTAATATAGAATGTAAACCACAATTACGAAAAATTGCCACTACGTAAAACAAATGACCCTTTTCCTTTGAGAACTCCAGTTAATACATTTGAATAATTGATTGGTTTTTTTCTGTTTCAATTTGGAAAAATTACTCTGCCAAAGAGCAGCCCTACATGCTATAAGAATTGTAAAGGCACCTCGGCATTTGTTACAATCTCCACTCCGGCTTCAAGAGCTGCTTTGCTTATAGCCGATGACACTGAACCCATACCACCTTGGACATACCTGTAGCAAGTGAATATTTTCTTTAGATAAACAATAAGTTTTCTGAAAAAACTGAAACAAAGATGAACTGGCGAAAGAATTAATATTGAACCCAACATATTAACAAGCAGATTTGACTACAACTACATTGTATGATGCCATTTTCTATTAATACTAATCCTTGAAAACTTGTTTTCCCAGCCAGTGGATATACACACCAGTTGAGGAAAACATTTGGGATCAAAGTCCCTGCTGAAAATAACAAAAATAAGAAGCATCTTAGAGAGTCAAAGTTAGAAGCATACGCCCAAACACCACGTTGACCACCAGTCTCCCCCATGACATGGTGAAGGAGAACATATCCAGAACCTGGAGTGTGCACACCAGCCTATAAAAGAGATATCCAGCAGTCAAATGCCAATATACTAGGCAAAATATTTTGCTTAGTTCACTCAAAGAACCCTTACCAAAGCTCCTATCACCGCGTCAGTTGCAAGAGTCGCCTTCAAAACCTCGCTCTGCGGTAGAAAGAAGTCAATGAGAAGCCTTCGTTCAAAGTTCAGAGAAGATTAGGTGCAGGCTGTCAACTGAAATAAAGCAACCACACAGTTGCTTCATATGATCAATGTGAACAGAAACATTTACGATAGGACTAATGCTGACCTCAAACCAGGTGTTCAAGATTTTCGATGCCGGAGAAAGGATGAGATCAAAGAATTCCCTGCCGACAACAATTTGATTTTTAGAAAGGGTTGCATAAATGGTGCCAATCAAATCATCGACAAGGGGTCAGTACCTAGTACTCACACCATGTTCGTCTGCCCCTGCTGCATCACATGCCGAAAAGGTGGCCCCAGAACGCTGACTTCTCGACCCTATGCTTCATCCTTTCAACCATAGAGAAGTGGACCTCCTGCCTCAGCTCTGGTGGAACCGAGTCTATGACAAAGTCCATGAGCTTGCAGAACTTCTCCAGCTTCTCCTCGTATCTGCATTCACATACAGATCCTACCAAGATCATCATTGTAATAAGAGCTAAAATGTGCATCGATACCACAGGAATCAGGAACTTAAACATCTATTTAATCTAAGATCATTCCAAGATAAACTGCACCTTGGGTATGCCTCTGCATCCTTCTTAGAGAACTTGCTGATCTCTGAGAAGTTTAGCTCCGCATCCGGACCAAGAAGCAGGTATCTGCCGTCAAGGCATGGCGTGAACGATGAAGGACTCCGCGGCAGCAGCTTCAGGCCATGCCTCTCCAGCTCCAGGTCGCTTATATATAGCATATGTGCAAGCGCCAGATACAAATGAAATCATAGGTATGCAGTTCAGAGTTGAATACAGAGGAGAATGACCCACATTGATGGAAATGTTGCATAATACATCTAAGTACAAGGGTGCGGCGCATGAATGTAACAGGAACCGAGGTGGTAAGCGCAAAGGACGTGTCCTTTTGGGGGAGGTTATTTACCGGATGATGGCGGGGCGGAGGAGGCTGAGGAGGTAACTGCAGCGGGAGAAGCGGAATCCGGGGACAAGGTCCGACTCCGAGACCGCAGCGCCGCCCAGGACGCCCCGGCGCTCCAGCACGGCGACGGAGCGGCCCGCGCGGGCGAGGTAGGCGGCCGCGACGAGGCCGTTGTGGCCGCCGCCGATCACCACCGCATCCCACCGCTTTCCCTTGGGCAGCTTCAGCGACGGCCGGGACGTGTCCGACGCCGCTGCGTACGTGGAGAAGCGGCGGTGAACGGCGGCTCCGCCGAGCAGGAGGCGCCTCGCCGCCGGTGACATGGGGTTCTGCTTGGGTTCTTCACCTGCCTGCCAACCCGTGCCCAGTGCGCAGTGGCCAGTGGGCGATGGGCCGCGGAATCTTTCTGCTGGAGGTGGACTTGTGTTGTGTACTTGTTTTGTGTACTTTGTGTGTGTGCAGAGAAGACGTGTTCGCTGTAGATTCCGCGACCGCTGCAGAGAAGACGGATTACAAAAATACGTTTTATAATATAAAAATTTAAAAGTCACGGGTCATTCTCGTCATAAACAATCTAGACGCCGCCCGGCCGCCGCCGACCTCACCCGCTGCGCATCAGGCCGGCAGCCGGACGCTCCCTCCTCGTCCGCTTGCTTTGTCTTAGCCCGGCCGCCGCCGGCATCGGGGTTAGCGTCTGTGTACCGCAATCCCCTCCCTCTGCTCCGCCACCGCGACGCGGAGACATGTCTGTCTTCCTCTTCTCTTTTCTTTTTTTCTTTGGCGATCCGTTTGATTCCTGTTTGGTTGTAATGCAATGTTGGCGCTCTTGGATTAACGCTTAGGTTTTTGATGAGTTAGGTTGTTGGAGATAATGTTAAGGTCATTTGTCACCTCGATTGTTTTTACTTTTTAGTTGAAGTTATTTGATGAATTTGGATGTTGGAGATGATATTAAGGCCATTTGTCACTTCGATTGTTTGTGGTTGAAGGCTAGGGAAGTTATTGGTCTGCTCAAATAGCGCTTGATTGCAATACTGCTTACTGCCATTGCTTAGACATGTCTGAAGTAGACTGTGCGAAAAATACTAGTATTTTTGTTCTCTGGGCATGGCCACTGCATTTCTCTGAAAGTTCCTCCTTGTTGAAAAATGCCTGCAGGACTGGGGCTTCTAAGAAGCATGAGCTCAAATCTAAGCAGAAATTGGAAAAGAAGCTCAGCTTTTACACAAGTAGGTGTGAACATATGTTAAGCTGACGATTTTTTCCTATATGGTCCTGACTCATAGATTCCATCATGCTGTTCCTGTCATCTGTCTTTCACTACCTGTTTAACTAGATGTATGTATAAACCAGACATTTGTAGGTAGGATGGTGTTGACAGTTGAGGGTTAAAAGTTTGATTGTATGGAAGAACCAACCAACTGAAGTGCTGACCTTAGAATAAAGGCAGTGACTTTTGCCTTAACAACTTTCTGTTGTTGAACATATTTTTGAGGAATGACAATAGCTCTATAGAAGAATGAAAATTGCACCAAATAGTTAGCATAACAGAAACTTTCACCAAAGTTAGTACTTGGGAGGCCTGCATTGTTCAACTCAAGTGGTTTGGTACTTAGGGGTTAGTTTGCGGTTGCAATGCCCACCCCCCAATTTGTACCCTGTACGCAGCAAAGGAGATAGTATTTTCGTTCTTCACTTTCGATGATTTGTATAGTGTAATGGAGAATTAGCTTCATATACTGCATTGCACATACTTTGTGAAATTTGACTTCTAAGTTATAACAGGATTTTTCAAGTTGGGTCTTTCATGCATTCCATTTGCATTTCCTTACCTTCTTTTTATGCATAACAACATGGCCTATTTCATTTACCATATACCATAATTCGTGCTCTAACTCCTGAAAGTGTTATTTTGTTATTCCAGAAGTAAAAGATGCAGTTACTTCTTTAAATGCTAAGAAGACTATCAGTAAGGTACTTCAAACTCCTCTCCATCATTAGCATACATAATTGATTTTTCCCAGAATTTCCATTTTTGTTAAACTCTGCAGTTTTGATTTCATTGAGTAATTAAAAACTGTTTAAGCATTAGTTTTCTGCCCATATAAAGTAAACCTTAGAGTAAAATTCATGAGTACGGTGATGTAATCTTGGTCCCTAACTCTCATTTTTTTAATATTTGAGTCCTTGAACTTGTACTGTGGTATCACTTAGGTCCCCAACTATCTAGTTTTGATATTTGAGTCCCAAAACTTGTATGGTGGTGCCATCTACTCCCTGAACTTGTTGACATACAATTACCATGCCACATCAGCGTCATTTGAGAATTTATTCAAAATATATGTCATTTTTATGATAAAAAGGTGAAAAAATTTAGTGCATCAGGGTCATCCACGCGTATAATATCACTTAGAGCAGTTGCTCAGGTGCAACCATTGCCCTAGCAATGCCAGCCTGTCCTCAAGTCAGGGATTAGGAAAATTGCCTAGGTGGATACACAGGGAAATTTCCATTTCTGATGGAAGATGTGTTTTTCTGTTGCATAGTTTATAACATCAATAAATGATTCAAATTTCAAAGTTTCAGCGACACTAGCGTATTGTCTCTCTTGTAATAAGTCCTTATTGATGTGTATTTGGTCAGTCTTATGGTGTCGCATAATGCTGCAGAAGGGCAATAGTCCAATATCATTCATATGTTCATGTATATGCATGCACCATAAAAGCAAATAACAATGTCACCATAAACAGATTTTTACAGTCATGATTTGCCAATTGACGGGAAGTTAAAACTAACTTGAAATCCTTCTGTCGCGTTCATTTAGCTAGTTATATATCTGGATATTTTTAGAGGTCTACTCCATTCCAAAGTAGACTCCTGCAGCTTGGCATATTAATTTTCTTTTGTATTGCTATTGCAGTGTGCACCATACATTATTGATATGGATCCAATATGTAAATTCACATGCATTTATCATCATATTTGTATAATTTGCATTCCCTTTCACTTTTTATTGTGATGTCAATATTTTACTCTCTGTCTCAATTTTTTTTGTTCAGCAGAAAAACACACAGAGTCGGCATCAGAAGAAACTGAAAGCATATGATCTCGCGGCACTGTCCGAGTTCCCCCCTGAACCAGCTGCACCAGAGCAGAAGACTGAAGCAAAGCTGAATTGCAAGTCAATACAGACATTAGTGTAGTCCTCCCTTCACACCTCTTTGCTTCAGGTCGTAACGTTTTTCAACTGTAGTTTTGGACCTCTAAACCCAATTTTTCTGTCCAGGTTACGGGAGGCTGCTCATCTCAAGGCTGTACTGGACAACCTGCAGTTCCAGCTTGACCCATTTGCTGCGATCCATCAGCATCTGCTAGCAACGCAGCCACCTGCAGCTGCAAATGACGATGCCATGAGGCAAGGGAAGGACTCCAAGAAACAGAAAAGGAGGAGGAAGAAGGGCCCATCATCAAGCTCTCAAGCAATGAGTATCTGATTGCATTCGTTCAGTAGGCGCCCACCCCTGTTCCATGAGAGGGTGCTCTCAAAGTTTGATATCAATGTTTGGGTACCAGTAGAGTTAGTAGTTTTTCTTTTCCTCTTTGGGCAGTCTTTTGGCTGATGTTTGCTGGATCAGTGCCATCAACAGTTATATATATGAAGAAAAGAAATCAATCCGATGATTTCTGAGCACAGCAATTTATTATACCTGGCGACTGTTTCTGAAGCCTAGTGCAAGTGTGCAACTGTTGTATAAAGCCTGGCAACAACAACTGCTCAGATTCTACTGTGCTTGTTGTGGCTTTGAGAGACGCCTCTACTGCACTATGAGTGATTGGAATGTATAATAGCCCCACTGATGATGAAACAGTGCTAGGCTTTATTGTGAGAGACGTCTGATTAGAGTTAAATATTGTACTGAGTGATTACATTTGTGATTATGATAAGCATACTGTCTCAGATCTTGTTTTGCTTTATTCTGAGTACAAACCAGATCAACGAAACAGGGATTAAGGCTAAGAGGTAATGATCCCCAATTGGGATTGTAGTGACAGCCAGGGATCCACTCATTATCGGGGTGGAAAAAAAATTAGCTTGCGAGTTGGATTCCCATGAACCGAACAAGGTCTTAATGGGTCCTAATAAAGCCATTCGTGGTAAAAAATTTGATGGCAAGTTGGATTTTGTCGATCTGTATTTGCTTTTGGGTGAAGAGAAATTGTGCTCACTAAAATTTTGTGGATCTGTTCTTGTGTTTGCAGAATGCATCATTTTCTTTTTGTGACAGACGAAGTGTACTCCATTCTAGGGGTGATAAATGGATTTTTGTTGTATTTCAACTACCCTTTTTTCTACAGTAAAAACTATTTTACCAATTTGGATTATTTATTTATTTTTTATAATTTTTTTTTTGCGAAACCTACCAATTTGGATTTCAACTCAGCAGAGCTAGTCTGTGACTCTGTGTGACCTGGCCACGAAAAGAAAAAACATGAATACAACAGAGACAGGGTAGAACATGGTTTCAGTAAAATGTATGGTTTATTTTTTATTAGAAGATGCCACTTGATGATCTTGCCACGACTTGTAACGGTATTGGTGGGCAAGATGCGAGGCATGACCCGATCTTGTCGCGTGGACGCCCATCATCTGCCAAATCGGAGCCAACCATGCACTGTGATCTGCTATTCTCTTCTCTTCCATATGAAATGCACATCTCAAATCTCCCTTCTTAATCCAGTCGGCAACAGCTTAGACTATAGGCACGCAACACTCAGCAAGTTCAGAAATGCATAATTCAGGCTTTAGCTAGCTGTGCTCATTTCTCTGGACATGAGTTTGCACCAGCAAACTCTTATTTGTAGAATATATGCATATTGCTTCATATGCAAAAATAAATAAATAGATCCGTAATGCGGGCTTTTACCCTAAAGCTCAGAAAACAAGGTTTTCTATGTTGCGATAATCTAAGGGTTTATTTTGGACACTGTATTACGCCATCACCAAGCAATTCAGAAAATTCTCAGGTCACAAATCACGTGACAGATGGATGACACCTACTATTTCTTCACCATAGAAATGGGCTCCTGCGTTTCTTTTCTACAAAAGGTTTAGAAAAGTATGTCTGAAGATGGACACTAGGTGAATTCTGATTTGCAGGAAGATAGAGATTGCCTTTTTCTTTTCTTTTCTTTTGTGCTGTGTTTAATTGGTCTGAGGTCGATGGCATCATCTGTCACGCTTTCATACATTTAATTAGAAAATAGGATAAGGCAAGCAGCCTCTAGGGATTGGCTGCTGCTGATGTCCTTATCAGCTTGGAAATTTTCACATATATAAACTAACCAAGGGAATACATTGTTCATGATATAAAGCTTTGTTGATCTGATGGAATGGGACATGTCACCATTCATCAAATAGATAGATCGGACGTCTGATTTCCAAGATATAATCAAATCTCATAAATGTAATGTCTACTTGATGTTGTGCTACTCTCCCAGATATGTATGAATTCCATCTGTTCATGTTACATGTAAGCTTTATGCACATCTAATATTCATCAGGAACAAAAGAAAAAGTTTCGCGATATTCTGAAATGAGATTTCAACTAAACTTACTGGTCCTGAGTCTAGGCTTTGCTGCTACCAGCAATGAAACAGTAGTATGCAATGTTGGGTTGAACTTGGAAGTGCAAGGACAAGGACCATGAGGCACATGTGAGATTCGTTAACAGATTTGAGCAGACATTGGCCTGGAACCTTTAAAGGCTTTGTGTAACTGAGCCGTTAGTGTTAGCTTCCTTTGTATGGCGAATCAGAAAAATGTAGAAAGAACTTGACGGTTGACATTTAAAATTTCAGAGGGAACAATCCAGTTTTCTTCAGAAAAAAAAACTCGTGCCCAGTCTCTCCAGAAAGTTATATAGCAAAAAATAAAAAGTTCAACTACTAACTGAGTATATGATAGTGCTAATGAGTTCCTATTGACATCTAAATAAATGATCACCACATAAACAAAATCCATGTACAGCTAGCTTGCAAGCTAGGCTAGCACAAGTATTGCCTTTATAACATAGTCCGACATAAACAGGCTACTATAGCAGAAGTGCTAAGCACGTCTCCACCTATCCTATCTTGGCGAAGAGATCTAATCGGACACAAATTAGTGGTTTGGAACAACTTACTTCCACGCATCACGAATATTATGCTAAGCCAGGAAGAAGATGAATTTCGCTGGAACTTGCATCCTAATGGACAGTTCTCGGTTAAATCTCATTACCTGGCAATGATCTATAATGACGTTCCTAATATAAATAAGTGTGTGTGGAAACTAAAAGCTCCGTTGAAGATAAAGATATTTTTATGGTACCTACGTAGAGGAGTAGTGTTAACCAAAGATAACTTAGCTAAACGTAATTGGCATGGCAGCAAACAATGTTGTTTTTATCACAAAGATGAGACAATTAAACACCTGTTTTTTTAGTGTCGTTTCTCTCGTGCTGTCTGGTCCGTTATTCAAGCGGCATCAGGCTTGTCTCGACCACATAGTGTATCAAACATGTTTGGGTCTTGGCTCTGTGGTTTTAGGAAAGAACTAAAATCGTTGGCCTTGCTAGGTGCAGCAGCTACATGTTTGTCGCTTTGGTTATGTAGGAATGACTTAGTTTTTGAAAAGAAACGTACATCTTTTCCTTTACAGGTTATTTACTCGATTATTCATTGGCTTCGCACATGGGCTGTACTACAGAAGCCAACTTCTTAAGATTTGGTTATAGCGGCATCTCAACAATTGACGCAGGTGGCCAATGAGTTTTTTACCCAGGCACATGGGTGGCAGTCTAGTCTTCGGATCGAGGATTCTTAGTTTTTGTTTCTTTTGTAAGGCTGCGTGTATCCTTGTTATACAGAGGCCGGAAGTGTTTCAAGGTCTTTGTATCATCTCGATGTAACGATCTTGAAATTAATAAAGCTTTCCTTATCAAAAAAAAGTATTGTCTATTTTTCAGAAAAGGCTGGTTTGCACTTTTAGAATAAAATAAAAGAACAGAAACAACAAGAGTTGTTCCCAACTAACATGTCACCATATTTAAGGAGGTTCTATGCTACCTTCTTGGAAGATTTAGCTCCCTCTGCTTCCTACCCCTCTAAACCAAACTGCTTGTTCTCATCTGCTCCTGATTTGCTCTTCATCTTCGGATTGAACTTTGGTCTAACGATTCAGAAGCCAAAGCTGCTAGTCGGAGTTGTACAACTGAGAGAATAATTCAAGAGGTAAGATAGCGACTGTACTTTGTCTTTTCTGTTTGCGATCCCTTCTAATGTATGCATAGGCCTCTGTCAATCTTTTCTTCAATATGAACATTCAGGAGATATGTGTATCCTTGTCATTCATGCAAATTGTATCCTTGCTGTCTTTGTTCCCCCTTGCCATGGTTTAGTGTATCTTTTGTAGCATGAAAGTTAAAACCTTTTGCTCGTACTCCAAGAACATTTGATCTTATTCTACATTCTTGCAGGAGTTCTTTCTCTTTCGTCAAAGGGTTTCACCAATGGCGATAAAGATGAAGGGGATCTTCAAAGGTCTGAAGATAATTTCTCAAATGTTTGGTAATAATCCCATCCATCCTTCTATATTTTTATTTATTTCTGCATTTTTTGCATTACTTGACTTGAGTTTCTGTGAATTGGTTTCTACATCCAGATTCTAAAATTTCCAATACTAAAATGCAAGAAAAAAATAGTACCTATATATAAAGCAGTACCAACTTAAAATCATATGGTGAAAGAAAATACATGCTAAGGCATGTTCGCGAAAAAAAAAGCATATGGTGAAAGCACAAGTGCCCTGACTAGACATCTGCTGTTTTGCAGGGCATAAGGAGCATGCGATGGAGATTGGGTACCCTACAGATGTAAAGCATGTGGCTCACATAGGTCTGGGCACCAGTGACATATCTCCCAGCTGGGTAAGAATATCATAGCGATATGCAGCATTAATTATGCTTTATTTGTAGTCATAAGTTAACATTAATCACATACTAGTTCTTTAACTGATGGTGATGCACTTTTTTTTTTTACTTTTAGATGGCTGAATTCAAGGGGACAGATGATTTATCAGCAAGCTCTGTGAGCACAGCTGCGCAGTCAAGACAGACTTCTTGGGCCTCTGCAGGTGATTATTCTCACCTCTGACATTATTCAGTCAAGACAAAAAAAAAAAAAGAAACAGACTAATTAAATGGCATAATCAGTCAATACTTTCAGAAAGATAAATAAAGTTCGTTGATGATCCAAACGACATTCCAGCCACACCCTTGAACAAATCCGTGCCTCGTAATCATACAGGCAGCACGAGTAATTTAATCATTTGTGCTTATGATTAGGCGCCTGAATCTTCTTGTCCTATTTCATAATGACATTAGTGGCACACCACTACACGTCTACTCTACACCAAGTACTCCACCTCTTGGTCGCTTGCATGTATGTATGCAAGTTGTAATGAACAAAAAAAAAAAATCACTGTAGATAGAATCTCACAGATCCTTTCTGATCTGAATTTAGTATTTTTCAATTCGTTGCAGACTTCGAGCAGCCAAGAAGCATGCTGCCCATTGAGATGTTCCAGGAAAACAGGCCCCCCGGGCAAGGGAACCCAGCTGACATGCCAAGGGGACCGAGGAAGGCGGCCAAGAGGAAGAAGAAGAACAGGGCGTCGTCGCCTGCTTCGTCCGCAAGGTCATCTTCGTCGAGGTCCAGAGCCTCATTTGCCACGGCGTACGATGCCTTCAGCGAGTCCCAGAGAGGCTTCCGGGTCGCCTGACGGCCTGACGGCAGGACAGAAACAACCATGCGTGAATATAATGCAGATCGATCGCCATGCCTGTAACTGTAACTGTAAATGTAAATGCTTTCGGTTTAGGGAGACAGCTTTGGTTTGGAGTTGTTTGATTCTTTGTTTTTTTTTTCTCTCAGTAAGGTGTAGTTGGAAATGGAAAGGGAAATTGACTCAAGTTAATGCTGAACATGCGCTTGTCTCTTCTACGATTTTTAAGTTTGTTTAGCCGTAGACTTGTATAAGTGCAGAATCTCTGGCTGACCAGATTATGATGACGACCCTGCAAAGCTTGACATTTGTTTTTTTTTTTCAAGCACGTTACAGCCACGCACAGACAGCTTGTTGTTTCAGGATTTTTTTTTTCTTTTGTGTGTGGAGATATACAACTGTCTGTCAGGGACTAGTTGGCATGGCTATGTTCTGAGTACCGCCATCGATGGTGCCATGACAGACCCTACAAAGCGGTGTTTCCACGCCATGACAGACGTGCCATCGACAAACATGATTTGCCGTGTTGCATTGCATTGCATCATGTGGATATTAAAGCACTTTGTTTAAGTGTTGTGAGGGGGAAAAAAAGCTGCAGTAGGTGAAGAAGAGTTGGCAACAAAAATCATCAGAAAAAAAAATGCTTCTCTGTGATGCTGCAGCTCGCTCCTGCTGTTTTCCCTGCAAGTGGGGGGAAGCATAACCTCAGCACCAAGGTCAAGAACCCAATGCCTGCCATGCCATATATGCCTGCGGTGCAGAGATGACACAGAATGACAGAGGAGCCTTGCATGGACAAAAAAGGTGAAACTTTCTGAAACAACTTATTTTTTTAACCTTCATTCATCTGTAGTTACCAATTACCATAAAAAAAACAGGTCTCTAGGAAGGACTCATTGATCCACTTAATTAGGCCATACATTAGCACATTGTTCTCTAACCAAGAACGCGTATCACAACGCGCCACGTGTGCTGACGGCACGCCTTTTACAAACCATGAATTGTTTGGAGAATTGGAGAGCGAGCACACGACAATTGTCAAGTCATGAACCATGTGCACAAGCGATGCATATTCCAGCGGCATGCAATTGGCAATGCCTCGGCCAAGCAAAGCAAGCTATGGATCCAGACCAGGAGGCAGGCAGAGACGCAGAGGCGCAGAGCAGAGAGAAGACAGCCGAGGTCGAGCGAGGTCCCATATGCTTTGGAAACACAGCTCAACGTGGCCATGGAAAGCAAAGAACCCTACAGCTTGTAAAGCCCCGGCCAGCCATTGACGCCTACAAATACGCAGCAATTGCAAGCCCGTGGTTCTTCAACTTCTTCAACCTCCAGCCAGCACAAGATCACTTGCAAAAGCCTGAATTTAGCTTCTCTTCTCAGTTCTCACCCATGGCGAAGTCAAGGAGCTACGGTCTTGGGCTCGCTTGCTTCGCCATTGCCGCCGCGGTCGCCGGCGGAACGCAGTTCACGGTCGGCGGCGCCAATGGCTGGAGCGTGCCCACCGCCGGAGCAGAGTCCTTCAATACTTGGGCGGAGAGGACCAGGTTTCAGATCGGAGACTCCCTAGGTACGTACGTAATTGAGATTGGTTCATGTCCAATGAATGTATGTATGAAACACATATTGTGATTGTGACGTACGCCGTGGCCGTGCACGACGCCGCCATTGATGGTTTTTGCTGCTTGTGTTGTGGCCGTAGTGTTCGTGTACCCAAAGGACCAGGACTCGGTGCTGCTAGTGGAGCCGGCGGACTACAACGCCTGCAACACGTCGTCGTACGTGAAGAGGTTCGACGACGGCGACACCGTGGTCACGCTCGACCGCTCCGGCCCCCTCTTCTTCATCAGCGGCGTCGACGCCAACTGCCGCGCCAACGAGAAACTCATCGTCATGGTCCTCGCCTCCCGCAGCAACGGCACCGGCGGTGGCGCGCAGGCTCCCAGCACGGCGCCACCGCCGGCGTCACCGTCGTCGCCCGCTCCGCCGCCTAAGGCTCCGACCACGGCGTCGCCACCGGCGCCGCTGCCGCCCGCCGCCTCTGCTCCGCCTCCGGCCTCTGCTCCCACCAAGACACCGAGCACGCCGCCGCCCGCATCGTCGTCGCCCCCTGCTCCGAGCGCGTCGTCAACTCCACCGCCGCCATCTGCCCCGGCTGGCGCCCCGCAGGCACCGCCTGCGCCCTCGGCGAGCTCTCCGGCTCCGAGCGCGCATGGGTCGACGGCTAACTCGACAGGCACGCCATCGTCGCCTCCCGCCGGCGCCTCCAAGGACAAGAACGGCGCCGCCCTGACGGTGGCCACGGGCTTGGCCAGCTCGTTCGGGACCTGCATCCTTGGCTACGCCATGCTTGCTCTCTGAAGTGAAGTGATTTGAAGTAGACACGATACAACGAACGGGAGACCCCAGTAAATATGTGCTTATTACATGTAATTTACTAATCAAGACACGCGATTTGCGCATGTCGTTGCTAAATGTTGCATTCGTTTTCCGCCGGATGAATAAGAAATCAACGATTCATATATTATGCCTATACTTTGGATGTTTTTTTAGATGAAGAAAACAAACCCAGCTTCATCATCTCTGGAAACCAAGAGATCCAGACCAATTATTATAATTTATAAAAATAAATAAAAATCGCAAGTGTGTCGAACTCAAACCTCAATTTGAAAATTGTTTGGACTTTGAATTTGAAGTTCACCACGACCGGCTCAAACAATGTGTTCTTCTTAACATTGAATTTGCCGTGAAGGGGGTCTGTTATTTTGTACAGTAACAAGCAAAACAACAAAGGCATCCTTCCCACTGTTGAATGAATGTTCTCTATTCTAGCTACTAGATGCTGCCACTCTATGATCCTTCTAAAAGAAACATTTAGTGGTACAATGGAAAGTGTTGTAGATACAGTAGTTTGTTTTGGTCCAACAATATTATACAAGTTCAAATATTGTGCCTTATGGGGTTGTCTTCCCTACTAGATAAAAGTTCCCAAAACCTGACTTGTGAACCATTTTCCAATTTGAATGTGAATGCGAATCACCGGCCTTTTTGTGAATCACGTACTTTTATGCATTTTTTTCCTTCCCAACTAGCTACTTTTTTCAATCCTCTCTTCAATTATCTTCCCGTCTTAGTTGACACTTGACACTAAGTCCACATGCCTTATTATGACCACGTGTTGCAACGGTTTGAATTTGGATCTATATCATCGTTAGACAATTTGTATGAGCATAGGCCATGACTCATGAGTCCAGAGATATGTGGGCGCAAGAATGGCTTGGAATTAAAGTAAAAATTAGGACGAAAAACTCCACCACTCTTTAATATTACTCCTTCCATCTCAAAATAAGAGATGTTTTAGTTTTGTCCTAAGTTAAACCACTTTAAGTTTGACGAAATTAATATAAAAATACTAATGATTATGATACTAAATAACTATTATTAGATTTAGCATGAAATATATATTTATATTTTTTTATCTATTCGGTGTCATAGTTGATGTTATTTCATTTTTTTTTGATAAAAAAACATTTAAAAAGGTGTTTCACATTTGATATCTCAAGGAAAACAATAGCTAGCTAGTACAGTCGATGGACAAAAAGTCACAAAATAACCTCTAAAATATAAGAGAATATTAAACATCAAAATCGATCGTCGTCTTCTCTTGGACGTCCCCTGCATGCAAGACCTTAAAGATCGCAATGATCAAACTTTAAAACAGTTAGACTTAATACAAACCTAAAACATAACTTAGAAAGACTCTCCATATGTTTCTTAAATGCTAGGAATAGAGATTTTGATGAAAATCATCCAAAAATTTATCAAAATGGTCATCCAAATATAGTCATATTATACTCTGAATTTTTCGCTAGCTAAAAATAATAGACGATAATGACTCTCTAGAGTGTGCGTGAGACATCAAAAAAATGTTGAAGATTGAAAATATATAGAATTTTTTTTTGCTACAACTGACTCTTCAAATGGTGACTTTAGAGAGTAAGATTTAGAAAAGTTCTTGGAGATTCTCTTATTTTATCTTGCGAACCAATTTGTCTATAGTTGAGTCATTTGCAATCAGGTTCATGTGCTAGTGGACTCAACGGACGGAACTAATTAGAAGAGAAATTCATCCGGTCTTGGGCTCACAGACTCAGGGGCCTGGGAGCAGAGAAGCCTCCTATTGGAATTGGTCTTCTGAGCCTTAATAGTTTGGGCCAGCCTGAGTTTAATAACGGGCTGCCACGGTTACGGCCCATACATTTGATCACAAAACCAAGGGGCCCATTGTGATTTGTACCTTTTCTGGGTGGCCCTTGCAGAATCCTATAAAGGTATTTTTCTTTCTTTTCTTCCTGCCCTTGTCACATCAATCCTCAGAAGACTAGCAATAGAGTTGCATCGTTGCATGACCATGGCCATGACCATGAATACAGTATACTGTAGGCCAACATTGCCCATTGACCATCGATCTACGTATCAGCTACTTGAACTCTGAATCACAAACAGGCAGACGAAACTAAAAACAAGCCATCACCTTTTCCATTCCATGGGCCGTTTGTGGGGATGGAATGGAAAGCATCAATTCCTCGTCCCAAAGGCAACGCCAACGGCAATGCTCCATGGGTTAGCACACGATGACACACGCACACGCACGCATGTAGCAAAAGGTGAAGCTGCACCACGTGCTCCGCAGAGCATCCCTCGATCGAGGTGGCGACCTGACCGATCACCCAAAGCAAGGTACCCCACAGCCTGCAAAGCCTCGATCTTGGGGCAGCAGGACGGCAGGGGGCTGGCGCAGAGAGAGAAGACTACGCGCCGTTTGCCTACAAATATCCGTTGCGTTCTGGCTCTTGCCCCAAGACTTGACATCACATATCCGTTGTGGCAGCAGCCTTCTTGCAGTTGCAGGCATAGGGACAGTAGTACAGCACATTCATTTGTGGTTTGCAGCTGTAGCCATGGCGAGCTCATCATCTTGTGGTCTGCTGGGGCTGGCCTGCTTCGTGCTCCTGCAGTCGACAGCCGCCGGCGCCACGCAGTACAAGGTCGGCGGCGACAATGGCTGGGCCGTGCCGGACGCCACCGCCGAGTCCTTCAACACCTGGGCGGAGAAGACCATCTTCCAGATCGGCGACAGCCTCTGTGAGTCACCCACCCATCCACACACATTTGCACTCCATTGCATTACACACTGCGCTGGCATTGTGAGTGACCTGACCTTTGCGTTGTTTTCTTGTGACCTCCCCGCCGCAGTGTTCGTGTACCCCAAGGACAAGGACTCGGTGCTGCTGGTGGAGCCAGCCGACTACAACGCCTGCAACACCTCCTCCTACGACAAGCAGTTCGACGACGGCAGCACGTCCTTCACGCTCGACCGCGCCGGCGCATTCTTCTTCATCAGCGGCGTCGACGCCAACTGCCGCGCCAACGAGAAGCTCATCGTCATGGTCGCCGCCGGCGCGCCGGCCCCTGCCGCCCACCAGGGCTCTTCCGGCTCTCCCTCGCCGTCGACGTCCGCTCCGGCTCCCTCTAACGGCGGCGGCGGTGGCAAAGCTCCGGTGCCGCCGGCCTCGCCTAAGGCTCCTGCTGCCAAGAACTCCACCGCCAAGGGCGCCCCTCCCGCTGCCGGCAACCACAGCAACAGCGCTGGTGCTGGTGGTGGACTCGCTGTGGCAGGTCTCGTCGCCTCGGTTGCCGGCTGCGTCGCCTACGCCACGCTTGCCTTCTGAGTGTTCTGAAACTGAAAACTACTAGATGCAGGGCATTGATTCCTCGTAATGTAACAAACTGAAACCGTGTGTGATTGTGAACAAAGTGTATCTTTCGTGTTCGTTGCGATTCAGCAGAAAAAACACAAATTTATTTAAAAGCTCGATTGAGAATTTGAGATCAGCTGATCATGGTGCTAACAGCATTGGATTAAATTTTGGCTTAAACGTTTTGGTTTGAGGAACCGCCACGTCCTTGCCATTTGCCAATACTGAACTGATCAGAATCGGTTGTTGCAACCTGCAAGTATAGATGGCCATCGGGCCATGCCATGCCGGCCCGCGTCGTGCCTCCTCGGGCCGTCGTGTCTGACCGTGCTTCGTGCCTGACTACCGGCCCAAGGCATGGCCCGTGGGCTGTTTTGCCGTGTCGGGTAGCCCATCGTGTCGTATCGGCCCATGGCCCGTCAAGCGAGAAATACTTCAAAATTTTCATAAATGTTCATCATTTTCAGTTTTTCATATGTGTTCATCATTTTTAACAAATCACAACTCAATTACTAGTTATCACAAATTATTTTAACAGATCATTTTAACCGAATTAGTCGTTGGAATCACAATCACCGGGCCGCTCCCGTGTCACCTCTTAGACCGGATTGTGCCTGTGTCGTGCCACGGGCCTAGGTGGCAGCCCAGACACGGCCCGCCCACCGGGTCGTGCCGTGCTCGGGCCGGGCCAAAACACCGTGCCATGGGCCGGGCCGTCGGGTCTCGTGTCTTATGAGTCAAAATATCCAGAGTTTGCTAGCAGAAACGTGACCATACCTTTCTTAACCAAAATTTATTTCTGAATTGGCAGATACATCTAGTCTATAGTTAAGAGCAGTGGGCAAAACCAGAAATCCCTCTGAACATTTTAAATCTATAAGTAAGACTATATAAACTCTCCTAACCAAGATTTATTGTTGAATTCGCAGATACACCTAGTCTGTCAGTAAGAGCAGTGGGCTAGAACCTAGTTAATGCAGCAAACAAAACATACATACTAGGGATGAAAACAGTCGAACTCGGTCGAAAAACTCATCAACCGTTTTCTACTTTACATTTTGAATACGAAAAACGAAAGCGAAAACGGTAAAGTCGAACACGAAAATGAACGCGAACTTACAAAATATTGTGAATTTCGAAAACGAATCAATTCGAGCGAAATTCTATTGAACACGGTCAGTATACGAAAATTCAATTCGAAATACTGACCTACCATTCATAACAATTAACAAGTGTCATTGTGGCAAATTTAGAGTACAAGAGAGCAGATTTATCAATTTTATTTCTTTCGCAAGAGAAAAAAATAAAGAAGAGAAAAATTAAGATGCCGTCGGCATTAGGCTTGAAAGGATAGCAACAAGACCCGACCCATCTAACTCTCTTTCTTCTAGTCAGCTCAGTCACATGCAAGTATGCAATGCAATAACAACGCCGCGTGAAGCCAGATGTGAGGAAGGTGATGAGCTGCTTATATAATACGACTCATGGATATCAGTGTTTCACATTTACCTTTGCTTAGTTGCCTGAACAGTAATGATTGACAACCAAATTCGGTTTAAATCATATTTTGAATTCGGAATATTCCGCATTAAAAGTAGAAAAGTAGAAAACGGTTGAACTTGGTCGAAAAAACGGCTTTCCATTCAGGATTTGGGACATTTGAAATACGAAAACGAAAGCGACTACGGTAAAGCTGAACAAGAAAATACGAATTCAATCAGATTAAATATAGAAAACGGTATGGTTCAGTTCAGGATATTTCTGTTCCGTTTCTACTAGATATACTATGGGCTAGGCCAATCAAAGGATATATGAGCTGGACCAAGATCGAGAGAAGACAATGTATGAACATGTCTCTGGGCCAAGTACGGAGGGAAGACAATATAAACACTCAGCACCACCAGGAGGAAGAGGCGTTGAAGGACCAAGATATTTTTGCTGGTATACGATACAAGGCACCAAATGCCATGGAGTTTATAGGGTTAACTGAGGCACCTTTGTGTCCTCACCCAGCCGGAAGCTCTCACCTACTCCAAACATGATTCTCTAAAATCCCACCAATAGATTTGGTGCTATGACATGATACATGTGGTCAACATTATTCACAATGAACATGTCTATCGGTTGGTGAACTTGTGCCACTCCACTCTGCAGAGCTTGGGTTGCTACCACTGCTACTGCTTCTGCATTTTGGGTCAGATATAAATGTATCGTTTTGTCTGATACACTTGGATGCATAATAAGATAGTTTACCGCTGTTGCTGCTCTAACTTTTGTTGTATCCAGGGAGAGGTTGGAGCCAGAAAGAAATAGCTTCAGAGTTTGTGCAATCGCTATGGCTATCACTGATGGCATTGACTTCAAAATCCGAGTTGCAAGTGACACTATAGATGTAACATGTTGTTGTTGTTGTTGCTACATCAATATTATATTGCCACTAGTGATAAACCCTCAATCATTCTGTTGCTTCAATATATCCTAATGTATCAACTGAGGAGTCCGCTTCCATGTGAGCTTGTCCGTTGCGGCGAAAAGTCAGTAACCCAGTTGCATCCTCTACATAATGCACTTTTGAGATAAGAAATTCAAATACCACAATATATAAGGATATGGGGTGTTTTCCTTTCCATGGGGTATACCTCAAAAAATGTGCAAGTGAGTGTTTAACATTGCACTTCCCAGCCACACACTTGCATAAAGATCTGTTGAATAATATGCAGAATATTTCCATGCAATGTGGGATTCATTTTCTCAATAACTTTCAAACAGTTGTGCATCCTAACAAACAAAGTTGACTTGATATCTACTTCCTAATGGAAGGCGTGATTTCTTACCAAGGGAGACAAACTTATATGATGATTTAAGAGATGAACTAAATCTAACGGGATTTGGAGAGATGAATGAAGGTGTGTATGAATAATATCAGCAACAACCATCATATTACTAATTATCCCATTCACAATGGTAGTGTTCTACCTAACCAAACGAAATAAACATATACGACCTCTAATATGCCGTAGTACGGAGGGAGTACAGTAAAAGATTCCGGCGGAATTCACAAGTTCCATGCTTCACAAGTTCCATGCAGGCTTGTGTTACTACTCTGCCATATTTAGATCGTTTCAAAATTCCAAAACTTCATCACATTGAATATTTGGAGGTATGTATGGAATATTAAATATTATTAAAAAATAACTAATTACATAGTTTGTCTGTAATTGTGAGACAAATCTTTTAAGTCTGGTTATACCATGGTTGGACAATAATTATTAAATACAAGTAAAGTTTTTGAATCTAAATAAAGCACGCAACTTCCCTGCAGGAAGTCCAGTAACTCACTCTAGCGGCGTCCTTCCGCTTCCGCCCAGCCCAGCCCACGCACGAAGGAAACGAGAAACGGTTCCACTCTGATTCTTGGAGCAGTTACCTTACGTCCTTACCTGTTTCTAGCGATTCATTCAAGTATATTTGTTCCATCGAAAAAATGGGTCCCAAAAGCAGTAGTTTTAGTACAGTATATTTGATTGATGCTCTTAGATATATGTTATTAATCGGCCATTGCTATTAATACTTACAGTATAATAACTAGCATGTGATTAGAGTGAACTGATTGAAATCGCACTCCAAAACAGATGCTTCACTTGGAGCAATGGAAGGGCATCCCCAACACTGGTCCATCTTGACAGAGCCTTTTGCAATCTTGCATGGGAGCACATTTTCTCGAACTACAGTTTACAAGCACTATCGAGTTCGCTGTCTGATCACTGCCCAATTTTTCTGTGCAAGCAACTACAACCACCAAGAAGCACATTATTTCGATTTGAGTCTTTCTGGACCAGAATCCCAGATTTTCAGGATGTTGTCAAGGCTGCTTGGCAAGCGCCGATCAGGGGTACCTCACCACTTGTGGTTCTGCACAATCGGCTGAAGAACACTGCAAGCAGTCTTAAAAGCTAGAGCAGATCATTATTTAGTGAGGCCAAAACACATCTCTTAATGGCTAATGATCTTCTACTCCGCCTAGACACTGCACAAGAATCAAGGCCACTAACGGCCCAAGAGACCGGTCTACGAAAGGATTTGAAGCTTCGTGTGCTAGGATGGGCAGCCATAGAAAGGTCTAGGAGACGGCAAGCCTCACGCCTTATTCAGATAAAAGAAGGGGATACCTGCACTAAGTTCTTCCATACGAAAGCATTGGGACGACAAAAGCGTAACCTCATACCATACCTCCGGAATGCTGAGGGAAATATCGTTTGGGATCATTCTGAAAAGGAGGCCATTCTACACAATTATTTCTCAGAAACACTGGGTTCAAAACAACACAGGAACCACACTTTAGACTGGGAGAGACTCAATTTATCAAGAATGAATGATCCCACACTTGACTCTTGTTGCAGACAATCAAGGAATTGCCATCTGAAAAGGCCCCTGGGCCAGACGGTTTCATTGGTATCTTTTACAAAGCCTGCTGGCCTACTATCAAATGTGGCATATTGGCGGCTCTGGATTCTTTCTACAACCATCACACAAATCCACTCGAGCTCTTGAATGGGGCAAATATTGCTTTAATCCCAAAGGCTGACAACGGGGAGAATGGAAAAGATTACCGGCCGATCAGCTTGATACATTCCTTCACCAAGCTTATCACCAAAACGCTTGCCATCCGCCTTTCACGTCACATAAACAGCTTGGTGTCCAACTCTCAGAGTGCTTTTATCAAGCGAAGGTGCATACAGGACAACTTCATGTACGTCCGAAACCTTGCTCGGGCATATCACAGAACCAAGACGCCGACACTGCTCTTTAAATTGGACATCTCAAAGGCTTTTGATACAGTTTCTTGGGAGTATCTCCTCGAGCTGTTAGAGCATAGAGGCTTCAGCGTGAAATGGAGAGATTGGCTAGCTGCCCTTTTTAGAACATCACACTCTTCGGTTCTTCTAAATGGCACTGTTGGGGAAAGGATATATCATGAGAGGGGATTAAGACAGGGTGATCCACTCTCACCATATCTCTTCATCTTGGCCATCGACACGCTGCAAGGTATACTTGATCTCGCAACACAGGATGGCATGCTTTCGCCGCTGCGGGGAAGACATGCAAAAATGCGCCTATCTCTATATGCTGATGATGCAGTCATCTTCCTCAACCCTGTTCAAAGTGAGGTACAAGCACTTTTCAACATCCTGAGGAATTTTGGTGAGGCCACTGGGCTCAGGCTGAACATGGGGAAATGCATGGCGGCTCCAATTAGATGCTCAGGGATCAACCTTGAATGGATTTTAGAGACCTTCACTGGACTTCAGGTTACTTTCCCTGTAACATACCTAGGATTGCCGCTCACACTCGGCCGGCTCAAGATAGTGCACGTTCAACGTGTGCTGGACAAGACGAGATCAAAATTATCTGCTTGGCAAGGTCGCCTTCTGACACCAGCTGGCCGCCGTGAATTGGTCAGATCAGTTTTGAGTGCAATTCCGATATACCTCCTCACATCACTGAAAGTGCCAAAACAACTGCACGAAGACATGGACAAGGCGCGGCGTCGTTTCTTGTGGGTTGGTGATGGCAACATAACAGGGGGGAAATGCAAAGTAAGTTGGGCTGCGGTGGTAAAGCCAATCGCCTATGGAGGTCTGGGCATATTGGACTTGGAAAAATTTAGCCGGGTTCTACGTTTGCGCTGGCTGTGGTTCTCTTGGTCGCATCTTGATAGATCATGGGTGGGTTCTAAACTACCGATTGACGAGGTGGATGAGTCCCTATTTATTGCAGCAACACGGGTATCAGTCCATAATGGTGGCAAGACATCCTTTTGGAGGGCAAGCTGGATCCACGGTCATGCACCATCAAACTTGTTCCCGCTTCTGTACAGCCACAACAAGAGAAAAAATAGAACTGTTAGAGATGCCATACAAGATGGAAAATGGATCAGAGATGTGGCCTACTCCTTGAACAATGACCTTCTCAGCCAGTTCTTCAGCTTATGGGATCTAGTACAGTCGGTGCATCTAGACTTGAATGACCCGCAGGAGGACACGATAACTTGGACACTGGAAAGCTCTGGGCAATACTCAGCAAAATTGGCCTATGAGATTCAATTTGCTGGACACATCCTCTCCACCGCCCCAACTCTGATCTGGAAGGCTTGGGCTCCGCCTAAATGCAAATTCTTCATGTGGCTTTTGTTGCGCAATAGGCTTTGGACCGCAGCACGACTACAATTGAGGGGGTGGAAGAACAACTACTTTTGTGCCCTATGTGAGCGGAATTTGGAAACCGTCAACCACCTTTTTATTGAATGCCCATTATCCCGTTCAGTGTGGAGCAAGGTAGCAACATGGAGTGGCTGTCGGAATCTGTGGCCGCCACAATGGACAGATGAATAGGATTGTGAATGTTGGTTCACGGCTATGACTGGAGGAGGCACCAAGGCCGCGCACACCCTAGCCATACTCACCTTGTGGTGCATTTGGAAGCAACGTAATGCGGTTATCTTCCGCCAATCGAGGCGCACGACACATGCAGTATCCATGGAAGTGAAGGACACCTGCTCTCTTTGGTCCATGGCGGGAGGGAGTTTTCTTCGACCCCTTTTAGATCGCAATTTGCTTTTGAGTAATTAGTTAATCTAGAACTCTAAACCACTACAGTGGTCTACTGTATGTGGTAGCGCACCTCGCGCTTGTATGGGGGTCGCATGATCCCGAAACCTCTCCTCTCCTTAATTAATGATATGCCGGGCAACCGGATCTTTCAAAAAAAAATATGCCCATGCGTTGCTATGGAGCTTCAAAATTTTACCCAATAAGAGTATTATGAAAAAAATGTGTTCAAAGCCTCAAAATTTTCAACACAATAAAAATATAAAAGAAATGGTGGGTCAAGATCAACTGACATAAATTTTAACTCAGCCTAATAACATACTAATCTGAGCCATATTCAAACAAATAGACGTCAATTTTAGTAACAATATCAAAACAAGAGCATGATGGCTCCACTACTATTTTTTTTTATTTTTTTAAACATGTTAAGCATATAAGCACTTTCGACTTAATTTGAAGTGGTCACTTACGCAAGACACAAAGAGAGCTTCCCTCTCCAGAGTTCTTTTATCCCATTATTAAAGAAAATGTGTGGGCCTTTACTAAAAGAAGATTGTTGATCTCATTGCCGACTCATTCCATCCTCCATCTGTGGATCCTCCTCTTACTCTTATTCACTCTCGCGGGGAAAGAAGAGAGACAACATTCAAGCAATAAAGCCAACAATGGACAAAGGATAAAGGTAAAGAGAAGGGGCCGTCAGTGGTGCATAACAGTGCGACCAATATATTTTCGTACGGATATCAGAATCATACACCGCCATGAATTCCCATCGTATACCAAATAGGTCGATCATCCTTATGTGTTCTTTCGTAGTTTTTTTTGTCATCCGTAATGAGCTGGAACCAGTCTACTACCTTTAATAGAACCAAGTAGAATTGGAAATGCCAGAACACATAGTTTGACAATACTCATCGGGTTTGCCATCCAAAACAGTCACACTACTACATTTGGGATAGTTTTGTATAAATACAAGACCATATCTAAGCCCCCCATGAAAATACATGGGTGCAATCTAATTAACATTTTCACAGGATACTAAGCCGCACACGGCCAGACATCCATCCAAAACGCAAGCTAGGTATGTAGCATTCTTTTGCCTAACTTGGGTGTGCCAGGTGAAGCTACATGCCCATCTTTATCTTGAGCTTCATCTTTGACTCAACTCCACTCAGATCCAAGCTACCCCTGGTGTCATTCCTTGGAAAAGGGAGATTGGTGTCAATTAACAGAACATCATATGACATTATGGAATGCCACACATTGTTCTTGTTTTTTTGGAAAATTACAATGAAGCTTTATAGGCTCATATCATTAAGTTAGCAACAAAATCATTCAGTGGATATCGATCCATGTTAGAACAAGTCATTTTGCAACTTCCATGTAATAAGAAATATTGTATCAGATAAACAAATCAAGAGCTGCCTAAAGAGTACCTGTTACCACCAGCAGTGTAAACAGCATCATCAGCCTATCTTATTAGTGGAATAATAAGAAAGGATGCAACTCAAACCATTTTACTGACACAGAATGAAGTTTCGAGAATTAAAAAGGAGAAAATACATAATCTGCATAAAAAGTAAAGCAACTGCTTTTGGAGATAGGAAACATGATCATTGTCTGGAGAAGCACAGTCAAGTTCTTCATTGCATATACCAGTTTAGGTGTCAAATAATTAGCAAGTGAAATCCAGACCTATAATTAATTGAGATGTCAGGCCAATACCAAATTCTTTAGTCAGTAAGCTTTAGACGATTGAGACATTTAGTCAAGCAGATTCTGTGCTTGCTTGACTGCTCGCCGTTGCATTCAGCAGCCTACTATGTATAGTGCGCTAACCTTGATATTGCTGTAGACTCTGAGGATTAGGGAGCCTACTATGTTAACCATTTTTGTTTCAGATTCCCCATGATGCTCTACTGGCTACTGCTATAGGAACCAAAATTTTAGGAAAACCAATGTCACTTCATCTAGAGGAATCCACCGGCGTAGACAAAACTGAAAAGTAACCGAGAGAAAAAAAATGGCAACAACTTAGAGATCATGTTCATTAATTTTAAGGACAAAAGGATATCAAGCAGGTGAAAGATGGGCAATGATATTGAGTGGTAATAGTAGGCAATCAAGGTTTGAAATGCTGATCTACAGTATACCTGAAGCAATTTTTCTTGAAGATGTTCATTTAGCCCTTATCCTCTTCCATCAGTTTCCCTTGTTTTGCTTCCTGCAGCCAGCAATGGACATATGTTGTGTGAGATGAAAATTTGAGATGGCATCACTCAAGACTGGAAAGCCCACAATTGAGGACAAGAGAATACTCAGAACAAACCTTTAGTCATTGACACAACAAACCTTCAATCATTGACACCTAAATTTAAGCCATCCTACGAAGAGAGAGACACTTAATTAGACACTACACACTGGAGAAAATCTGGAAAATAAATACATTGCACAATTTTGTCATAAAAATTCACCACTCACTTGAACTTTCTTCAAGATTGTTTTCACTCAGTGCATTCTGGATGAAGAGTGGGCCGACGACCACGGCCTCATGCACAGGCACAACATGGATGGATGGAAGAATGATATTCATAGGCATGAACTTTGCAGGCTTCATTTCTAGATTTGCAATATCAATTTGCTATTTAGGTAAGAGATATGATATTTATCTCATAGAGATAAATGAAGTTCAAAGGATGTACCATCTTCTTCCGATTAGAGCCAGAAGATACACCTATATATATATATATATATATATATATATATATATATATATATATATATATATATATATATTATATATATATATATATATATATATATATGAAATTTGACGCATACCGGCCAGTTGCCCAGTTGGTATGAGAACCAGGGAAAACATCCACCTTTTGTTGGCAGAATTAGTTTAGAACACAGACATCTCGTACAATGCACACCGTGCAACCATTGCATCATGGAATAGCCAAAGACATAGACTAAGGAATGATGACGTCAAACTTGGTCTAGTACATCCCATTCAACAAAACCTAGTGCGGTAATGTCCATTATCATATCACAAGTACCCCTTTTCTCTCTTCAGCAAATTGGGTACAGTGATAGTGAATAAGGCAATTTGCCTATCACAACGATATGATATATGCATTGCACGGCATGAAGGCCTATAGACTTATGGCTCAGACCAACAAAAAAATACTTTAGGACGAGCGAAGAAAAAGGATCACACTTTTAGTCTATCAATCAATCAAACAAACATACAATTTAATCTTGTTTACAATAAAATTACAGTTTTCATAGGAGGAAAATAAGGGAGGCAGAATTAACTTGTAGCATTAATCTGTGGAGATTTATCTGCACTTGGATGCAATAATTTTAGAACTATCTAGCATTACTAACTTGCACGTCATAAGCATATGCATACACTACTTGGTAATGGTAAGTAAGTAGATTAGGCATACTTGATTAATATAAGATAACAATTGGTCAGACACTAGAACTACAAAAGTGCCAAAACACAACACTTTGTTCCCCTAATTCAGGCTCTTAATCTAAACTTGATGATAGGTCAGAGACATGGCAATAAGGAGAGCACGTCCAGACCTGCATGCCACACCGATTGATAGGCATCCCCAATTCCCCATTGCTGGTCATGTCCTCGCACCGAGTAAGCATCAAGCCCTCTTGCCGGTCCGCTCACCGTTGTGGCTCGCCTCGCCCAGGATGGCCAGATCTAGTGCGACCGTACTCGTGCGGGGTCATTGTCACTCGCTTGGTCGACCACCGAATTGATTGGGCACTGGGCCATAGCGCCCTTTGTATCCTACACATGGAGAACAGAGAGGTGCTGGTCGTGGGCAGTGCTTGGACCCCACCAGTGGCTTCCTCTTGGGCGGCAGCCTGGAATGGAGGTTTAGGGGAGGTATGTGCAGGCCATAGGACAGTACAATTGTACAAGTAATGCCCCGTTGGAGCCGGCCTTCGGTTTCAAGGTTGTGAGGGACCTGTCCGTCTCGCTCCGCCCGCCGTCTCCTTCCTCGCCGCACGGTGAGGGGGAGGCCTTGTCACCATGGCCGTTGGAATCGAGACGACGGGGGCTACCGACATGGATCCTCTCACACTCACGATGAGTAAGGATCTCTCTGCATCCCCTACATCTTTTTCTTCTATGCTTAGACATCAGGACTTTCCCGCTTTGAATGAGAAGTTGTTTTCGCCAAGGAAATTGAAATCTAAGTCATCAGTAGTTGCAATTTCGCTTGGTTCCAATGTTGTCCCAATGGGTGATTCCCCATTTGAGGAGATTGATGTTGAATCGGTGAAGATCAAATCTGCCCCCATCAGACTCTGTTGGCCCGATCATGGGTTATGGCGGAACGCGGGAGATTTGGGAGGGATGAATCGGGATGGGCTTGTTGGAATTAGATCTTCACCGTTTAGGCCGGGCCCTAGGTCTGCGCCTTGATCGGGGGCGCCCAACCATGTGGTTGGTGGGCCCCCGTCGCACAGTGCTATATAAGATAAGGTGGGGGCCGGGGCGCAAGACACGCGAAACGAGGTTCACCTGCGCCGCCCACACCTCACCGACATCTAAACCCTAACCGATCTAGAGGGGGTGCTGCCAGCGGCGGGAAGTACCATCGACGAGGCGAGCACCCGGATGACGACTGACGCGACCACCGCGGCGACACCGACACCCATGGCTGACGGCGGCTCCAACTCCAACTCCGCCGCCGCCACTGGACCTCCAGTTGACTCCTCTGGTCTGTGATCTACTTCTCTCTCTCTGTGCATGACATATGAACTGCATCTATCTACCCGAACTACTTTTACTCCACTGGATCCGCTCCTAGACGATCCTACGAACCTATCAATGGTATCAGACGCCTCCTATGGAGGGGATCCACTCGGATCAGAGCCTAATCGGCTCACCGAACGAAACCCTAACCCTAAATCTCAAGAACAGAGAAGGGATTAGGGAGAAGAACTAGAACGACCATCAGATCGGCATGAACGAACGCAACGACGAAATCCTAACAGAATAGGGACACCCAATCCGACTCGAAAACCATGAAACAAAAACGAAATCGAACTAAAACTGAACCCTAACCCTAACTGAACGAGGGCGACCAAGAAGCGGAGCTCCTACCTGGGGCTCGGCCGTCCCTCCTGCGGGCGCGCGAGAAGAACAAGACCTCCGGTGAGGTCCCGCCACCGCGCGACCTCTGTCTCGTTGCGGCGTGGCCACCGCGGCTAGCCCGCTGGACGGCGGCGCGTCCACTCCTTGGTGGGCGCGCGCACCGGCGAGGAGGCCGGCGGCGGCGGTGTTGTCCTCTCCCTCTCCGGCCGGTCGCGCTCGGCAGTGGGCCGCCGACGCTCCCTCTCTGTCTCGTGCGGCGCGGGGAGAAAGGAGCGAGGTGAGGGAGAGAATGAACTAGGGTTCGGGGGGGGAGCCGACCGATCGGCGGTTTTGATCCCGCGAAATGAACGCGCCGCCGTCCGATCTGCGTTGACCTAAATCCGACGGTCGGCGGCCGATCCGAGCAGGTTGGGCCACTTTGAGCCCAGGCGGGAGGGCTCTTTCCCGGCCCAGGCCCACATTGCGGCCTGGGGGAGAAGGGGAGTCCCGCGCGCGCGGCCGACTGGGCCATTTTGGCCTCTGGGCTGACTGGGCCGTTTGGGCCTCTGGGCCTCTGGGCCTGCAAACTGAACAGTGCGCTTTTCCATTTTTTTATTTTCCAGAAATCAAATGAAATTGATATTTGAATGAATTTGAAATGAAATTTGATGAATTATTTCTCTTATACAAATTTTTTATCCAACGATAATTTTAGTTCAGAGAATAATCACATGAATAATGTTCTAGAAAATAATATTTTTGAACAATTTTATTCATATATATTCTATTTTCCAGAAACAATTATGAATTCCTTTGTATTTGAATGAATTGAACCGAATTTTGATGAATTTTCCTCTATACAAAATTTTATCCAACGATAATTTTTGTTTAGAGAACAATACAAATTGAATTTTCTGGAAAAGAAGATTATGAACCATATTTAATGGTTTCCGCTGCGAAGAAAATATTGAATTTTGTCTCTTGATTAAATTTGAACCAACGAGATAATTTAATTTTGAGCAAATTATGAATTCTATGAAATTTTGTATAATTATCATACTGTTATTTTCTGACCAACGTTGTTAATAACATTATTATAATGAATAGCTATGCATTTATTTTATTTCTGCCCAACGGTGATGTATAAATTTTGCATAGATGAATTGTATGTTTCAATTTGACCAACGTTAAGTTATGACATGCAATTCATATGATGAATGTTTCTCACTTTTCTTTGGACAAATTTCAGGAGTTAAAGGAATGGTGAATATAAACAACATTCCTCCGCTCAACGGTACCAACTACCGTGTGTGGCGGGAGAAGTACGAACTGGAACTTGCATTGGCAGAAATTGATCTTGCCATCACTTCACCGTGTCCTACTATTCTAGAGGAACCGGAGAAGAGAACCGATGAAACTGACGAAGCATTCCACGCCCGAAAGCGTGACTTTGCTGCAGAATGAAATATGATATTGAACACAGGCGTTGGATTCAATCCAACAGAAAATGCCTGTTGGTGGCGAAAGCCACCATTGAAGACCAAATCCGAGGGTCAATCTCAGAATGCATCACCGCCATTGACTACCTCGAAAGGGTAAAGAGTCAGTGGCCAATGCCAACGAGTTTATACAAGATACCCATGCCATGATTCGGTGTTACAAAAAGGTGTGTTTCTCCGCGCTTAGAATTGCTAACTGCTAGTAAACGAATGTCTCTAAGCATACTGAGACGAGAGACACAAGTCATCTACTCATCTTTTGTGCTAATCAGATCAAATGGCTCAGATACCAAAATTGACAAATTGTCAAGGCCTGATTGTTGCTGACTGATGAGCATTGCACTTGTGCTGCACAGTTTGCAAAACTAATTGTCCGAAAACCAATGGGTCTTGAAACCAGAAGAACAATTCATTACCTGCCGGGTTTTTTCCCCCAAACTAAGTACTGTTATTTGCATCCTACGAATTATGCATCTACTGATTCTACAGTCACCTGAAGCTTGGCACATGCATGGGCAGGGTAGATGGTAAAGCGACTGAACTGGATGAGACAAACAAGGCGATTAACCCTATTTACACACACGGGGACTATCCTGTCTTGTGGCGATGAAAGAAGCAAACGAAACAAGTGATGTAGGCAGCAGCTCACTTTCCTCGTGTTCCTTGATGAAACGGCCCTGCATTCATGCATGTAAACCATGATCAGAAAATTGTGATTTGCTTTTCAGAATTTCTGAACTCACATTTGTAACTGCTACTCTTTCCAGCTTGCCAAAAGCATAATGCAATGTAAACCATGATCAGAAAATTGTGATTTGCTTTTCAGAATTTCTGAACTCACATTTGTAACTGCTACTCTTTCCAGCTTGCCAAAAGCATAATGCAATTAACTCAGCTGGGGTTGACCCTAAACACAAGTCTGTGTTTGTGGTGAAGTGATGAAAGGTTTGATCACTATTACATAAATTTATTAGCAACAAAAGGTGGAGCATGTGGTCCAAAGTAGTGTGCTCCAATAACAGAACATCACTGGTTTGTTTGAAAGGAAGTAGAGAAATAATTCTGCACGATTTTCATTTCTTGAATCAAGGAGGATTTACACTAGTTCATGCATTCTCCTTAGACACAACATATGATTCCCTAAGCATAACAGGTCCAATATAGAATAAGTGGCACTGATTGGTGAGATAGAGGCAACTTATGCTGATGTTCTGCTCAGCGAAAGGTGAATGAACTAGATAGAGACTCAGAGGAGAGTTTTCATGTGGCATAGTATGTAGCATTAGAACTGGGCAGCAGAATTTATTGTGTTTGTGGGTCATCGACTGAACTGGGATGAGACAACAAGGCGACTAACCGTATATACACACACGGGGACTATCCTGTCTTGTGGTGATGGAAGATGGAAGAAGCAAACCAAGCTATGTAGGCAGGAGCTCGTTCCTCGTGCTCCTTGATGAAACGGCTCTACCTTCATGTAAACTACGGTCAGAAATGTTGTGGTTTGCTTTTCAAAGTTTCTGAACCCACATTTGTAACTGCTACTCTTTCCAGCTTGCCAAAAGTCTAATGCAATTAACTCAGCTGGGGTTATATCTACCCCAAACCCCCAGTGGGTTGATCCTAAAAACAGCTCTGCATTTGTGGCAAAGTGATGAAAGGTTTGATCACTACAAAAAGTTAGCAAAAAAAGATGAACCATGTGGTACAAAGTAGTATGCTCCAATAACAGAGCATCACTGGTTTATTTGCATGGAAGTAGAGAAATATTTGTGCACAATTTTCATTTCTTGAACAAAGTGATGTTAATTTGTTACCTTGAACAGAAAAGCGATCTTGTCAATTCGTTAATTGAGGCACCTTCCTGTCCTCGCCCAGACAAAAAGTCTCACCTTCTACAAACATGATCCTTTGAAGCCCCACCAACAGGTTTGGCGCAATAAGATTAAACATACGGTTGACATCTGTTGCGTTGAACATGGTTACGGGCTGTTGTGCCACTCCGCCGAGCAAACCTTGACTTGCTGCAACTGCTGCTGCTACCGCTTTTTGGGCCAGAGAATGATGCATCAATGTCTCTGATGAGTCGGGATTCGTAGCAAGATAGTCTGCGGCTGCTGCTGCTCCAACTTTGGCTGCCTCCAAAGAAGGATTAGAAGAGAGAAACCGATGCACAGATTGTGCAATCACTGTGGCAATTTCTGGTGTAATTGGCATCATAAGGCGAGTCGCAAGTGGCACTACTTGCTGCTGCTGCTGCTGCTTGCTGTCGCAGCAGCTGCTGCTGCCGCCGCTGCCGCCGCTGCCGCTGCTGCTGCTGCCTCAAGATTATAATCATGCTGATGATACGCCCTCAATCCACTAGCTGCACCAAATAATGCCGCTTCAAGGTAACCTATGGTATCAACTGAAGAATCGGCCTCCATGTGTGCTAATCCATTCCTGCGAAATGTAATCAGCCCGGTTGCATTCTCGTTGTAACGCACATTTGACAAAAGAAAATCAAATATCACATCACTCAAGGCTCTGGGTTGGTTTCCCTGCGAGGGGGCATACGAATATCTCAGAACATTGTGCAAATGCGTATTCATCATGGCACTTGTCAGCCAGAGACTAGAATCTGGGATCAACTGAATCTCATGCATGATTTTTCGATATAGGGTGGGATGCATCTTCTCAATTGACTTCAGACGATTGTACATCCTGGTGAACAATGCAGATTTAATAACTTCTTCTTCATGTGACGCATGATTTCTGACCAGGGGAGAAAACCTTATAACATACTGCCTTAGAATCTTTAGGAGATGGATTAAATCATGAGGAAGTTGGAGTCTTGAATGAAGTTGAATCTGGATAATGTCAGCCACAAGAATCATATTTGGGTTTACCTCATTCACTGTGTGCCTGACGAATGGAAGAAGAGAAACGCGACCTCTGAGATGCCCCAAGTAGTCAACAGCAAAGCCCTCTACGGTGAATGAACCAGATATTAACGGGATTTGGAGAGATGAATGAAGGTGTGTATGAATAATATCAGCAACAACCATCATATTACTAATTATCCCATTCACAGTGGTAGTGTTCTACCTAACCAAACGAAATAAACATATACGACCTCTAATATGCCGTAGATGATCAACACCAAAATCCTCTTGAGTGAAAACTCCACCACTAAATATCCTAAATCATGCATGTCACAAAACCACCCAACCAATCCAGCAAACTCTCATCTCACTCGTTTTTAGTTCTATCATACTATAATTAAATCACAATTAAAAAAATACGAGTGCCAGTGGTATATTGTCCATGGATACCTATTAGTATATTATTACAATATCATATTAGTATATTATGTTTCCCAAACATTATAAGCAAAAGTGAGAATGCCCAGAAGTCAGCTTGACCAAAGGACCGATTGGATTGAATCTTTTGGTTGCAAAAGCCTTAGTTACAAAGGGGATGACTGCTGCTTATATAGAGTAGGGCCTCTACCTACTACCTGAGCATATTCTTGCATAAAGCAAGATGCTCTCTAGGATCCTTGGTAGCCAAGCCACCTCATGATCAACTTGTGAGTCAATGCACCTCTACTTGCATAAAAGTAAAGTGCAGAAAAGTAAGATACATGTGCTAGCTTAACCTATCAATCTCCCCTTTAAGCCTAGCACTACTTGATCTTCTTCAGGTCGATCTTCCCCCTCATCTCCTGAAACTTGGATCTACTCAGTGACCTGGTGAGAATGTCAGCCAGCTGCTCCGTGGTTGGTATGTGGAAGGCATTGATGCTACCATCTTCCAGACAATCCCTAATGAAGTGAAACTTAGTCCTGATGTGCTTGCTCCTGTCATGGAAGACGAAGTTCTTGGCAAGGGCGAGGGCCAACTTGTTGTCCACCCTTAGCTTGACCACCTCCATGTTCCTGCCCAGAAGCTCCCTGAGCAGCCTGAACAACCAAAGTGCTTGAGTTGCAGAGGTGGCCGCAACATATTCTACCTCGTAGCTTGTCAAGGCCACCATCTTCTGCTTTACTGACTGCCAATTGACCAAGCAATCACCAAGAAAGAACATGGTTCCACTGGTGCTCTTGCTTGTGTCGACGTCGCCGGCGAGATTGCTGTCGCAGTAGCTGACAAAGCGTGCAGTGTCTGAGGCCCTCTTGTAGAACAGACCGAAGCCTAGAGTCCTAGCCACATAGCGCAACACACGCTTAACCGTTTGCAAATGCTCCTCCGTAGGCCGCTCCATGAAGCGACTCAGGTACCCGACCACGAATGCGAGGTCCAGTCAAGTCTAGATGAGGTACCGCAAGCTGCCGACAAGCCACCGGTAGTGCGTTGGATCAACTTCCTCCGCCTTGCTCTCCTTGTTGAGCTTCAACTTGTCCTCCATTGGTGTGGCGACCCAATTGTGCCCTCCATCTCCCCCAACTCGAGAACACGCTCGACGTAGTGTGCTTGGCAAAGAGAGATGCCACTGGCATCCTGGCGCACCTCGACACCGAGGTAGAAATAGAGGAAACTAAGGTCGCTCATGTCAAAGCGCTTTTTCATCTCGGCCTTGAACATCTCCACTTTTCCCTGTTAGGCGCCGGTGATGATGAGTTTATCGACGTAGACGTCGACGAGCAGGACAGTGCGCCCATTGCCTCGCATGTACACCGCCACCTCGTGCGCCCTCTGCTCGAACCCCATCTTCTTCAAAGTGGTATCCAACTTCGCGTTATAGGCACGTGGCGCTTGCCTTAGCCCGTTCAGGGCCTTGCGCAGCCGGTACACCTTGTCTTCCTTCCCGGCGATAGTGAAACCGGGCAGCTGCCGCACGTACACCTCCTCCTTGAGGTCTCCGTTGAGGAAGGCTGACTTTACATCCATGTGATGCACCTTCCAGCCTTCCTACACGGCCAGTGCGAGGAGAACACGCACTGACTCCATCCTTGCCACCGGTGCGAAGGCATCCTCGAAGTCATTGCCGACCATAGAATCTGGGGTTATAAATTATTCAAATTAATTATTAAAAAGAATAGATTTAAATCTACACCAAAAAAATTGTACTAAAGTATATCATAGTATAGATTTACTCACGCGGATTTCAACAAAATTTATTTTTCATTTTAGGATGTTTATGTGATTTACTATGATTTTCAAAGATTCGGCCGAAATAAATAGAAAATAAAAAGACAAAATCGCTTTCAAAACCACCTATAACCGGGCCAGGAAGATAAAATGCACGGTACCAAAAGTTGAGGGAGATTGTTTGTCCGGTTTTAGAATTTAGGAAGAAAAATAGACTTTTGCAAAAATCGAATGAGGAAAAGTGATATTTTTAAAGTTTAAAATTTTTGAAGCATCTAAATAAGGCGACGGTGACCTTAGACCGTCTGGAAGTGCTGCAAGCCGGCTGGGAGAGGCAGCAGCAAGTTGGGGCGGCCTGGTGGCTGATGCATAGAAGGGCGGCGACGACTAGTAGATGCGAGCGTGTCTCAGATGTAGCGCGAATAAATTAAACTATTATGTGAAAAACGTGTGGGGCTAACATTTTAATGTTTTGGAAGTGAATTATCAGATTCTTTTGGATATTTCTTTATTTATTCCTCCCAATATTTTTTTAGAAGTTAGAAAATGTCATGTTTTAGAGAAAAATATAATAATTAATCTTGCAGATGCTCTAAGGACCTCTTTGAAACTACTCCCTTGCACGCGACCAGACTCCGGCCTCCAGCAGGTAGATATAATAATGCATACACACCCAACAGATCTCAGGTTCGCTTGTTCGATGCTCCGTGATAGTCCTTTGCTCGTTCGGAGCCCGACTCTCTGGCTCGTTAGCCCAAGGGCATGACGTGCTCTGTCGCATCAGGTTTTAAAGGCGAAATTGAACAATGTAAATACTCTGCCGTTTTCAAAGAGTCAAGCTTGGCTATCATCACATCCTTCCCTCCCTCACCGATGGAAAGCTCTCCTCCCCTTGACTGCCGTCCTTACATGCGCTCGCAGACTGAGGTTGCACAATAATAAAAACACACTAACCAAGTGTGCAACGTGTCTCCTTTCAACTTTGTACTATTCTCAAATAATCTCATTCGATGGTCACCATGGCCCGGTGCCAGTGTGCCACTGTCCAGAAAAAAAAACACATCACGTCCCGGTTCGCGTGCCCTACCGTGCACGGCATCGCAGCACACATGACACATCTCACACGCTTCAGGCTTACACACGCTTCCGCACGCGGGTAACGCCGGCCGTCCGGGCGGCCACACGGCCCGCATGAACGGAGAACGACGCGCGCGCCGGCGCCCGTGCGCTCCGATCGCCAGCCGTCGATAGGCCAAGCGCCGTTCCCTGCGCGGACCATGCATGGCCACACGCGCGCGTGAACCGCACGGCGCCCCCGCCTCGTCGCGCCGCGGCCAGTGCCCCGTCGGCGTCGCTCGTTAAACCGAAAAGGCGCCATCCGCCCGGTGGCAGCGACGGACGCCGACGCGCCCGCGCCGAGTTAACGCTCGCGCAGTCACCGCGCGCCGCGTTGCGCACGGCGAGTGGAGGGCATGCTTGTTTCCGAACGCCGAGAGCGAGGCATGCGCATGTGCGTGCGTGCGTGCCGCCAGACAGATATAGCCTTGCCCGCGCGCGCACGGCGGCCGGCCAGTATGGCGTTCGCTTGGGATTTGCAGGCAGGCAGGCAGCGCTGGCGTACGTCTTGACGTGCAAGCAAACTGGGTTCGTACAGCTGTGCGATGCGCCTCCGAGAGGCGACGGCGCTGTCCACGTCTCGCTACCGTATGGCCCATGGCGTCGCGCGTAGGCGTAGCTGGGTTGCGCTGGCGTTCACAACGTACGCGCGCGCGTCTGCAGGCTCTGGGTGCTCCCGGCCCGCTCACTATAAATACGAGCTTCCATCGCCAAGCTGCTGCTCACAACACACATCGTGCTTGTGCAATTGACAAGACGTGCAAACACAACAAATTAAACACTGGAGCGAGTAGAGACACTACTACCGTCTATCTTGTTGTGTGTGTGTTTGTCGTCTCGTCGTCGACGATCATGGCGAAGGCGCAGGTGGCGGCGGCGGCGAGGTTCATGACGGAGGTGGCACCGCCGCCGGTGGTGTCGGTCATGCGGCGGAGGAAGAAGGCGCCGAGGAGTTTGGACACCATCGCCGAGGACGACAGGGAGCAGCTGGTGGCGGCGTCACCATCGGACTACGGCATCGCGGCGGCCTGGATGCTCAAGAGGATGACGACGACGACGCAACCGCTGCCGCGGGAGCGCGCGGGCGGGTTCATGACGACGAGCAAGTACGCCCATGGCTGCCAGCAGGCCAGCGGCGGCTGGGAAGGTGGACACAAGCTAGGCCACCGGCGAGCCGTGCATGCGCAGGAGCTGCACTTGCACAAGGTGGGAGCTTGAAGAGGCAAGGGAGCATCCAGTCCAGCTACTAGCAGTGAGCTTGTTTGGGACAAGTATATTTTAAAATTGTACCATTTCCACACGTGCGCTCAGCTCATGCACGATAATTTATCAGAATGCTAGCACCTCAAACATATGATTCTCTATGCACCTCCTTATTGTGAAATTGAAGCTGTCCTTCAAAGGTGGCCATAGGAGTAGAATAAGGCACGCACATATTGATATGGTTTTGGGTGTGTATACGTGCATGTAAGAAGTTATGGTTTGTATTGTGTTTAAAAATAAATTTAGGTTAGATAAAAGTAAATACAAATTTAGAATTTTATTGTGGGTGACATCTAGCAAAGTTAGTTATGAAGTAAAATGTTTGCAAAGATACAACAATTCATAGGGACGGTCCCTCTAGAGCAATCATGGACACTCACAGTGGGTTCCCAACATGTATCCATAAGTATGCATCTAATGTATGGAATTCTTGATTAAATTTAAAAGGAATAGTTAGAAAATAAAAAACCTACAACTAATATATAATGGATACTATGGTTACTCCATCGGAACGTCCTTGTCGCGTGGGTTAAGGGTCCAGATACTATGAAGGCAAAGTGCCACATGCAAGTAGAGAGGTTGGTTCTTTCTGGTGGAAAGACATCCAGAGACTCAACACTTTGTTTTGAGGTTTAGCTCGGTGCATTATTGGGGAAGGCAAGACAATTACTTTCTGGGGAGATCTATGGTCAGATGGAGTGCTTGCCCATCGTTTTCGACTATTCTCCTTTGCCAAAGATGAAAACATAAGTGTTAATGTGGTTATGTCTGCTGAAGACCTTGATAGCCTATTCTTCCTTCCACTCACAAGAAGCATTCGAGGAGTTGGAAATACTGATTGTTGTTCTCTCCACTTAGACTTTTGATGAACAGAACACAGATGTCTGGACATATCAATGGGGCTCTGACAAGTAATCATCAAGGAAACTTTACAAGCTAGCATCCCAGAACATACCGGCCCACCCCATCTTCACTTGGCTCTGGAAGTCTAAATGCACACCAAGAGTGAAGTTTTTTTTGCTTGGACGAACCTAGTTGACAGGATAAACACCAAAGTAATGCGTATGATGAAGATGAGAGTGTGCATTGTGTCCTATGCACTGAAGACATAGACGAGGATTGACATCATCTATTCTTTGGGTGCTCTTTTGCAAAAAGGTGTTGGGAAAAAATCAGAATACAATGGAACAATGATCTAAGTCTGCATTCAAGGATAGTACATGCAAAGCGGCAGCAGAACCTGCCATTTTTCATGGACTTATTGATCATAGCAGCATGGGAAATATGGAAGATCAGAAATGCCAGAGTGTTTAATAATGGGGCTATTCATGTTGGCACCTGGCTTAAGAACTTTAAGAATGAATGTTTACTTCAGTCCCTCCATTTTAAAGATGAACTTAGATCAACCTTTTGCTTTTGGCTAGATGATTTTAGTTAACCACAATATTAGTCCTCCTGTAACTCTTTGTTTAAATAAAAATACAAAATGAAGTGTTGTGGGGATCTCCCCCACAGTTTTTGCATTCATAAAAAAGACTATATAAACTCTCTTAACCAAGATTTATTGTTGAATTCGTAGATACACCTAGTTCGTTAGTAAGAGCAGTGGGCTAGAACCGAGTTAATGTAGCAAAGAAACATACATACTTTTGTCATGATCCTACTAGAGATACTATGAGCTAGGCCAATCAAAGGATATATGAGTGGGACCAAGACCGAGAGAAGACAATATTTGAACATGTCTCTGGACCAAGAAAGAAGGGGAGACAATATAAACACTCAGTACCACCAGGAGGAAGAGGCGTTGAAGGACCAAGATATTTTTGCTAGTATACGATACGAGGCACAAAATGTCACAGAGTCTAGAGGGTTAACTGAGGTCAACATTGTTCGCATTGAACATGTTTATCGGTTGATAAACTTGTATCACTACGTCCTGCAGAGCTTGGGTTGCTACCACTACTGCTTCTGCATTTGCATTTTGGGTCAGATATAAATGTGTCGCTTTGTCTGATACACTTGGATGCATAATAAGATAGTTTAGTGATGTGAATGGTAGTGTCCTAGATGATCAACAACAAAGTCCGAACCACCCAACTAGTACAACAGTCGCTAAAAAGAACATGTAAAAAGAAAAACAAGGGTACATATAATGTAAAAAGAAGAATAATGGTACATATAATAAGCCAGTTGATATGGTATTAAAAAACCAAGGATGAGCTCTATGGGAAAAATAAGACACATCAAGCCTTTTCTATTATTAGTGACAAGCTAGAAAATTTTATTGAAGTAAGAACAATGGTTAGGAAGGATCGTGAGAAGATGTCTGAGACGTAACAAATTATAGAAAATTGTAAGGTTGAAGTTGTTAGGTTGAATGATAAGGCAACATAAAACCAACTTAAGTGTAAAATGTTGGACATTTATATAGAATTGTTGTTATCACTGACAACTAATCTGAATGGACTAGAGTGTATGCGGATGGCCTTATTTGCTACAGATAATTAAGGTATTTGCTAAATACTTATAGTGACAATTACTTGAGCATTTGGTGTTAGTAGGTTAAATGATAGTATGTGTTAAAGTTTAATTTATTTGTGACAATAGGTTTTGGAGTATACACTTGGTGTCCAGAAGATGATAATGCAACAGAAAAACAACTTAAGTGTAAAATGTGGGACACTTAGAACTGTGTTAGCACCGACAACTAATCTGAATGCTCATGCTTTGCTGAGAGGGTATGTGTAAAACAACTTAAGATTGTATGAGGTTGACCTTATTTGCTAAATATAATTAAGGTATCTGCTAAATATTTAATATAGTGACAATTAATTGAACATTTGGTGTTAGTAGGTTACATGATAGTATGTGTTAAAGTTTAATTTATTTGTGACAACATGTTTTGGAGTATACACTTGGTGTCCAGAAGCTTGTTTCAAATGTAAGTTCCATGAAGTGTTTTCCTTTCCCTGTGTGTCTATTTATTTAGATATCTCTTGTATGGTGTAGAAAAATATTCAAAGGGGATATTTCAATTGAACCCAAAGGGGATATTTCAATTGAACCCTTCCTACTGGTGTGAAAAATGTAGTTAGTATCTAGTATTTATTTATGCAACTAACTGTACTAATTGGTGTACAACTGAAACTACTTACTTCCTGGAAACTGAAACTAGCACTCTAGTATGAAAACTGACAAGTGTGAAACTGAAACAAGTTGGGACTGCACTATTCATTTTCTGGAAACTGAAACTAGCACTCTATATGATCCACGGAAAGGAAAAAGGAAAGGAAAAAAGAAAAAAGAAAATGGAAACTCACCTTGGCCTTGCCGCTCCATGATCCACGGAGCAGCAGGGCTGTCGCTCCGTGGCTGGGGGAGCGGCAACCTTGCCGCTCCGTGGATCATGGAGCGGCAAGGCTGGGCCCACTTGGCTGCCTTGACTAGTCTCCGCCACGTCAGCGTCCTTTCCGCTCCACCATGCATGGAGCGGCAACGGTGAAATGTCGCTCCATGGATGGTGGAGCGGCCAAAAGTGTTAGTTATATAAAAAAAGTAAATGGTGTTAGAATTAAAAATAGTTTTAAAAAAGTGTTAAAATTAGGCATTGCACGTGTGTTGATATAGACACTATAATTGGTGGAATAGTCGAGTTAGCATTGAACCTTTTGGGTCAATTATATGGTTGCTGAATGCTGGTGCATTGTGGATTATGTGGCAGGAGTGGAAGCCAACAAGATTGCTCAATTAAGGAAATATTACTTGTGTTATTGTTGAGGTATCTAAACATAAGAGTAATTAAGTAGTCGTGATTAAGGATGTTGTGTGTATGATAGCCATGGATCGATAGAGTTGTTGATGTCGTCCAAGTATATGTAGCCACTAGCCACACGTGAAGCCGTGGGCGCAAGAGAAAGTGCCATAAGCATGGTGGCGTATAGGAAAAGACGCCATAGATGCACGCTGAAATGATGACGCGTCAAGTTAAGGTAGCCGTTGAGGGAGAAGGTTGATGTCGAGGATGATGTAGTCGATCAGTCATGGACGAAGTGTGCATCGGGGTTGCCAGGCCTGAGAATGCATCAAGAAATAAGACACGTATTAGTGTTTCAAATACTAGACATTCTAGGTAGAGGCGGGGCCCGATAAAGTTAATTTTGCCTCTAAGAGAATATGGTCTCATACTATGTATCCTCTAAAATTTGTGCACAACATATGATGTGCACAAATCTCAGAGCGAATCTGAGGGTACACAGTATGGGAGCATATGCCCTTAGGGGCAAAAAAAAACGTTCCGAAGGCTCTAACTATTTTTCATTGTATAAAGGATCAACAGAGAGACCCTTGATGCCAATTGCAGTGCATAAAATGGCAAGTGTAGTAGGTGTTGATGCAACCCATGGTTAGTACACTACTACAGAATCTGGCATCACTGTCGGTCCATCACTGTCGGTTTTGTTTGGGCCAGCGGTGATGCCTCATCAGTGCCGGTTCAAGCTCTGGCAGCCCCCCCCCCCCCCCCCCCAATTATTGGGGGCAGGGGCAGAACCGGCAGTGAAACGCATCATCATTGAGAGATTAATACTATTTTTAGAATTTAAGATACTCATCTTACCATTTCTGTTTGCACTAGAGTTTTTTATGGTTAGATGCCGATAGTTCATAGATTCAATGGTAATTTTGTACCAATACATTGAGAGGTCGCACTTGATTCCTTAGTGTAGAGACCATTTGGTTTCTTTCATATTGCTTACTTCTGGATTTGTAGCTGTAGACCTCATTTTAATTTACTTTGTTTCATAGAACCAATCTGTTTTCATTGTGCAGCCTTTTTCGTCCAAGTTTGAAGGTTAGTTTCTCTGTGTAAATTCTATTCTCATATTGTACCTTTATCTATATGATGTGGTTTGATCAGTCAATGTCATTTGCCCATAATTAATGAATGTTTATGTTAGTCAGGATAACCTATTTAGCAATAGACCAATCTGTAATTGTATAAGTCCTGAACATCTCATGCATCTTTGTTTGTTATTAATTTGTAGACCTGTGCTTTATTTTTTTAATCAAACAACCAACATTGTTGAATTTGTTCTTCTCTTAGGTTTAGTGTGGGCCATACACTACCCTATTTTTTCACTCGGCACCTACATCTGGTGCATGTCCGGTGTTTGCACGTCCGTCTCACAGAAAATGTGTCGTGCTCACAGCCTTGACCCAATGAAGACGCTTCATAGTTGCATACTTGCATATGAACTAATGGTCTCTGGTCAGGTCAAACACAATTCATATGTCCGAAGTCGTTGTAGTTTTAGGGCCCCAGATGTATTTTTCCACATATTGGTGTCTTTTATATTAATTGCAGTTGGATCATCCATTACTTCATTATTGTCACATTAGTCTATTTTGTTTCTTTTTTAGGCTACCAGCTTAATGTGGGAGCTACTGCTACTGCTAATCCATTCTATAATATATAGATGACAACATGCTCCACTGAATGAATCCACTAAAAGACATACTCATCAGATCTTAATTGCTCTCATTGAGAACTGTTCTTTTCAAATTAAGGATCAGCTTATTTGCATAAATTTACAGTTGCTTATTACAGTACAAAATAGCATTTTGAGTACCAATTGCATTTTTTTTGCAACATTTAATAGATATGTTTACCAACATTTAAAAAGCTATTTTTTTCTTTTACAATTATAGGCTATAGGATCCTATATGTTAACCTGATCGGAAATTTAATTTTACTTTAGCCTGATCTAAACTTAAATTTTGTTTTGTATACTATGCTTGGCCTAAATATTTCAGAATTGTATAGGCTATGATAGTGTCAAATTTCTCAATATTGCCTCCGTCCAGGGCTTGACAGTAAGTGCTACAGTGAAACGTTTGTTTCAGTTATGTCCCTTTTGGGGGCTAAGTCTCCCTGATATCTGATTGTGTTTACAGGTTGCAATGCTCGATTGTTATTGTTTAATATAATACCATGTATCAGTTAGGGCAAAACAAAGCTTTATCTTGCTCAAACTTTTATTACTAGCATCAGTGACTTTCCAGTTTTTTCATGGTTAGTTTGCCTTTATGTTGTCATTCTCCATACAGTTTATCAGTGGTTTTCCGCCTTCAACCTGCAATAGGTCAGGAATCTTCTGTTCATATGATCAAAAGATTCTTTGAGTTTTGGACAAGGTATAAATAGATCCTTGACATACCATTCATTGGCATCAATATGAATTTATAGTGCCAGAGAGCCAAAAACTTTCTAAAAGCATTACTCCTATGAACTACTTGGTCATGTGTCTGATTCAGTATGATTTTTCTTATATTTTTTTTTAGATAAATGATAGTATTTCATATCCGGCTTCAACTACCAACAGGTAGAATCAGGCCAATTATTACATAAGGGAAAACTAAAATAAAACAAGACTGACGGAGGAAATAAAAATCCCAACAAGGAACTCTAGTAGTCCTACGTGACAACTAACTCGCTCCGTGATGTCGACTCCACAAGAGTATGACCACCAACGTCAAGACAATGCCGCCATACACGTCTGTCAGACCTAATGAAGGTACTGAGAGATCGTTGGACACCGACCACCTTGAAGACATCGGATGTTGTGACCTGGCAACAACACGTAGCACCTGGTGTATATGCAAAGGAGTCACCACCTCGTTGCTGGCTCAAAGCCGACAACCACAGGAATCTTCCACGAGCGATGTCTCCAACGAGAAAATGACATCCGGAAACGCCATCATCGCCCAACCAGAATACTGGTCATGAGTTTTCACCCCGAGAGATCCTCATGAAGAACAAGACGACGCCTTCAGCAAGGAAAGTGGCGCCCGCAGGCGTCACCGCCGTCAAATCTTCGCAGTACTACTGTCACACCCAATTTTAAGGATAAAATTGAATATGAATAACTCATGTGTGCCCAGAGATCAATCACACACATAAGCCGACAAATCTTTAAATAGTACCATCACTGAGTGTTTATTACATAACGAATAATATTCTTAAACAAAACAGCAGAAATAAAGATAACTCTCGTGACGAAGCTCCACTTCACAGGGAACGTCGACTGGTTGACCACTAGCCTAGTACTCCTCACGGTAGTCTTCATAGCCATCTGAAGGGGTTGAGAAAGCAAGAGTGAGCACTTAAAGTACTCAACAAGAGTAACATAGGGTTATGAAGCTCAAAGGCTGACACTGTCTGCACTGCGGTTGCTTTTAACTTGGTCAAGTTTTACCAACACTTAGCTTTAGTTATGCATAGCCCAATTATTAACCACATGATATAAGATTAATAAACATTAACCATTAAACAACATGTCCATCTACACTGTGAGTTTTTCAGGCTGCTCGTAACCATGAGCACGGCTATCACGATAGATTTACACTCTGCAGAGGTTATACACTTTACCCACAAGCCATATTGCACAGATGCCCGGGATAGCTAGTCCCATAACACTGCCAAGGTGAGTGGGCAGGGAACACTATGAAGTCTTTCAAAAGCCCTTTCTAACATGTAGCGGACCCTCCGGACCCAATGCAAAGGGGAATATGGGACACCCCGATGGTACCACCCGCAGCGGTCCCCACACAAGCTATACCCCATAACCAGCTCGGCAAAGGTGCCTTTCACGAACCACAAGCATGCTAGTCCAAACTTTATACTTAACTAAAGCCAGAGCCATCATAGCACTCGTGGTTGTATTTGAAATCTCAGCTTTTGCCCTACGGTGGGGTCCTATTCCATGTTGCTACAAAAGCAAATTTTATCTCATTGTTGCATATATCATTAATCAATATTCATCTCAGATCCATCATCGTAAAGCATAGCAGAGCTACCCATATGCATAGAAACCCATGGTGACAAGGTACAAGGATAACAAAGCTATGGTATAGATCTAATAGGAATCAAATTAGACACATGCAATCATGACTAGATGAATTAGGGTGAATAGGTAACAAGGATTAACCCATGTTAAACTTACCTTGATCACAAAGCTCCTGGTGATCCTGATCTGCTGCAAAGAACTCTTGCTCACCGAAGATCTCACCGGCTGTACTCGATCAACATCACCACGCAGTCATCCGAACAATCATACACGAAGCAACAAAGATATGATTAGAACATTACACCATAAACAATAAAGAGGCTTTGAAAAGGTTTAAAACAGATCTATACTTTACTACGATCACAAAGACACGAGAAACACACTAATCGGATCTAAAACGATTAAACTATAGATTAAACAAGATTTTGAAGAGGGCAAGATTAAAGCATTAACAAATTAATTTACTTTGATTTTCAAAAGTAATTAACATAGGTGAAATCTATACTACTGGATAGAGCATAAAATTACGGATCTAACGCAACTTGAACGGATCGATTTGGATTTAAAACGAAGAAAATATAGGCATTTGAATTTCAGTGGCAAAACTGAAAATAGGGTTTTTATTTTAAATCGGATTAAACTGATCTGAAAAAGGGAATATGTTTTCCCGAGGGGAAAGCGTAAAGGGGAAAGGCGCTTCGTGGACGGCGGGTTTATTCCCCAGAAACCGAGGGTCTCTTTAGAAAGATGCCACGCGAAGGGGTACGGGGCACTCTGATGCGTTGGATCTGAGATGGAGGGCTCAGATTAGAAGAGAGGGGAAGGAGGCGGCGCTGCGGCCGGAGCAGAGGCGGATGGCGGCGGTGCCATGGCCGGCCGAGCCCGAAGCTCATCGGCATAGACTGATCTGGCGTTAGGGTGCTCGGTTTTCCAAACCGAGGGCACCGGGAGAGAGAGGGAAGCACGACGAACTCGCCTAGGGCAACTGCGAGGCTCGGGGACGGACGGGAAGGACCGACGACGGTGAACCGCGGCGGGGGTGCTCTGCAAACGGTGGCGTGGGTCTTCCAGAGCGCAAAAGAGAGGGAGAACAGAGGGGAGGGGTGTTCCGCATGCACGTGAGGCGAGTGCGAAGCTCGGAGGGGTTTGAGGATGGCTGCAGATGGCCAGCGACGAGAGGCAGCGGTGGCGGCTACCCTGTGCATGGCGGCGAGGTCCCCCAGTGCACAAAAGAGAGGGAGAAAGGAGGGAGAAGGTGTTCCGCACCTTCGCAAAGACGATGCGCGGCTCGGGGAAGAGCTTGCGGCGTCCGACGGCGCAGAACGACGGTTCGACAGCGGAGCAGAGCGGCGGCACTGGCGGCGCTGCTGCTAAGGCTTGCAAGGCGAGGCACTGCGTGTAGATGGGGGAAAATGGCGCGGTGGCGGCGCTATTTAAAGGAGGCAGGGGGAGAGTCCGGTGCGGACCCGAGCGCTGGGATTCCGCGTGCGGCGGTTGCGCGTCGCGTCGCGGCGTCGCGGCGCGGACAGAGTCCGGAACGGACACGGGAAGGAGAGGGGAGAAGCTGACAGGCGGGTCCGCCATGTCAGAGAGAGAGGAGGGAGGAGGGAGGCCGTGGCTTCGGCAGCTGGGCCGCGGGCGAGCTGGGTCGGGCGCGCGGGAGGCCGGCCCAAGGGAAAAGAAAGGGGAGGGGGAGAGAGCAGGCCGGCTGCTGGGCTTCTTGGGCTGAATGAGAGAGAGAGAGAAAGATTTTCCTATTTTCCTTTTCTTTTCCTTTTTGCAAACATTTTCCAAATGAATTTTCAAAGGGTTTTGAAATGCTTTTCTTAGGGTTTTGAAATCCAAACAACACAAAAAAAATGCAGAGGCATGCAGTGCTCCAACATGTTAACCCTAACATGAGATTTATTTTATTTTTATTTAATTAATTCTATGCTTCACATAAATGCTTTGAAATAAATCAAATTAAATTTAAATTCAACCCTAATTTACTAATTCAAATTTTAGGGTGTTACAAATCTACCCCCTTAAAAGAATCTCGCCCCGAGATTCCCCGATTTTACTTACTTAAAGAGTTGAGGGTAGGTTTTTCTTAGATCTTCCTCTCTTTCCCAAGTGGCCTCTTCTTCTGTATATCGATTCCACTGCACCTTGCACATCTTGATAACCTTACTTCTTGTAATCCTTTCAGCTGTTTCCAAAATCTTAACCGTATATTCCTCATAGGTCAAATCCTCCTCAACTGTAAGTTCCTCCAATGGTAACTGTTCTTCGGGTACTCGTAAGCACTTCTTGAGCTGAGATACGTGAAACACATCGTGAACTCCTGACAAACTTTCTGGTAACTCTAACTGGTAAGCAACTTCTCCATGTCTCTCAAGAATCTTGAACGGACCAATATATCTGGGTGCTAACTTTCCTCTCATATTAAACCGTTTCACACTTCTCATAGGTGACACTTTCAGGTAAACATAGTCACCTACCTCAAAAGACAAATCTCTTCTTCGGTTATCAGCGTAACTCTTTTGTCGAGACTGTGCTATCTTCAGATTATCTCTGATTATTCGGACTTGTTCTTCTGCATCTCTCAGAACATCTGGTCCAAACACTTGGGTTTCTCCCGTTTGATTCCAGAACAACGGAGTTCTACACTTCCATCCATACAAGGCTTCAAACGGTGCCATCTTAAGACTTTCCTGATAACTGTTGTTATATGAGAATTCAGCATAGGGCAAACTCTTGTCCCCACTCGTACTATATTGCAAAGCACAAGCTCTCAACATATCTTCTAGCACTTGATTAGTTCTTTCTGTCTGTCCATCTGTCTGAGGGTGATAGGCTGAGCTAAAATTCAACCTTGTTCCAAGGGACTCATGAACTTTCCTCCAAAAATGTGAGGTGAACTAGGTTCCTCTATCTAACATGATCTTCTTTGGAACTCCATGCTGGCATACTATGGCTAATGTCTACATCAATATCTCCATCCTTCTGTAGCATCGATCCCAGATATCGGAAGGTGTCCTTTTTAGGCACGACTTGACCTTCCAAACTCACATCTCCCTCATCCTGTGCAGTTGTGCCAAAGTCGCAATTCATGTATTCGGTTTTAGTCCGGCTTAGTCTAAAACCTTTAGACTCGAGGGTCTGCCGCCACAACTCAAGTTTCCTATTAACTCCTGCTAGGCTTTCATCGACTAACACTACATCATCGGCGAAAAGCATGCACCACCTTACTGTTACAAATTGTTCAGTGTTCTCAAATTGTGTAAAGTGCCTCTCTTTTTTGGGTACATCCATCATGTGTTTATGCAGGCATGCAGTCATGACTGAACCGAAGATATGTATAGCATTAAGCCTACCATTGTTTAATGTTCATTGAATGCCATTTTCAGGAGTCCCTATTAATTATCTTGATACTTCCATGAAGTAAGGCATCAAAGCTTGTGGGATTGTTGCCTATATCATGAAGGTAGGCTTGTTCGGTTGATCCATATATTTTCTTTAACATCTTAATCCAGTACTATGGTTGTTTTCAATGCATTTTAGAGTATGTGGGGGCATCTTACACTTATTTAGTCTATTTTTTGTGGGATTGATTTCTCATCTTTGTCAGTCTTAAGCTCTCATGGCCATAGCGTATTTACATGGTTACTGGACGTTGTCCCCTTATTTTGCATTCATTGATGAATCAAAAGTCGGAGATGTCATTTCTGTTGTATTCTTCAATTTAAATACCAGGAGGTGAGGTAATTGCTATGCGATTTGATTTCCATTTTCCATAGGCACGGGCACTCCAAGAATATTGCAGACCACTGCATGTTCACTTTTATTACAAACATTATGTGATAATCTATGAGACATGTTTCTTCTAGGTATGCTGATTTATGTAAGGTTGCCTATATGGAGATCAATATTCATAAAACTGTAATATTTGGTTTCTCAAAGCCTTGATGGAATAATTTAAAATTTTACGATAGTTCATCCACCAAACAGGGTAAAACTTCATACGGTAAATATTTGTTTCCTCTTTGTCATAGTAGGATGGTCTGAACCTAAATAGTTTGTCAGTATATCTTATGTAAAATACACCTTAAAATTATGTATCATTTTTTAGCTATCATTTGTGTTGCCTCTCATTTTCTGCATTGTGCATTGTACAATTTGAAGTTTTATCTATGCATTCTTACATGTTAAGTTCAAAGGTAATTAGTGGCCACTGATTCCTATAAATTCCAGAATACGTCAAAGTTTGTAGTCAGTTTCAAAGATCTCACAGAAGAGGGTCAAACTCCTTGCAGGTTTTATAGTTCTTTGGTTGCAGTCCAAGAGTCTGAAGCAGATGAAAGTTTCTGTTTGGAAGATGGCCAGTCAGATGCCTTCTTAATTTTCTATATATTTGCACATGTAACTTAATCATTATTTGTGCACATCAAATCAGTTTTCAGACAAATATTGTTTAGAGCATCCAAATTATTGTTCATGTATTGTTCTTCATTGATAATGTGTGCCACAACTTGTGTTTGTACCTATCATCCGTTTATTGGATATGTGCTTCAATTTGTAGTATGCGGGTGCGCGGCGAAGCGTGCGGTCCCGTCCTAGTACACCTTAAAACGCAAAAGTTACATGTATGCTTATCCGTCCATGCAAAGGTTTCTCCTGCACCTGCACTCCACGTGCCCATGCCAACACGTCCTACCAATGCCTGCGTTTTCGCTCGCGTGGGACCGGTCGCGTCGCCTCCCGCTTGCCACGTGCAACACATCGATCTACTCTTTGTTGAAATATTCAGATACAACAATTGTAACATACGTCTACACACGGATAAAACACTTGAAAACCATTGCAAATATACCTCACATCTAAATTAAACACTTGTAACATATATATGGGCCCCCACGGTTGACGATTGATATAGAGTATGAGATATATGATGATGGGTGCGAAAGAAATATGTATAGAATAAAAAATATCCTGACCAGAACAAAATATTCTTTTTAAGAACAAATATAGAGGATGAGTGAATCTTGAGGGCGAACTGTGACGTCAATTCATTGTTCACTCGATCTCGCCTTCCTCCTCTTTATTTTCTTTCTTTCTCGGCGTCAAATTAGCGAAGTCGAAATACGAGCAGAGCAGACGAGTACTCCCTCCGTCCCTAAATAACTGTCTTTCTCTCTTCCTGAGAAATAAAACTTAGATTAATTTTATATAGAAAAATATTAATATTTATGATACATAATTGATATCTTTAGATAGATCTTTTGATCTAGTTTTTAATAAATTTATTTGGAGAAAAAATATTATACATATTTTATATAAATCTAGTTAAAGTTGTGACACGAAACGCTTAAAGGGACGGAGGGAGTAGAGTATAGGGAAACGGCGGGGCCGACGACCGTTGTGGACGCACGCACTCCACTAGTCCGGTCTCCAGTCTCTCTGAATTGAAGGCGGTGGTCCGGTCAAGGTCGTCAGAGGAGCACACTTGTTGCCACTTGGCACTTGCATGCATGCATGCGTGCGCCAGCAGCAGCAGTGGGCAGTGGCTTTGCCTTCTGGCGGCTCTGCACAACGGCCCAACCCAAGCCGAGTGGTCTGGTCACTGGTCAGTGGTCACCGCACCGGACGACGTCGCTGCCTGCCTGTGCCTCTCGCATGGTGGTGGTGGTGGTGCAGTGCAGGTCTGCGGCGGCGGTGCACGGGAGTACGGGACCACGAGACGAGACGGCCTTCTCACCTCCACCTTCTTCTTGTTCTTGGACTGACCACCGGCTGCGGGCGGGACGACGGGGCTGTTAGGCTGTAGCCGCCTTGCCATAGCGTCTTCTCTTCCTGCACGGCACGCCTCTCCTCCTCGTCCTCGGGCCTCCGCATGGCTGCCCAGGCAGGCAAGGACGGACACAGGACACATCGCCGCGCCTGGGCCCGCTGCCATTCTGCCATGTGTAGTGTAGGTGATGCATGCACACGGCTAGTCGGCTACCACCACCATGTGCGATGCTTGCATGCTGTGTGACCGGAGTATATTAGTAGTAGTACTGCAAGCAGGTTTTCCTTACCGACCGCTCGCCGGTAACCGTCGAGGGGCGGTTTGGCGGTTACCGCCCAAACCGATCCCAAACTGAACTGTTCGCATTTTAAATTCAAACGGCGTAGTTCAAACGGTTTGAGACCGGTAACCGGTCAAATAGGGCCGGTTATCGTCCGGTTTGGGCGGTTACCGACCGGTTTGGGCGGTTACCGCCCCAAACCAAATTTCAAATTTGAAAAAAAAAATCGAAAATGCTGAAAAAATTCCTAAAAATAGTTCATGATTTATAGAGTCGAATGGTGCAAATTTTTTTCAAATTGGAGTTCGTTTGCTATTTATTTTGACGCGTACAAGTTTGAAAAAAAATAAAAAAGATCTTTTTTTTCAAACTTGTACACGTCAAAATAAATAGCAAGCGAACTCCAATTTAAAAATTTTGTACACCATTCATCTCTATAAATCATGAACTATTTTTAGGAATTTTTTCAGCATTTTCGATTTTTTTTTTAAATTTGAAATTTGAATTCAAACCGGTACCGAAACCGAACCGGTCCCGGACGGTTTGCCGGTAACCGGTCGATTACCGCGGTAACCGTTCGGTTTCGGAAACCCTGACTGCAAGTATTACTACGACGCCTCTGCACTCTGCACTGGACATTGGACACCTCATCTGCCTTTTTTTACTTCCTTTGTACCACCGTGTCCCTAAAAGAAACCAAGCATGGTAAGTAGGCTAGTTAAAATGCTTCAGGTTTAAAATGATTCATGTTTTAACCAGGTTTTTTAGTAAATAGTATTTATATGTATAACTCCAAATCAATTTATTATAAAAATATAATTCATAATTAATCTAATAATATCTATATAATATTATAAAATTTCTATTTTTATTAAAAAAAATCGTAAGTTAAACTAGTCAAACTTGACTACGTTTTTAAAGCATAAACATTGGCATTTATACTTTTAAGTAGATTTACCATAAAAACTACTCCCACCGTACCAAATCAAATAGTACACTTCTAGAATTTTTAGTGCAGATCAATGCAACATAAAAGTTACCATGTGTGAAGTAAGAAAGGTAAAAAGAACTACAAGGACCAGGTGTACCATATTAGAAATGCAGTTATTTTGTGATGATTTTCACTGCTAGAATTACATTTATTTTGAGACGAATTGAGTATATTCCAAGATTAATACAACGATGCCTAATATGTTTCTAAATATTACTCCCTCCGTTCTAAATTATAGTTCGTTTGACTTTTTTCAACCCCAACTTTGACCAGTCGTCTTATTCAAAAAATTTGTGTAAATATAGTCAAATTTAAGTCATTCATGTAGACTATTCATTAAATAAGTAAGTCACACCAAAAGAAATGATATTTTGCACAAAAATTTGAATAAGACGAGTGGTCAAACTTAGGGTTAAAAAAGTCAAACGAACTATAATTTGGAACGGATTAAGTATTACATATATATATATATATATAATTTGATCGAATTTTAAAATTAATTGAGTTACCGCAAGACAAGAATTATAATCTTTTTATGTTAGAGGGAGTAGTATATTGTTTTTTTTCGAGTTAGAGATTTCTCTAATTTCTAGAAGCACGGACTTTACGAAAGCAATGCACAAGCATCTCAAACATCGAATTAGCTTATACTAGATTTACCTTGAAATACATTCAATAGTGCATTTATCTGTTGTTATTGTTGATGTTGCTAGTTTTATTAAGAGAAAATTCCTTATTTGACACTAGAAAAATTTGTTGTTCCCAATTTAGCACCTAAAATTGGAATCTTCCTTATCTAGCCCCACTGAAAATTTCTGTTCTCAAAATGACACTTCCGTTAAAATGGGCATGTAACGGTGTTAACTTAGACGCAAAAGGACTATTTTGCCCCTCCTACGGTTACTTAAAATGGTTGCTATTCCAATTATTTTTGCACCAATTATTTGCACAAATTTATTTTTCACATCAAATATTTTTCAGTTTAACATGACTGTTGTTTCAATTATTTGCATGGTTTTAACCGAGTGCACGAGTTTATTCAATCACGTTGTTAATACCATGGGCATAACTTTATTTTTGCACCAAATAGTTTTTCAGTTTAGCATGGCTGCGGTTCTAATTATTTGCATGGTGTTAAGAGAGTGCACAAATTTATTCACTTATGATGTCAACACCATGGACAACAGGGCGGCGTCGCAATCACCTTTATTTTTTTAATGAAAAAAGTTTTGAATTAAAAAAAGAAAGGCGATTGGGCGGGCTGCCACCATGGACGATGAAGGCGACAGCGCATCGAAGGGTAGCGTGATTGAATAAATCTATATAGTCTGTTAACACCATGCAAATAAACGGAACAACGTTCATGTTAAACTATAAAAATAATTGCTACAAGAAATAAATCTATGCAAATAATTGGTGCAAAAAAATATGTGCAATTAATTAGTTCAAAAGTAATTGGAATAACAGTCAGCTTAATCTGAAAAAATTTGGCGCTAAAACACCTCTGTACTGTGCCAACAGCAGCTCTGTACCAGAGAGAAAGTGCCCTAAACTAAACTGAAGGAGGGGCAAAATCGTCTTTTCACGTCTCAGTTAACACCGTTACACGCCCATTTTAACGGAAGTGTCATTTTGAGAACAAAAATTTTCGTGGAGGTCAGATAAGGAAGATTTCAACTTTAGATGTTAAATTGGGAACCACAAGTTTTTTTAGTGTCAAATAAGGAATTTTCTCTTTTATTAACCTGGTAAAAAAATGGAGAAACTTTGACTTAGAATCAAAATCGTTTCTGCTATATACTAAGTGCATTCAATCAAAATGTCCAAACCTTGACTGTAATGATGTACTAATACATCAATGTACGGGGATATTTGTGCATGCGAAGATTAGACATTTACAAATGGTATGTCACTACACTAGTAGGTTTGTGTATATGATTTATCGATGTATATCATTAATTAAAACGCGTCCACGTACTGTAGCTGCCTGGTGACAGGTTGCGTGGAGTGACAAGTTGTTGAGACGGCCATTTTTGAGTTTATAAATTATGACGGGATTATTACATTCTTCACCCGAATTGATAAATAAAGTTGTTTTCATTAGAGGAGGTAGAGTGAAGTATACAATGTCCAATAGAAATACTTCTGCAATTTGGTAAAGAGAACTATCGTTAACTTAACTCTGAATTTTTGGTAAACCGGGTAACCGAACAATTAACATGGTTGCATACATCCTTAACGGTCAATACTCGATTATAATAATGAGTTGAATGTACTATATTTTACCTCAACACTGTCACTATATTTTGCTTGCACACACATGTGTTAAGTTGGTTTTCACGCATCAACATACGATAATGTAACATATGGTTTAGTCGCGTCAACTAAACATTTTGTTACATGTCTATCGGTTTTGTCGTGCATGTACTTGTATCCAAACCATAATACCGTCTTGTTCAATTGATCATTTCGATGGCTGATACGTTGGTTGATTCTATTTTTTATTGATTTATTGTTGGAGAAAAACATTGTAGCAGGTCACTACAGTTGTAATGCTTTTATTTTTCAAAATTAAATTTGATGCGTGTGGTCCCTCCCAATGAAACAAACGTGACTTCCTCTAATCAAGTGAGTCCTATCACAACTCGTGTCGTATATATGATCTTGGTGGCGACGATGTGAATGTGTACCACCTCCCAGCACAGCCTCACAAAACCTCCGTGATGCCCTTCAAAACATTCCCATTTCTGCCCCACCCCCAAAAAGTCTTGCCCTACCCTCCCCATCATGTACGACAGAAAGGGAGCACCGGCAATCCGGCCCACCAATGGCGTCAGTCCACCTCAGCCAGCCGCCGCCACGTCACCGCGTGATCGGGAAAAAGCGTTCTGTGAGAGCTTCTCGCCACGGCCGCGGGAGCAGGGTTTTACTAACCGTTTTGGGTCTGGCAACCGGTGGCCAGCAGTTTGCCGGTAACCGTCGGTTACCGCCCAAACCGAACGGTTTGGATTTTGAATTCAAACCCCGTAGTTCAAACGGTTGGCGACCAGTAACCGGTCGGTTAGGGCCGGTTACCGTCCGGTTTGGTCGGTAACCGCTCCTAACCGCCGGGTGCTATTTTTTTTCTTGAAAAAATCAATTTTTTTTGCATGACCTTTGCACATAATGATGTAAATAGAACACACAATTCAGGGGAAAATAGTGTGACACAAATGGACAACCCATCGAAATATCATAGTGATACACTAGTCACAAATTCACGACGAAAATAACGTAGTTCACCGTTGCAACAACAAATCGTCCATGGAAATACCTTGTTGTAGACATGCAAACATCATGGTCACTGGCGTAGAGTATAAGGGAAGATCCCGTTTCGGCACGCCTCCTCATACTCCGCGATGGACATTAGAACGATACCGCGCGTCTGGAGCATCCGGGTCTTGCCATTCGTAGACCCATCTAGTGGCCGACTGCGTGCTGATGTCAGGAATGGGGTAGGTATAACCACCACCGTACGATGTATCACTGTACGAGGAAGAGGAGTACTATGATTCCGTTGGGTCGTAAGCTCTCCTCTGCGATTCCGGCTACCCATGGTCGCGGTCCTGAGTAGCATGTGTGAAGTTCGTCTCGCCTGCAGCCGACCATAATTAGTACTAGTCAATAGTCATAGACAGAAAAAAAATATCTGTACCAATTGATACCTGTAAAACGAAGTCCACCAACATCACCAAGACCACTACCACCACCACCAACTGCAGAACCCCCAGCCCCACCACCACCACCACCACCAGCAGCAGTTGCAGTGTCATCGTCACCAGTATCACTGTCTCCACTGTCATGTGCTGAGCTGCTGTCATCGGACTCCTGGTACCGTGGACTTTCGTCACCCTCCTCTCCATCATCTGTCGAAGCATCGCTGGTGACAGGTTGTTGCACTCACTTCCCCTTTCGTTTCTAGCTTTTGGGGTCCTCCTGCCTAGGTCCCGTCTGGTATTTCCTTTTACCAAGATGCGTGTCACCCACATGTCTACGGGCCCAAGATCGTCGGGGTCCACTTGGTCTCTGTCATCACAAAGAATGAATCATATTATTAAAAATATGGTTTGTTAGTGGCTAACAAAGTACATCAACGTACCTCACAATACGGGACGGAAGAGAGATGTCCGTTTCTTCATCTTCTTCGTCGAGAACTGGAGCCTTGTTGGATCTGCCATACTCCATCCAGTCTCGAACCAGATTATCCCTATCGTAAAAGGATATTTGCGTGAACTGGTCAATGAAGTCTTCTTCCTCACGCCTAGGTGGTATGGAGGCATCCGCGAGTCGCAGGCGAAGGTTGTAGTTCACATACACTAGCTTGTTCAGTTTTTTGTGGGACAAGCGATTACGAACCTTCGTGTGCACTAAGGCAAATGTACTCCAGTTGCGCTCGCATCCACTGGAGGATACACATTGTGCAACAAGCCTCAACGCAAGTTTTTGCAGATTTAGAGTGCGCCTGCCGAACAGCAACCACCACTGAGCTGCAAGTGGAACCCATTATGTTAGGTATGCGCTCAAAAAGACAAAAAAAGGAGTTCAAAAGTACTCTTACATGGGGTTGTCTTGGGGTCGATGGCCATTTTCATGTCCAGCTCAGTGCCAAACTCCCCAAGGTGTTGGCGGAATGTTTCTGCCTCCTGTAATGCCAAGACAGCGGTATGCACATCCGTCATTTTTCCAAATGCTTCCCTGAGGCCACCAAACATTTGCGGAGTTGGAGTGTAACGATATACAAGCCTTGGGTTCAGGACAGCAGCTGCAACATATGATGCACGACAAATTAGCATATGGTAAATACTCAATATGTAGAGACTGCTATTTTAACAATGGTTGTGATCGCACCTGGGCCCACATGCGTGCCATAGTACACGTCCGCAATCCTGTCATCCATGATAGCCTTGTACTCATGCCATGTTTAGGCATTTGTTCCAAAGAAGGTCTCCATCTCCTTTTTGCACTCTTGGAAGTTGTACACTACTTCACACAGGTTAGGTTGCTTATCTTGATCAACGAACCGAAGGAACCTATAAACTGGTGCCACTGAATCGATGATGTATTTAAGTCCATCCCACCACTGTATACTAGACAATCATGCGTGAGCATAATGTCCTTCCTTTTATTTTCCCCACCTACTATGCAAGAACTCGGGAGATCCCATCCACTCCATAAAACGATCACGCTTCCGATAGAAGCTCTCCATGAACATGTAGTTGGTCCCAAACCTAGTGGCATTCCATTTGACCAACTCACCACCAATGGCTTCCCTCATCATTGCATTCAACTGGCCATGGTTGTGCAGCCAAGTTGAAATGCGCTTGCAACTTCTGCGTCTCCCTGACCGCACTAACAAAGTACGGATTGTCCTCCTGTCTCCCGGGGATTCCTGCAGTATGGAAAAACTTTCCCCAAGCTTTCCCAATTGCATCCTTCGCGTTCCTTCCCCTCTGCGTCCATGACCCTGTATCAATCCTTGTCTGTTTCAGTCCACCCCTCGTACCGGCTGCCAAGTTGTAGTCATTGTAACACCCTAAAATTTGAATTAGTAAATCAGGTTTGAATTTGCTTTAAATTTGTTTTAATTCAAGCATTTGTGTGCTCATAGAATTAAATAAATAAAATGAAATTAAATATCACATGCTAGGGTTAACTTGTTTGAGCATTGCATGCCTCTGCATTTTCTGGTGTTGCTTGGTTTGCAAAACCCTAGAAAACCTTTCAAAACCCTTTTAAAATTCTATTTACAAAAGTTTTGAAAAGAAAAAGAAAAGGAAAATAGAAAAGCTCTCTCTCTCCCTCTTTCTGTTTTGGCCCAGCACCGTAGCCGCGCCTGCTCTCTCCCCTCCCTTCTTTTCTCCCGCGGGCCTAGCCCTGGACAGCCAGCACGCGCCATTGCCGCCGCTCTGTTCTCGCCGTCGCGTCCGCGTTCCACGCAATTTCCAGCCACCGTAAGCTTCGTTCGATTCCGTTTCGGCTTCGCAAGTCCGCGGAACACTTTCCCCTCTCCTTTTCTTCTCTGTTGCGCTCCGTTTGACCTAACCGTCGTTCTGCGATCGCCACCGCCGCTTCTCTCTATCGGCCAGCGTCCCGTTCATCCCGAGCCCTGCAGTGTCCTAGGTGAGTTCGCCTCCCTCTCCTCTCTCTCCCGGTGCTCTCGGTTTTGGAAACCGAGCACCAGGGCCTCGGGACCCTTCGCGCTGCTGAGCACTGCCTCGGGCCGGCCATGGCGCCGCCGTGCGCCGCCCTACTCCGGCCATAGCGCCGCCCTCTCCTCTCTCTCTCTTCTAATCTGAGCCATCGGCTTCAGATCCAACGGATCAGAGGACTCGATACCCCTTCGGTTTGGCTTTTTGCTAAAGAGCCCCTGCCCTTTTTGGCCTCTCAACCCGCCGTTCTAAAGCGCCTTTCGGCTTTACGTTTTCCTTCTCCGAGAAACGTATTCCCTTTTTAATCTGTTTTAATTCGGTTTTAAAAGAAAAACCCTATCTACAGTTTTGTCACTGAACTTCAAAAGCTTATATCTTGCTTGTTTTAAATCCAAATCGACCCGTTCAAGTTGCGTTAGATCCGTAATTTTATGCTCTATCCAGTAGTATAGTTTTCATCCATGTTAATTACTTTTGAAAATCAAAGTAAATTAATTTGTTAAAGCTTTAATCTTGCCCTTTTCAAAATCTTATTTAATCTATAGTTTATTCGTTTTAGATCCGATTAGCGTGATTCTCGCGTCTTTGTGATCGTAGTAAAGTATAGATCTGTTTTATAATCTTTTTAAAACCTCTTTATTGTTTATGGTGTAATGTTCTGATCATATCTTTATTGCTTCGTGTATGATTATTCGGATGATTGCGTGGTGATGTTGATCGAGTACAGCCGGTGAGATCTTGGGTGAACAAGAGTTCTTTGCAGCAGATCAGGATCACCAGGAGCTTTGTGATCAAGGCAAGTTTAACATGGGATCATCCTTGTTACCTATTCACCCTAATTCATCTAGTCATATTGCATGTGTCTAATTTTGATTCCTATTTAGATCTTTACCAAAGCTTTGTTATCCTTTTACCTTGTCACCATGGGTTTCTATGCATATGGGTAGCTTTGCTATGCTTTACATGATGAATATTGAATCGAATATTGATTAATGATATATGCAACAATGAGATAAAATTGGCTTTTATAGCAACATGGAGTAGGACCCCACTGTAGGGCAAAAGTTGGGACTTAAATGCAACCATGAGTGCTATAATGGCTCTGGCTTTAGTCAAGTATGAAGATTCGTACTAGCATGTTGGCAGTTTGTGAAAGGCACCATTGCCGAGCTGGTTGTAGGGCATGTCCTAGGGTGGTTACCGTTTCGAAAGGTACCATCGAGTAGGGGCTTTACATACCCCTTGCCCTTGGGTCCGTAGGGTCTATCAACATGTTGGGAAGACTTTTGAAAGGCTTCATAGTATACCCTGCTCGCTCACCTTGGCAGTGATATGGGAGTTATAAACCCGGGCATATGGGCTACACGACTTGTGGGTAAAGTGTATAACCTCTGCAGAGTGTAAATCTATCATGATAGCCGTGCTCACGGTTACGAGCGGCCTAGAAAACTCACAGTGTAGATGATCATGTTGTTTAATTGTTAATGATGTTTATTAAACTTATCATGTGGTTATCAATTGGGTTTGCATAATTAAAGCTAAGTGTTCGTAAAACTTGACCAAGATAAAAGCGACCGCAGTACAGACAGTGTCAGCCTTTGAGCTTCATAAGCCTATGTTACTCTTGCTGAGTACTTTAAGTGCTCACTCTTGCTTTCTCAACCCCTTCAGATGGCTATGAAGACTACCGTGAGGAGTACTAGGCTAGTGGTCAACCAGTCGGCGTTCCCTGTGAAGTGGAGCTTCGTCGTGAGAGTTATCTTTATTTCCGCTGTTATGTTAAATAAACATTATTCGTTATGTAATAAGCACTCAGTGATGGTACTATTTAAAGATTTGTCGGCTTATGTGTGTGATTGATCTCTGGGCACACATAAGTTATTCATATTTAATTTTATCCTTAAAATTCGGTGTGACAGTCATCCACCGCCGCAGGGGTCTGCCTCTGTGAAGCAGACCTTCGAAACATCCTCTGCAAAGGATTCCCCCCTGCGAAGCAGTACCACTACCACTGCCACCTCCATGCTCGTAAGCTCCTCCTCTCCGCTACACCCCCTCTTGGTACTCATATTCTGCTCTAGACTGATTAATGATTGCCTGTAACTGAGCCTCGTATTCGCCATCGTCAAGGGGGTGGTTGCCCTCCGCTGCAGCAGCCTCTCGTGCAACCCTCTGCCGAGAGCGGTCACTAGTTGTCTGCCTAGTTCTGTCGATGTCCTGCTGAAAGTACTCCCGGACTTCTTTGGGCACTTTGCTGCAGTGGATCACCTCCGTCCCGCGCGCAACCAAATGCTGCTTCAATCGGGAAGCACCACCCCCGGCTTTTTGTGTACGGCAGTAATTGCATCTCCAACCGGGAGCAAGATTCTCACCATGCTCCCATACCACGTCTTTCGGCATTGTCTTCCTGCACAAATGGACAACACAAACAAATCGAATACATGCATCAAATCATGCCGCAAATAAACCTAAATCCTAACATACACCTAAATCCTACCTAAATTCTAAATCCTACATACATCCTAAAGCAAATCCAACCGCAAATCCTAAATCCTAAACCAAATAAACCTAACTCCTATATACATCCTAAGTCAAATCCTACCTAAATCCTACAATAAATATTTTCTACATCCTATAGTCCATCAATCCTACATCCTAGAGCTTGTTCTAACTAAATCCTACAACTAAAACAACTACAAATGCAAGGAAATGAAAAAACAAAAAAAAGCTTACCTTCGGATCCCGGTCGGTAACCGTGCGACCGGTCGGTTACTGTCTGCACCCGGTCGGTAACCGCTCGGGGGCGATGGGTGTGGCGGCGGGGCGGTTACCGACCAAATCCCCTCGGTAACCGACGCAGGCAGAGCGGTTACCGACACTCGGCGGCGGAGCGCGCGGCGCACGGGGCGGAATGGGGAAGGGAGCGGGCGGATAGGGTTGTGGGAGCCGACAGCCCCCCCCCCACGCCCTCTGCCTGCCTTGTATGAGCCGCCTGGACGAAATGGGCCGCATGGGCCCTTAACGGGCCGGCCGGTTTTTTTTTCTTTTTCTTTTTTTTCAAACTTAAACACGTCAAAATAAATAGCAAACGAACTCCAATTTGAAAAAATTTTACACCATTCTACTCTATAAATCATGAAGTATTTTTAGGATTTTTTTCAGAATTTTTCATTTTTTGAAATTCAAATTTAAAATTTGAATTCAAACCGGTATCGAAACCGAACCGGTCACGGACGGTTTGACCGGTAACCGGCCGGTTCGGAAGCGGTTTGGTGAACGCTGCGCGGGAGATCTCTCGCTTTCCATCCAAACACTCCCTCGTCGGCTCTCCACATTTCTAGACAAAGAACCGTCCTTGGGCCGCGTGCGTGAAGGCGCAGGCGCCACCATGGCCAGCGGCGGCGGTGGGCGGCAGCCGAAGCCGCGGGCGAGGGCGAAGGCGAAGTCTAGGCGCAAGGCGAAGCGGACCAAGTACCTCAGTCTCAGCGACCTGATGGTTAAGGCAGAGGAGGTGCCCGCGACGCCGCTGCCGCCACTCCCGGGGGACGAGCCAGCGTCGCCGGGGTCGAGGCGGAAGTGAAGACGGTTCGAGGCCCTACCGGCGCCGTCGCTCTCCGACATCCTCGGCCCGTCGCCATCCGCGTCGCCCGACGGTGCCGGGTCGTCCGGGGCCTCGGGCCTCCCGGGCGCACAGGAGGAGGACCTCGCGCGCCGCGCGCTGCGGGGAAGGGAACGCTGGGTGTACTGCTCCTCGCCGGCGGCAACAACGCCGACCAAAACCGCCACCACGTCGTCGTCGTCGCCGTGCTCGTCCGCCGCTAGAACGGGCGCGTCGGCGCGCTCGTTGCTGCTTAAGCTTGACTACGAGGAGATCCTCGCGGCCTGGGCGGACCGGGGGTCGCTCTACATCGGCGCCGGCATCGGCGGCGGTGGCGGCGGCTCGCAGCTTGACGCCGTAAGCCCTCCTCCGCTCCTTGTAGGGAGATTCTTCGTCCGTTCGGGTCTTTGGTGACACGGCTGTGAGTGTGACCACGGCGGTGCCGTCTGTGCAGGTGCAGGTGCTGGTGGAGGTGGAGCCGGCCGACTCCGAGCACGGCGTGGCGGCGCCTTCGGGGAGGGCGGAGAGGGTGAGGCGGTACAAGGAGAAGCGGCGGAGGCGGCTCTTCGCGAAGCGGATCCGGTACGAGGTTCGCCGGGTCAATGCCGTCAAGCGGCCGCGGTTCAAGGTGACGAATTCACAACATCTTTTTACTGATGGGCCGTGGCATGAATTTGTTATGATCCTGCTAGTACTGCAAACACTGACTGAATTCATACTCTGAACTACTACAAGTTGATTTGGTTTGGAGTTTTGGGGATTTTGGATGTGTATTATTATGTCTTTATGCCTACATGCATATATCTGCAGCTCTAACCTGATGCTTCAAATTTGCTATTTTCGTTATGCAATGACAGAACTGTGGGTTTTACACATTACCAGTTTACCGCATAAATTCACTGTGCCCAATGCATTTGAGTTGCGATAGACACCTTTTATCCAAATTGCCTAAACAGAGAATCTGTTTGTTTGCAAATGAGACAATGACTACTCAATCAAATTATGTCCCAACTTTGCCTGTCAGGAGCAAAACAAGTGGATTGCCCATAATTGACATTCCAGATATGTGATGACTTGACCCACAAACACAATAAATTCTGCTGCCCAGTTCTAATGCTACATACTATGCCACATGAAAACTCTCCTCTGAGTCTCTATCTAGTTCGTTCACCTTCCGCTGAGCAGAGAACATCATCATAAGTTGCCTCTATCTCACCAATCAACGCCACTTATTTTATATTGGACCTGTTATGCTTAGGGAATCATATGTTGTCTCTAAGGAGATTGCATGACATAGTGTAAATCCTACTTGATTCAAGAAATGAAAATTGTGCACAAATATTTATCTACTGCTTTGCAAATAAACCAGTGATGTTCTGTTATTGGAGCATACAGTACTACTTTGGACCACATGCTTCACCTTTTGTTGCTAATAGATTTATGTAGTGATCAAACCTTTCATCACTTCACCACAAATGCAGACCTGTTTTAAGGTTCAACCCACTGGGGGTTTGGGGTGGATATACCCCAGCTGAGTTAATTGCATTATGCTTTTGGCAAGCTGGAAAGAGTAGCAGTTACAAATGTGGGTTCAGAAACTTTGAAAAGGAAATCACAATATTTTCTGATCATGGTTTACATGCATGAATGCAGGGCCGTTTCATCAAGGAACACGAGGAAAGCGAGCTCCTTCCTACATAGCTTGGTTCGTTTGCTTCTTCCATCGCCACAAGACAGGATAGTCCCCGTGTGTGGAAATACGGTTAGTCGCCTTGTTTGTCTCATCCCAGTTCAGTCGCTGTACCATCTACCCTGGCCATGCATGTGCCAAGCTTCAGGTGACTATAGAATCAGTAGATGCATGTTTCGTAGGATGCAAATAACAGTACTTAGATTGGGGGGAAAAAACCCGGCAGGTGATGAATTGTTCTTCTGGTTTCAAGACCCATTATTTTTTTATAAATAAACATGAGTCTTTACTACTCATATATTTTTTTTATTTTTTTAAGAGTGAACTTTATGTGCTCATATGTTTTCTTTCTTTTATAATATAGAGTGAACCTTTATGTGCTTCTATTTTTATTATAAAAAAATTATCACCATCACAATGAATATTCTTATAGACACAGTACAAAATTATCCATATGGGACTTTGATTCATTTAATAACATATTTTTAAATTTAAGCTAAAATAAATAAATTATGCAAAGTCAAAACTCTTTATTTTCTTTTCATATACTCCCTCCGTCCAAAAAAAGAGTCATTCTCGATTTCCAAGAAGTCATCAATTTTTTACTTTGATCAACTATATTTAACAAAAATATTAATATTTATAGCACATAATTAGTATCATTAGGTAGATCTTTGATTAGGTAGATCTTTGAGTATACTTTTATAATGAATTTATTTAGAAATATAATTATTATATGTATTTTTTATAAATTTAGTTAAAGTTATGAAAGTTTAACCAACACGATTTCTATAACGACTATTTTTGGAACGAAGAGAGTATGTTATATGCAAGAATACGTTTTTTCAATACAATGCAGAAAACAAATATGCGAAAGAAAAACTTATGCATCATTCATAAGATAACTATCAAGCAGCGATAAATTGCTGCTCTACGGTTCATTTGGGGGCTGTTGGGCCAATCCATGCACCACACGTCGCGCTACACGATTGGCTGCGGCGAGCCCATCCTAATCGCTTCGCGTTTCAGCGTGTCCTGCTGGCTGCTGGGCCCGTGTCAAAGCATTTTATCTCACATTAAATGCAAAAGCTGCCCATCTCATCTGTCCAAGTAAAAAAAGGGAAAAAAAAAAAAGAAAAATACACCTCGACTCATCCGCAACGAGAGCCACGGGCAAGGTTGTTCGCCCGCTCCCGTCTCGCGTCGGCCGCCGTCGATTCGGACTCCGCCACCGCGGATTTGAGCGCCGCTGCTGCTGGGTCGACCTCGCCGCCGTCGATTCGACCTCCGCCGCCGTCGATTTGAGCTCCGGAACGACACCAGACCTATACACCCGCCGAATTGACGCTCCGCGTTGCCGAAGCGAGCTGCGAGATGAGGCCGCTTCTTCCCCAGGGCCGGCACGCGCACAGGCAACGCCCCTCTATCAGAGGCTACGCGCGGTCGATCCTTCCTCTCCCCCGTTGGATGCCGCCACCGGACCTGCTGGGCACGACACTTCGGGAGCGGGAACGCCGGGGCCAGATGTGCTGGCTACATGCTGCCTTCACCCTCATCTCCGACGCTTGAGGCTAACCAAGGTCTACCTCGCCGCCATCCTCGAGTGCCTCACAAACTGAGGTTCGTGTCCACTCTTCCTCCGTCTCGATCTGGTGTCCGATCTCGAGCTGCCTTCAGCTGGAGTTGTCTGATCTGCTTGCGTATTTTTGTCTCCATATGTTGTTCGATCTGGACTCGCTTAGCAGCGGTGCTCGCCGGTGGTCGTCGCGACTTCCCTCCATACGCCGGTCGCTGGTCGTTGACCCTGTGCCTGCGTCTCATGGGCCGGTTAGCAGCATCAGGCACGGCTGTGTGTTATTTCTCCACAGTTTTAATGCTGACAAAATATCTACAAATAGACAATTTCATGGTTACCTTTTGCAGGCTGGGACAAAAGGAGAGATGACTGAAATATATCATGTTCAGTTGTTCTACAACAGACATGACTGGATGCAAACCGACCTCTCCAAGGTTTGGTCCCTTCATAGATGCAGAGTAATGATAAATGTATATTATTGTTTCCAGCATTGTTAGACTTTCATTGGATAATGCTTTTGTTCAGTTTCAGATTGCATATACGCATGCCCTTATTTATGGAGCCTTCAAATTTCGAAACAAAAATTTGCTAAGGTTACATTCTCCTACTTAGAGATATACCATAGTTGCCATTAAAAATTGAGAGATTTAGCTACATGACCCTGAAAATAATGCTTCTTTGGTGTATGGCCTCTTTTTTTTCGAAATTTGCTCCATGGCCTTGAAATTAATTTTTCTTAGCTGTATGGCCTTTTGTCAACTCTGTTAGGGTTTTCTGTTAGATTGTCCGCTAGCTGGCATGCGAAAAGACAGAAATACCCTTCACTAAGGGACACCTCACGCACAAACACCGTGCCTCACGCAGGCACCGCAGTCCCAGCCAAGGAAATTACGCACGCTGTTGTCAAAAAAAAAAAAGGAAATTACGCACGCAACCGGAAAACTTACCGATGGCAGAGGGAGCCGCCGCCGTTCCCCGCCAAGGAGCTGCCGCCGCCGTTCCCAGCCAAGGAGCCGCCATCGCCGGTCAAGGGGCGCCGCTGCCGGGTTCTCCAGCTCGTAATCCGCCCCCTCCACCGGCCGCAGTCCCTTCCGTGGTGGAGCTGTGGCGGGCCTCCTCGTTCGGTGCGCTCGGCTAGGTCTTCTCCGACGAGGCGGCGAGGCGGCAGCGGCTCGCCACCGGGAGAGCGGCTCCCAGCCTGACGCCCAACGCCAACGCGGGGGCCTGGCCGGCTCCCAGCTCGCTGACCTGTAGGGCGCCCAGCGCGGCAGCCATGGCGACGGTCAGCGAGGTGGCCAGCGCGGCCAGCCCGACGACCAAGTCGGGGGCCTGGCCGGCGCCCAGCTCGGCGGACAGGGGGACACTCAACGTTGGTGCCTGGCCGACGCCTAGCCCGGCAGCCAGCGTGGGGGCCACGTCGGCGCCTAGCCCGGTGGCCATGGGGATCGCCAGTCCGGCCGTCCGGCGCGATTACCACATCCAGCATGCACGACGACGATTGTTAGCTCCATTTTAATTTTTTTTTGGTCCAAGGGTAAAATGGACTTTTCACGCCATAGTTAACACCGTTGAGTGTTCAGATCTAACAGAAGGTCATAGAGCTAAGAAAAATTAATTTTGAGGTCATTGAACAAAGTTCGAAAAAAAGAGGCCATGCTCCAAAGAGGCATTATTTTCAGGGCCATGTAGCTAAATCTCTCTTAAAATTTATCTTTATGGGTCTCCTAGCCAAACCCATTCTAAACAGTCTTCTATGGAGTTTGTTCTAATTTATGTTTGTTCTTTCATGTCCTCTCATATTTTAGACTGCTGATGGCTCTTGTGAAAATTATCTTCCAACCTATGACACCAGGAAGGTATGTACCTGTTAAATTGCATCTTCAGTTCATTTATTGTTTTCATGTAATGGATGTTGGTTTGTCATCTCTGCGTGTCCATATAACTCACCATGTGTGAGATATAGCCCTACATATCACTAATGCTCTATTTTGATTGTAGCTTTGGGATACAGAGAGAACAAATCGTTTGATTTCTTCATTAAGAGAATTAAAATGGTTGTTGTAGTTATAAGGTACCCGACGAACTCATACCACTGCTGATGCCAGGTCTTATATTTTCCTACTTCATTTGATATTACAATAATTACTAGCTTATATGATGGTTAAATTGTCTGACACAAAATGGTATTGGTATACCTATGCCTACCTAATATGACCACCTCTGCTAGAGTTTTGAAAGTTCTGCCATCTGTATTTTTCCATGTTGTTGATTGTTTGCACAGGTTTTAAAATTCGCAATATGCCTTTTGACACCCTAACGAATCTTCTGCATGATAATTTTTTACCATGGTGCTATTCATTGGACATGACAAGTTCCTCATTCACTTGGTCTTTCTTTCTCTGTCAAAAGAATTCGAAACTTTTGCTGTGAACTACAATATGATGCCTGAAAACTGGGACATTGAAAAGCTCATTGCAATGTGTGTCCAGGAGGAAGAGAGACTTAAGTCCTCACAGGGTGACTCAGCTCATCTTGTGAAGGACAATAAAAGAAAGAATTATTATAAGAAACCACAGGGGAAACCCCAGTGGAATAAAGGCTCTCCCTCCAAGCCACAAGAAAATGCACTTGCAAAGGGAAAAGAAAAGGACTCTCAGGATGAGGACTTCAGAAAATATGACAATGCTGAAAAAGACCAGTGCAAGGAATGCTTCAAGAGAGGGCATTACAAGAGAGATTGTCCTGTCTACCTGAAAAAGCTACTAAAGAAAGGTGATGATACTATCACATTTGTAGATGAATCCCTGTTTTTATGTTATTGGAACACCTCTTGGTGGATTGATTCAGGTGCAACAATTCACGTTTCGAATTCTCTACAGGGGTTAAGTGGGAGGAGAACCCTGCAAAGAGGAGAAAGAACGATTAAAGTCGCGAATGGAGTACCAACTGGAGTTGAAGCCATTGGCGATCTAGCTTTAGAATTAAAAGATGACTTTGTACTTAAGCTTAGAAATATACTCTATGTTCCCTCTTTGCGTAGGAATTTAATAAGTGTTTCGAAACTCGATGATGATGGATTTGGCTGTCATTCTGGTAATGGCAGATGTGAAATATTTGATAATAATAATAAGTTTGTTGGTCTTACCTTCCGACAAGACAAACTTTATTTATTATCTCGCTGAGAATGTGACTTATGAATGTGATGTTGTGAATGTTTCCCAATCTACAAATGAGAATAAGAAGCGGAAGAGAAATGAAAGCGACTCTTCGAAACTATGGCATTGTCGTTTGGGCCATATTTCGAGGGGGAGAATAGAACGCTTAGTAAAACAATCAATTCTTCTGCACTTAGAATTCTCCGATTTAGAACAATGTGTTGATTGCATCAAAGGAAAATATGTTAAGAAAATAAAGAAAGATGCTAAACGAAGCACGAGAGTATTAGAAATAATTCACACGGACATTTGCGGTCCATTTCCAATAAAAAGCGTGGATGGTTATGATTCATTCATAATATTCATGGATGATTACTCTCGTTATGGCTATATTTATCCAATTAAAGAAAGAACAGAAGCATTGGATAAATTTAAGATATTTAAAGTCGAAATTGAAAATCAACACAACTTGAAAATAAAGATAGTTCGATCAGACCGTGGTGGAGAGTATTATGGGCGACATACCCCGTATGGCCAAATTCCAGGTCCCTTTGCAAGGTTCCTACAGGAAAATGTCATAGTCGCTCAATACTCCACACCGGGGGAGCCTCAGCAGAATGGAGTGGCTGAAAGAAGAAACCGTACCCTAATGGATATGGTGAGAAGCATGATGAGATACTCACACTACCGGTTAGTTTATGGATGGAGGCACTGAAAACCGTCATTCATATACTTAATCGAGTACCAAGCAAGTCGGTGCAGAAAACACCGTATGAATTATGGACAGAAAGAGAACCCTCACTTAAACATTTAGTGTGTGGGGCTGTCCAGCTGAGGCAAAGGTTTTTAACCCAAATATTGGAAAGTTAGACTCCAAGACTGTCAGCTGCCATTTCATTGGCTATCCAGAAAGATCGAAAGGTATCGATTTTACTGTCCTGATAGATACACGAAATTTGTTGAAATAAGACACACTGTGTTCTTGGAGGATGATATGATCAGGGGGAGCAAGGTAACACGTGAAATTAGACTTGAGGAGAAGCGGATATATGTATCTACTCCGATGGTTGAAGAACCATACTTTACGTTACCTGCTATCGATGTTGCACCAGCAGTACAGGACGCTGTGGTGACAACACCTGTTGTGAATTCTCCCATAGCGACAACGAATGAACAAGAGGAACCTGTCCATCAGGAGCCCGTAGAACCAAATGTCGCTAATGAGGAAGAACAACAACAGCCCATAGTGGACCAAGTGCCAGAGGCCCCCTAGAAGGTCTCAAAGAACTAGAAGGTCAGCTATTCCAGATGATTATAAAATTTATGAAACTGAAGAATTCCATATGGAAGATGACCCTATAACTTTTGAAGAAGCCATGAGAAGCGAACACTCATCAAAGTGGTTTCAGGCCATGAAAGATGAGATGAAATCTATGAACACCAATAAGGTTTGAGTTCTAGAAAACATTCCTAAAGGAGCTAAGAAAGTAGGCTCCAAATGGGTCTATAAGACGAAATATGACTCCTAAGGGAATATTGAAAGACATAAAGCGTGACTATGACTCCCAAGGAGAAGGGATTGATTACAATGAAACTTTTTCCCCAGTTTCTTGTAAAGATTCTTTTAGAATCATTATGGCACTTGTGGCTCACTATGATCTAGAATTACATCAGATGGATGTAAAGACCGCATTCCTAAATAGGGATTTGGATGAAAATGTCTATATGGCACAACCGAAATGTTTTGTCGTAAAAGGAAAAGAGAATATGGGATGTCGTCTGAAAAGATCAATTTATGGTTTGAAACAAGCTTCGAGACAGTGGTACTTGAAGTTTGATAAAACTATAAAGGGTTTTGGGTTTAGAGAAAATGTCAAGGACAATTGTGTCTATGTGAAATTTAAGAACAAGAAATACATATTTCTGATCCTATATGTAGATGATATCTTACTTGCTAGTAGTGATGTCAATCTACTATTGGAGACGAAGAAATTCTTGTCCTCGAACTTTGACATGAAAGATCTTGGTGAAGTTTCGTTTGTCTTGGGAATTGAGATTCATCGAGATAGAAGAAAAGGGGTATTGGGATTGTCGCAGAAGGCATACATAAAAAAGGTTCTGAAGAAATTTAATATGCATGCGTGTAGTCCATCTCCTGCTCCGATTGTCAAGGGAGATAAATATGGGGAACATCAGTGTCCCAAGAACTAATATGAAATTGATCAAATGAAAGCGGTACTGTATGCTTCGGCAATTGGAAGTTTGCAATATGCTCAAACATGTACGCGCCCTGACATAGCTTTTGTTACTGGGTTACTTGGCAGATATCAAAAGAATCCAGGAATTGAACATTGGAAATTAGTGAAGAAAGTCTTGCGTTATTTGCAAGGTACGAAAGGTCTCATGTTGACATATGAAAAATCTGATTCCCTACACATAGAGGGGTATTCAGATTCCGATTATGTTGGAGATGAAAGAAAATCCACATCGGAATATATCTTTACTCTTGCTAAAGGAGTGATATCATGGAAAAGTTCGAAACAAACAGTGACTACATCCTCGACAATGTACGCCGAGTTTGTAGCTTGTTATGAGGCCTCGGAGCAGGTAAATTGGTTGAAGAAATTTGTACCCGGATTGAAAATAATTGAAAGTATAGAAAAAACCGATGCAGTTGTATTGTGATAACAACCCAGCGGTAGAATATGCTCACAACAATAGGTCAAGTGGTGCTTCCAAACACATTGACATAAAGTACTATGTTCTGAAAGATAAACTTCGGGATCATATCATAAATCTTGAGCATATACGAACAGAAAAGATGCTAGCGGATCCGCTCATAAAAGGCCTTCCACCCAGTGTGTTCAGAGGACACATAGCCGACATGGGTTTAAGGGAGAGCCTATGATTCCCGAAGAATAAGAAGGGCCCAGAATGATGAAAAGTTTATTTCCAAAATAGAAAGGTTTATAGTAGCTGTTAATCTAATGACATGAATTGTTGTGACGATGAAGCATGCTCTATATACTGATCTGTGATGGAATAGAAAGAATTGAAATATTGAACTCAAATGAGAATTGAAGAATGAATGAGAATTGTGTAAGATCTAGGGGGAGAATGTTGGAATTAGATCTTCACCGTTTAGGCCCAACGGCCTAAACGGGCCCTAGGTCTGCGCCCTGATCGGGGGCGCCCAACCATGTGGTTGGTGGGCCCCCGTCGCACAGTGCTATATAAGATAAGGTGGGGCCGGGACGCAAGGCACGCGAAACGAGGTTCACCTGCGCCGCCCACACCCCACCGACATCTAAACCCTAACCGATCTAGAGGGGGCGCTGCCAGCGGCGGGAAGTACCACCGACGAGGCGAGCACCCGGATGACGACTGACGCGACCACCGCCGCGACACCGACACCCATGGCCGACGGCGGCTCCAACTCCAACTCCGCTGCCGCCACTGGACCTCCAGTTGACTCCTCTGGTCTGTGATCTACTTCTCTCTCTCTGTGCATGGCATATGAACTGCATCTATCTACCCGAACTACTTTTACTCCACTGGATCCGCTCCTAGACGATCCTACGAACCTATCAGGGCTGTATCGGAATGTTACCAAGTGGTTCCGGTCACCTCCCAAGGTAGGTATTGGTGGGCACAACAAGATAAGGAGAATAAAATGCATTGGGTCTCTTGGGATGAAATGTGTAGAAGGAAAGAGGAAGGTGGTCTTGGCTATAGAGACCTTCATCTTTTCATTTTGGCGATGTTAGCACGTCAAGGCTGGAGAATTTTGCAGAATCCTGATTCATTATGCGCGTAGCTGTTGAGAGCAAAGTATGGCACAAATGGCTCTTTTATGCAGGCTAGAGAAGGACCGGGTATATCGTATACTTGGCGTAGTATTGTGCGTGGACTCCAAGCATTGCGTAAGGGTCTAATTTGGCGGATTGGAGATGGAATGCATATTAAAATTTGGGAAGATCCATGGATAGCAAATGGGATCACCAGGAGACCGATTACACCTAGGGGTCATACAGTTTTGACACGAGTTGCAGACCTGTTGCATCCAGACACGGGGAGATGGGATGAAGAGCTGGTGCGTGATGTATTTTGGGAGGAGGATGTGCGGTATATATTAGCAACACCGACCAATCTAGACCATGAGGATGTTTTAGCTTGGCATTTTGATAATAAAGGACAATTTTCTGTAAAGTCTGCCTATCATGTGTTGAATGATGAGAAGCACAGGGAGAAAACTCGACAACAAGGAGAAGGGAGCAGTAGTGGCAATTCTTGGAACCAGAAAAATGCTATTTGGCGCAAAATTTGGAAACTTCAATGTCAGCCCAAAGTGCGACATTTTCTTTGGAGATTGGCGCGGAGCAGTCTTGCACTCAAAATGAATATTCAGAGAAGGGGTGTGAAACTCGACACTAGATGTCCAGTGTGTCACCGATTGGATGAAGATGGAGGGCATTGTTTTTTAAAATGCAAGCTAGTGAGAAGATGTTGGTCTAGTCTTTCACTTGAGTCTGTTCGTCAACGCTTGCTACTCAAGCAATCGGCATGGGATGTGGTAACTGAAATATTGGCTCTGAAAGAAGAAGTTCAAATAAAAACTGTACTACTTCTCTGGAAGTGGTGGAATGTGAGAAATAATTTAAACAAAGGGAATAAGGGTCAGACTGGGGAGGAAGTTGCCGCAGATGTGTTGAACCTGGTATTTGATCTAAGCAAGTTAGAGATGAAGCAGCCGATACGACAGATGACTGGGAGTACTGGTTGGAAAGCTCCACCGCATGGACAACTCAAGATCAATTCAGATGGATCTTTTATCCAGGAAACAATGCAAGGGAGTTGGGGTTTCATTGTCCGTGACCATGAGGGTGACGCCGTGCTTGCAGGAGCAGGTCGCATGGGACCAATCCCGGATGCATTGACAGCTGAGGCAGTAGCATGTGCTCAGGCATTACAAATGGCTGCAGATTATAGGATATCACACGTACAAGTAGAGGTGGACTCAACCGGTCTTCAACAAGCCCTCCTATCATCCTCCATGGATCTCGCCACTTGTGAAATGTTACTCAGTGACACTCGCTCTTTGCTTCGTGAACAATTTGTATGTAATAAAATTCTTTCAATCCCCGGAGCATGTAATGGATTAGCGCATAATTTAGCCAAGTTTGCTATGAGTTGGAATCCGGGTAATTGCCATGTATGGGCAAGCCCACTCCAGAATTTGTAAACAATTTGATTGCTCGTGACAGTGTCGAGCTTATGTTTTCAATGCCAGGGCCATAGAGCCAGGTTTGAATAAAAAAAAAAAAGATTGGTGCAAGGCATCCTAGGGCCGCATCCGGACACGCCTACACGCGTCGGCAATCCATGGGGTGGTGAACGAGAGCACAAAGGTGAACCCGATTCAGGACACCCTGCTATCGCCTCTGTAATCCCACTCCGAGTCGGAGGGGTTTGCAATTCCCCATCCCCAAGTTCCAGCGCCGCCTCCCCTGTTTCCAAAACCCTAGCTCGTATCGTTGGCCATCTGTGGCGGAAGGATTCCTTCAGGACCTTCGCAGCTGTGGTGAAAGCTGAGCCAGCTCCCACCATAGTCGTGATGCATCCAAGAGGAGGCCAGAGAGGTGGGTTCGGACAAGGGCGAAGTGGATTCGGGAGCGGAAGACAAGGCCGAGGTCAAGGAAGGACCGGGGCGCGTCAGAATCAATGGAATCGGAAGGACCCTCAGATTGAGGAAAGAGAAAATCCAGAGGTGGAGGAAGGTGAAGTGGCTCTAGAGAACACATCTCCAGTAGAAGATCCAAATCTCAGCAAATGGGACAAACAATCTGAGCAAGGGGGTAGGCAGCATCCAAAGTGGGGTCCTAAAGAGACAGCTATTGGTGATGAAGGGGAAACTTCTCAAGGCACAGGTATCAGTCGTGGTCATCAACCTGCTGATAACTCTCAAGCTGCTGCTAAGATTGCTAGACCTGCCTGTCAAATCTGTGGTCTGTTCAATCATATTACTAGTGAATGTCGTAGGCAGATATGTGAGATATGTGGATTTAACAATCACAACACTTATGATTGCAAAGAATGCCTTCCATGGAATTCTGGCCCTGAATTATGTGCTACTCAAGTGGAGGATCAAAGTTTTCTGTTCATTGAAGGAATGTATTGATCCAAGAGTTGCAAGGGAGAAGTCCAGTACAGTTGTGATTTCAGTGACCAGTGGGTCTGTCAACTCTAAGAAGATTGAATCTGAGTTCATGAATCTAATTGGTTCTGACTCATGGAGGCGGAGGTCTAAACAGGTTGGTGAAGACAAGTTCTTGCTGAGGTTTCCAAATGCTAAAATGGCTGAGCAATGGAGTTTTATGAAGAACCTGACTATGAGAAATGGTGCTCAAATCCTAATTGAGGCCTGGTCTTCTGCAGTTGGTGCTAAAGGTGTTCTTCAATCTGCCTGGTTCAGAGTTAGCAGGATCCCTACAGATCAGAGATCTATAAGGACCTTAGGTAAAATTGGAGGCCTTGTTGGAAAGGTCTTAGAGGTGGATGAACAGACAAGATTCAATTATGATTATGTGAGACTTCATATTGCTTGCAGAGACGTCTCTAGGGTTCCTAGAACAGCAGAATGTGCCCTTGGTATGTACATCATGGAATTTGGCTTTGAAAGAGAAGTTCAAAAGGAAAATGAGAGCAAAACACTTAAGAATGGAGTTAAAGTGGATGATGGTAACCCACCACCTACCAAGAAAACCAAGATGGATGTGGTGCCAGGTACTGGATAGTCAGCTGTCACTAGTCAAGCTCTTCCCATTCCTGCAAAGGCTGGCAATGATAAGAGTGCTGGTAAACAAAAGATGAGTTGGTCTGCTCCAACAAAAGCTAGATCCCAATCTACTTTCATGAAGGATGCTCAGAAGGCTGTTAAAGGCGCCACTGATGTGGAAGATGAAGGAAAAGTGCATATCCCTGATACTTTTGAGGATTCTGATTCTGACTCAGAGAGTGACTCTTTCACTAATAAGATCAGTCATCTTGCTGGTATTGATGCTTCAAAAGGGGATCAAGGGGAGCCCTCCAGACAGCTATGGTGCTTGAACATACCAGCTGTTACCAAGGAACAATTCTGTGAGAATGCCTCAAATCCTATCAAAAATGACTCAGCACCCCATGTGCAATCTCAATCTCCTGAAGTATTCCGTGCTGATGTTGCTTCAAAATCTGTCAAGAGTGACATAGCTCCACATGGACAATCTCAGTCTCCTGAAGTGTTTCTTACTGATGATAATATTATAAACACTCAAGATAGCGTGGATATGGAGATGGATGGAAATTTGAGGGAGGAGAAACACAGTATCTCTGAGGTGGTAAAGATACCTCAACCTGCTGCTTCCAGGAAGCTGATTCCTCAAGGTGAAGAAGCTAGAAGGAGGAGTGATAGGCTGAAAAAGAGTACTTCCCTAACAACTATGGAAAAAAAATCAAAGGATGGCTCATAAAAGGAATCTTGAAGGTAATTCATCTTGTATTAACTCCTTTTCTGTTCTTCCCATTGAAGATCTTGTGCATATTTCTAGTGATATGGGTGTTACTATAGACAATTCTGATTTTGATACTTTTAATTTGCTTAAAAACCTGGAAAAAGCCAGAGATGATCTATATCAAAAGCAATCTGAGAAAGCAGCTTTGACCCAAACTGAATCAGTTGAGTCAAATCAAGCTGACAACCCCATTCTTGAACTAGAGTGGATTCAAGAGGAGTCATCTGATTTTGATGATTTTATTCTAGTTGAATCTAGAAAAAAGAAAAGAGAGAATAGGAAGAATATTAAAGTTTCCCCTAAACTAAAAGGGAAGAAACAAGCACAGGAAGATCCTGGCTTGAACAAACTCAGAAGAAAAAACCTATGATTAATTCTTCTAAAAACTTCAAAGTTAAAAATAAATGACGATGCATGGTTTGATTTGGAACTGTAGGGGTCTGAGAAAGAAAGGAGTTGCTACTTTTCTTAAGAATCTTATATACCAATACTCTTTCCATTTCATTGGTATTCAAGAAACTATGATAAAAAATTGTGAGGAAAAAATGTTGAGGAAGTTTGACCCTCAACAGAATTATCTTTGGATGTATAATTCTTCTAAAGGCAGATCTGGTGGAATTCTTGTTGGATTTAAACTAGAATTGTATGATGTTGGGTCTTTTAAACAAGGTAATTTCATGCTACAACTAAACCTTTGGGACAAAATGAATAAAACAAAATGGAACTTACTTGTTTATGTTTATGGGGCAGCTCATGATGATAAAAAAATTGAATTCCTCTCTGAGTTATCAGCTTTCTGCTCTAATAGCTCTGAACCTCTTCTGATTGGAGGTGATTTTAACATCATTAGATTTGCAAATGAAAGAAACAGACTAAGTGGGAATCAGAGATTCTCGGACCTCTTTAATAGTCTGATCAACTTTCATGAGTTGAGAGAAATTGATATGTCTGGAGGTATGTACACATGGTCTAATAATCAAGAAAGCCCCATTCTTGAAAAATTAGATAGATTTTTGATGTCCAAAGAGTGGGAAGATTTGTTTCCCCAAGTTTGGGTTAAGAAACTCCCTAGAGAGGTTTTTGATCATAATCCCTTGATTGTTGCCTCTGGCCTTGCCAATCATTCCAAACCAATCCAGTTTAGGTTTGAGCTCAGTTGGTTATCTAATCCTGACTTTCTACCTCTAGTCAAAAAGATTTGGATGAAACCTTGCAGATGTAACACCCTAAAACTTGCATTCTTTTAAAAATAGATTAAAATTTGAATAATGCATTTATGTGACCATTTAAACCTAGAAGGTTGACAAGGATTTCATGAAATAAAAGTTACCATAACCTTAGAAACATGTTTGTGCATACATGCTGGTGCATAGTGTTTTGTATTGGTTGACAAACTCAAATTTCAAAACTAGCTTCAAAAAGGGCTTTGAAAATGGCTTTAGAAATTTTGAAAATAAATGAAAAAGAATTTCTTTTCCCTCCCTCTCTCTTCTCCCTTCTGGCCCGCAGGCTCTGCCCTTGGCCCAGTCCAACAACCCCATCCCCCACTCCCCTTCCCACATGGGCCAGCCTCGGCCCAAGCACCCCAGCCCAATTCCCCCCTCCCCCGCTGCAAACAGAGTGCACGCCCATGCCTCTAGCGTGACACGCCGACAGGTGGGACCCACCTGGTAGCCGCCCACTGCGCCGCCTTCCTTCTTGTGCGCCGGCGGTTTCCTTCCTTGCCAAGCGCGAATCGGAGCAAGGTTGCTCCCTTTCCTTCGCCGTCGAGCCCCCGGGCTATAAATGCCGAGCCCCGCACCCCTTACGCCCTCATCCCAATCACCGTAGAGCATCAGCCTCGCCCGCAACCCTAGAGCAGAGCCACCGCCGTCGTCCTCTGTTGCCGAGCACCTCCGCTCCGTCCGCCTGCTCCCCGAGCTTCGTATCGTGGTAAGGAGAGCCCCTGGAGCTCGCCATCCCTCCCACAACCCTCTGTTTCGCCCGCTCCACGCCAGTCGTTCGTGCCGAGCCGCTGTACCGCGGGCACTGCCGCACGAGGCGTCTAATCGGTCCAACCGACCTCGCAGTCGTGTTCGTCACTCCCCCCTCTCTTCCCGTCCTTTTCGCGCAGAGAAGCTTGCACCGAATCGACGGATTGCATCACGCCGCCCGTCTCCGGCCATGGCGCCGCCGTCTGCCCATTTTCCGGCGACCGCGCCACCGCTCTCTCCCTCCTTTCTAATCTCGACCGTCCAATCTGGATCGGATGGCCTTAGAATCCCGTACCCCTTCGGTTCGTCCATTTTGCAAAAGAAACCCTGATCTTTTTAATGTATAAACCCGCAGTCCTATAGCGCATTCCCGCTTTATGTTTTCGGCTCTGGAAGGCGTATTTCTTATCGGATTTGTTTTATTCCAAAATTAAATAGAAAACCCTAATTACAGAATTGCCATCAGTTTTCAAATGCTTTTAAAATATTCATTTTAACTCCGTTTTGACCCATTCAAATTTTGTTAGGATCATATCGGCGTGATCTACGATTAGTTAGTTCATAGATCATGTTAGACAACTTTTAAAATTATTTAATTGCTTAGCCTCTTTTAAAACTCAAGTTTAATCCGCGAATCTTGTTTAGAGCATATCTTCTTCGTTATAGCTCCGTTTTTCGTGATCCAAACGTCGATGTGATCGTAGTAAGACGTAGATTAGTTTTATAAACTTTTTATCTTATTTTTCTACTGTTGGTGTACTGTTCTAATCTATAGTCTTGTTTGTTTGCATGTTATGCCTCGGTATGATTGTATGTTGATGTGGTGATCGAGTATAGACGGTGAGCAGTACGTGGGTGACCAGGAGGATTTCTTTGTTGAGCAGGAGCAGCAGGAACCGTTTGAGCAAGGCAAGTATTATATGGGATTTTCCTTGTTGTCCTATTTATGATGGTGTTTAAATCAAATCATATACATGTGTCTAATTTTGTTACCATACGGTTTACCTAGAATTGTTACCTTGAACCTTGGAATCCTACGGGTTACTTTGCATATGGGTAGTTATTGCTAACGTTCCATTAAATAAGCATGATCTTTAATCTTGATTAATGACTATGAAATGATAAAGTAAAACTTGACTTTTTAGCAACATGGATTTAGGACCCTATCTGTCAGCAAAAGCTGGGACATACAGTACAACCATGAGAGCTACATGGCTATGACTTTAGTTCAGTATTAGGGTCACTCTCTCGCATGTGGCGGTTCATGAAAGTTGCAATTGCCGAGCGGTTGCGGGGTACGGCCGGAGTGGCTACCGCTGCGCGTGTGTACCATCGAGGTGTCCTCGTATACCCCTTGCCCGTGGATCCGTAGTGTCTGTTGCATGTCAGCGAGCCCCTTTGAAAGACTTCATAGTGTACCCTGCCTTTTCACCTCGGTAGTGTTATGAGAGTTATAAACCCAGGCATATGGGCAACACGACTCATGGGTAAAGATGTACAATCTCTGCAGAGTGTTAAAAACTGATATATCAGCCGTGCTCACGGACACGAGCGGCCCGGAAAACTCACAGAAACTTTATTTACTAGTTTCTTATCATTATGAATCACTTTATCATGATACTATGTTATTCGTTCATGTGTTTGTATGATCATACATTTTAATTTGGGGGCTTAAGCATAACCTTTGATTTACCACTTGCAAAGTTTTGTTATAAACTAAAAATGCTTATCGCAGTAAACCAGTGTCAACCTTTTGAGCCTCATGAACCCCATGTATACTTGTTGAGTACTAGAAGTACTTACGCTTGTTTACTTTTCATATTTGGATAAAAATCCCGGATGAGTACCAATTTATCAAAGTTATGATGAGTATCCTGAGGACTACTAGGTTTGGAGTCAACCAGTTGACGTCCCTGTGCGATGGAGCTTCGCGAGAGTTATCTTTTATTTCCGCTGATTATGTAATAGACTTTAATTAGATACTTATTCGCTATGTAATAAACACCTGTAATGGTACATTTTTGATAATTTATCGGCTTATGTGTGACTGATCTCTGGGCACACATAAGGTTTATGCATCCGTTTTATCTTTAAAACTGGATGTGACAGATTGGTATCAAAGCCTAGTTGATTGTAGGACGCAAGCCTAGTTAGAATTGGTTCTTAGGAATGCTCTTTTCATGCTTTTATACCTTGTTATTAATTCCTAAAACTATTATTCATCTCAAAATTATGTTATCTTGATTCTAACTTAATTCTTATCTTTGCTTTTCTATAGATGGCTCGCAACAAGAAGACCGCTCGCAAGTCCTCTTGTCCCCCACCGAGGTATGTGCCAATGGAGCCCCGCGAGGATGAAGAAGAAGAAAGTCCAAGAAGTGAGCTCAGGAAATAGCCGCTCCAGGACTCCCTCTGGTGGAGACAACCATAACTTTGAGAAGGTCCCCTCTCCACGAAGGTCTCCTTCTAGTGGTTCCAAAGCCGGGGAAGAACGCTTGGGATGGACCAAGCACTTCCACTTTAAGGAACGAGACGATGAGAATTACTACCATGGCCTGCTGAAGTGGACATTGGAGAACCACTACGCTGACTGAAAGTCTGCTGTGAAGTACATGTGCTATGAGTACAGGCACTTCCAGGATCTCTCCTACTGCAAGTGTACTATCTACATCTGCATCCGGAACGACGTCACTCAGTCGTGGCAAGTGGAGGCCGTCTATGAGCCTAAGACAAGCCGTGCCAGCATGGAGTGCATGGAGGATGCGGCTAGCATGACCTTCTATGATCTTCGTGCCCATCGACGTGACCGTATGATGGAGGACAAGTACCGACACCTTCCCTTTGAGACCCGTGAGGATTGGTCCATGTTCGAAGCTAGAGATGAGTATGACGACGTCACCAAGGTGATGATCAATTACGCCCATGAGTTGAGGCAGCAGGTGGAGGTGCTGACTGATGAGCTAGGCGGCCAGCGCAAGCTGTTCAAGAGGGCTCGTGCAGAGAATGATGAACTTAGAGTACGTCTGAAGATGCCCAAGTTCCACCAGAAGCTTCCCCCAGTTTTTCGCCCATAGATCGAGTATCACCTTGATGTAATAAAACGTAGGAGGGATGTTTTGAGTCGAAATCGGGGTCTTGTTTGTCGGTTTTGGGAAATTGGGGTTTTTTTTTAATGGTCTGTTTTTTATTCCTTTTTGAGTGATTTTTGGGTTTTTGTTAAAAGGTGCTGGAACATTTTGGGGGCCCCCGTCCACAAGTTCCTTAGTTTTAAAAAAAATAAATTTTATATAAAAAAAAAATGCTAGCGGGGTTTGGGTTTTCCTGTTTTTTTTAGCTTGTTTTTTTTGGGGGCAGTTTAATTGCTTTTTTGGCTTTTTCTTAAAGTTTTGGTTTTTTTCAATGGTCATGAAATTTTTTTTGAAAAAACTTTTACTTCAGTACCTTTTCCAAAAGAATTTGGGAAAGACGTCATACCTGTTCCCGGTTTTTTGAGGGTGTGGGCGTTACAAGTTGGGTTTCTGCGAGTTTGGGAAATCAGGAACAATTTTTTTAACTTTCTGTTTTTTACCTATGATAAAACGACCGAAAACTTTTAAAAAAATGGGAAACACGAAAATTGTAGACAATTTATAAGATTTCCATCCCTTTTAAATTTTTTTTTGCTTTTAAAACCCGAAACTTGAGATTACGATGTTTTTTCAGTGCTGCTAACTTCAGTTTTCCCCCGAAAGTTATTTCGCAAAAACTTCCTTTTTGATGATCAATTAAAACTAAAAATTTTTTCTATGTGTTTTGGAAAACGATGGGGAAGGGGCGGGGAGAGGCAGGGGGGCCGTGGGCAGGGGTTTCACCACCCACCGCCACCACCACCAGCACCCCCTCCCTGCTATTTAGCAGTTCATGGGGGTGCAGAATTTGTTGTTTCAAAACGGGTGATGCAACACCTTCAGAAAACAACCTGCACCACCCCCACCGCCACCACCAAACCGTCCGCCCCCGGGGCAAACCTTTTGGGGAGTTCATAAAAGGTCGTCCCCCGGTGTTTTACCCTTTCCTCTGAACCACTGGAGGCCCGGACGACTGGTTGAGAGCTGTGGGGAAGCAGCTGAATATCGCCTTTAAAGCAATGAGCGTGGGGAAAAGGTGCTCTTCGCATTTTGGCCAACTGCAAGGGGTTTTTTCAAGATTTGGGGGGATTTGTACAAGTTTTGGACGTCCCCAACCCAAAAAGCCCTAGAGGTTTTTTGTTGACAAAATTTTTTGGCACGTGTCAAATGAGCTAAAACTTGCATTGATCGGAACCGTTTTTTCATCGGGGATCGATGGGGCGTCAAATTTGTGTTTTCCCAAAGGAGGTAAATTTCGGGGGAAAAAGGGGAAGTTGTTTTCCCATGGGAGTTAGACGATTTTTGCCCATAGGGGGGATTGATGAAGGCAAGTTATAGAAGGGGGGCCAAAAATTTTCCGGGGGTGGGGAAAGGAGGGGGAAAAGGGAATTTGGGGGAAGGGGGAAAATTTTGGGGGGGGGGGGGGGGGGAAAAGGGGAAAGGGGGGGGGGGGGGGGGGGGGGGGGGGGGGGGGGGCGGTTTTTAAAAATTTTTTTTTTTAAGTTTTTTTAATTTTTTTTATATTAAATTTTTTTTTTTTTGGAAGGGTTAAGGGTTGTTGAAAAGGAAAAGGGGGGGAGGGGGGTGTTGGGGGGGGTTTTGGGGGGGTGGGAAGGGAGTTATGGTTTTGGGGGGAAAGGGAGGGCCCGGTCTTGGGGGGAGAGGGGGTGGAGGGGTGGGGGTGGTTTTTTTTGGGGGGGGGTTTGGGGTGTTGGGATATTTTTTTTGGATGGGAAAAAAAAAAAGAAAATTTTTTAAAATTTTTTAATAGTGGAAAAATTGGGAATTGAAATCGTGGAAAGGGAAAAAAATTTTTTGAAAGGGAAAATTTTGGAAAATGGGTATTTTAGTTTTTGTTTGTTTGTTTAATAATCTGGGAGGGTGTTTTGGGGTTTCCTTAAAAAAGGAATGTTGTTTTTTTTTGGAAAATAATTTTTGTTTATTTGGGTGATTTGGGTAGTTATTTTTTTAAGTTGGATTTGGGTTTTGGAAAGGTAAAAGGTGGGTTTTGGGTTTAAAATTTATTGTGGAAGGGATTTTTTTTGTTTTATGGGTTGGTTTAGTTTTAAATTAATTAAAAAATAAATTTTTTATTTTTTAAAATTTTTTTAGTTTGTTATTTTTTTGAGTTTTTAAGGTTTGTAAGGGTGAATTATTGATTGTTTTTAAAATTTAAAAGTTTGGTTTGAGGGTAATTTTAGTTTGAAATTGGGGTTGTGTTGTTTGTTAGGGTTTTGGTTTTGGGGTATTTTTAAATTTTGGGGGTTTTTCAATTTTTGGGGTAAGGGGTTATTTGGGGTTTTGGGGTTTTTGGGGGTTTGGGGTTTTGTTTGTTTTTTGGTAAAGGGGGTTTTGGTGAATTGGGTTAATTTTGGAGTTGGGGTTTTTTGGTGTGAGGCTTTTTGGTTTGGTTTTAAATTTTTTTGGTTTGGAGTTTTGGGGAAAAAATTTTTTTATGGGTTATGGGGGGGGGTTTGGGGGGGGTTTGGGTTTTGGGGTGGTTTTGGTTGGTGGTGGTTTGGGGGGTGTTTGGGGGTCAAGGAAATTAATATTTTGGGTTTTAGTTTGAAGGAGGGGAAGATTTTTTTTAAGGGAGAGTTGGTTGGTGGAAAGGTTAGTTTTGTTGAATTTTTGGTAGTTAAAAGATTTGGTTTTTAATTTGGTTAAAAAAAATTTTAGGATTAGTTGCTATCCAAATAGGGTTTTTTTAAATTGTTTTAAGGAAAAAATTTAAAAAGAAAGGAATGATTTAGTATGTTGGTAAAGGCGTATTTTTTAAAATTTTGGGGGAATTTATAAAACCCTTTTTTGGAAAAGTTTTTTTTCGTTTATAAGGGAAAAGTTTGCGATTTTTGTTTTGGTAAAAGGAAGTTTAATTTGGAAAAAAAAAGTTAAGTAAGGATAAATTTGGGGGGAGAAGTTTGGAGGTGTTTTTAGGAATAATTTTTTTTTATTGGAAAATTTGGGTTGGGGGTAAGGGTTTTATAATTATTTTGTTTTGGGTTTAAATTTGGTTTAGGGGAGATAATTAAATTTTTGGAAGGTTATGGAAAAGGAATTTTTTAAATAAAAAGGGTTATTTATGAAAAGAAATTTTTTAGTTCATTAATTTTTAAAATTTTAAAAAGATTTTTGGTGTAAATTTAAAATATTATAATTCCGGGAATTTTTTTTGGAGAGGAAAGTTTTTAGTTTTTGGAAATTAATTTTGGGAAATAAAATTTTTACGGGGTTTTTAATAAAAGTTAAAGTTTAATGGGGTTTTAAAGGGGAGGGGAGGAGGGTTTTTAGTTAAGGTTTTTTAAAAGGGTAAGGGAACCAGTTATAAACCCCCGGGGGATTAAAATAAAGGGGTTTTTTAAAATGGGTATAAGTAAATTAGTAGGAAGTAAAAATTTAAAAAATGGGAGTTTTGGGGAGAAAAGGAAAATATATTTTAATAAATAGTAAGTTTTTGAAAATTTTTTCGGTTTTAAATAGGAGATTTAGTAGGGGGTTGGGGCCGTGGTATTTTAAAGATCATTTTTTTAAAATTAAGGGGGAATAAAAAGTAAGGGGGGAAAAAAAGAATTTAGTTTTTTTTGGAAGGAGAGGAATTAAAATATTGGAGGGAATTGAAGTTCGGGGTTTTAAAAGAAAAAAAATTGGAAATTTTAAACAAAGGGTTTTTTTTATTTTTAAAGTTATTTAGGATTATTTTTTTTAATTCCTTTAAAAAGGGAAAGGTGTGTTTTTTTAAATTTAGTTAAAAATGGAACGTTTTTAAAAATGGAGATATTAAAAGGGGTTAATTAAAAAGTTTTTTTTGAAGAAGTTTTAAAAAAGGAAAAAAGAAGGGGAGGAAAAGGGAAAATTTGGGTTTAATTTTGTTGGATTGGGATTAATTTTTTGGGTTTATTTTGGTTTAAGATTGAAAAAATTTTTTGGGTTAAAAAAGAGGAAATTAAAATTTTCATAAATTTTTTTCCTTTGGTTTAAAGGGAAGAAAGATTAGGATTGGTTAAGTTGGAGAAAAGTTTTTAAGACGAATGGTTTTGAAAATTTTTAAAAGGGGGGAACAAGAATTTTAAATCTAAAAATTGGGGGATTGATGATGGGAAAATTTTTTGGGGTTGGTTTTTGGTTTTTAAGACTATTAAAAAAAGTTTGGTTTAAAAATTTGGAAAACTTTTTTTAAATTTTGGTTTTTAAAAGGTTGGATTTGTTTTTTTAAATTTTTAAAGGGAAAAATTTGGAATTAAAAAGGAAGGTTTTATTTATGAGCAAAAGAAAGGGAAAATTTTTTTTTGGGAAGATGGAAAAGGTAAGATTTTTTGAAATTGAAATTTTTGGAAAATAAAGGGGAAAATTTTGTTTGTATTTGGGAAAGGGAAATTGAAAAGGGTTTTTGGGTTTTAAGGTGTTTAGGATTTTGAAATTTTTACTTAAGGAAGGGGATTTTTTTAAGTTGGTTAAAGTTTTTCCCCTTGAAGGAAAGGCTTAGAAAAATTTTTTTTTTTTTGGGTTTTGGAAAATGGGAATTTGATTTTAGTAAATTGAGAAAGTTTAGGAAAAGGGGGAGTTAGAAATGAAATTGAGAATTAATTTAAAAAATTTAAAGTAGAAAAGTAAAAGAAATTTTTTAGTATGGGTTTAAATAATAGGGGGAAAAAATGTGGAAAATAAATTTGGGCATGGGCGCTGGGAGAAAGAATGGGGACAGGATTAAACCTGGAGTTACGCGCAAGGATTTTCCAAGGAAAAGAAGGGAAAGGGAAAGAAATTGCCGATGGGAAAGGGTTTCAACGAAAGGGTGGCTGGTGTTTGTACCCCGCTTGCATTAAGGCAAATCCGGGGTCTTCCCCGAGGGGCTTAAAAAAGGAAAGGAGAAAAAAATAAATTTTTTTGGGGCTTCGGCTAAAACCTTTAAAATGGGTTTTTGTTTTGGAAAGGAAGGTTTCAACCTATTATGGGATATAAAAATTTTCCCAAGGGGGTGGGTACTATCCAAAAAACCAAAACATCGAAAGAATTTTCCCTTTTTTTGCCCTTTGCGTTTTTGGACCTTTCCGGGGTTGCTACCGCTCCTAAAAAAGTTTTCCCTGAAGGACTGGGGGGGGGGGGGAAACTCAACGCGCATAATGGCTTGGTAGGCGTGTTGATAAAGAGGAGCTTGAGGAGAGAGCCATGCAAGAGTGCCGATAAAGAAATTTTTCTCCAGAGATCCAAACATCGGGAGAGTTGCCGATGCAAGCAGTGAAAGGTAGCGTCAGCCCGTTTGGAAAACCAAGTTTCCTCAATGGTTCCCTAAGGGTCTGACAAAGACTCAGAAAAGGAGATTCAGCGTGAACGCCGAAATGACTTGTATGACAATGAAGATCCTTCAAAGGAAAAGCAGTGGAGGCCAAAACGCAAGGATATGGATCAATCGGCAGAAATTAATATGATCGTCATATTGCCGATGGAGTTCATGGCGCCTGTCAGCGATGATGAAGAAGCTGCTGAAATGACACAATTGGTGATCCTATGGCGACTGTCTTTGAGAAACCTGCTGATGATGAAAGGCAGCACCTAAGGGCTCTGTTCGTTAAGGGTAAAGTAGATGGACAGCCTGTAACGAAAATGCTGGTAGACGGTGGGGCGTCAATCAACATAATGCCTCGAGTACGCTTCGTAACTTAGCTCTCCCTCTCGATCTTTCCTCGAGTACGCTTCGTAACTAAGTAAAGGCGCCTCGAACTCCCTAAGGGTCGTGGGTGTCGTCGAGCCAGGGAGTCTCCTACGCTCCAGGGCTACGGTATCCCCGCTCGCTCCCCCCCTTCCAGGGATACGAGCATGCCTCGAACACCTAGTTCACAAGCGTCGACTCAGGCAAAGAAAAGCAGAAAGAGCTCGAGAAGTAGAAATAACAAGACACACCCGTCTACAACCCTAAGGTAGCCTCGACGTTGCCCCCAGCAAAGTCGAGCCTCCCTCGGGGGCTAACAGGGGGGCACCCCCCTCCTAAGTCCCCGAAAAACTCGAACGTTTTTTCGAAACTCGACTTTCCCTCTCGATCTTTCCCTCGAGCACGCTTCGCGACTAAGTAAAGGCGCCTCGAACTCTCTAAGGGTCGAGGGTGTCGTCGAGCCAGGGACTCACCTACGCCCCAGGGCTACGGTATCCCCGCTCGCTCCCCCCTTCCAGAGATACGAGCGTGCGTCGAACACTTAAGTCCACAAGCGTCGACTCAGGCAAAGAAAAACAGGGAGAGCTCGAGAAACGAAAATAAACAATATGCATCTCGATCAAAATGCATTAAATATAAGAGGCCCTGGGAGGCTCGGCATTGTATCGTTACAAAAGCCTAACTATTACAATGGACCTTCCTGTCCAGATATGGCTCGCAGGCCTGGGACTACTCAGCAAGGGGGTCACCGGCCTCAAGAAGCAATGCAGGAAGTTGGGCATCACGCGTTGGCCACATCGGAAGTGAAGAGTCTGTAGAAGCTCCTCGACAACATCCGAGGGCTACTCGGCGCCATCTCCGTTCGCCGAGAGAATCACCTCGGGCTCGAAGAGCTTCGCCAGCTCGCCTCCGGGCACCTCCGCAAGATCCATCAACTTCTGGCACCTCGCGTCGTTCTCTTCATCAGTCAGCCTCGGGTCGGTGGCAAACCCGTTGGCGACGATGTTGAGGTCAAATTGTAGGCCGAGTTGACGACCATGAGGGCCCGCTTCATGCCCACATGCAGGGCAGCACGGACGTGCTCCGTCACCTCCTGCGTCATGGAGTAGAAGCGGCGCAACAGGAGTCCCCTCGAGCATCGCCCTCGACCTCCGGCTCCGGCTCGACCAAGAGGTCGTCGCAAAGGTGTTGATGACGCCCGAGAGCCTCGCGTTGAGGTTCGCCTCAGTCCCAAGGAGGCCCTGAAGACTGTTCAGGTCCTCGTGGGCTCGGGCCTTGTCCGTTGCAAGCTCTGCCAAAACAAACACGCAACTCGGTCAAAACCCGAAAGAGCAGGAAGAGGGTCGAGGTGGGCAGATTCAACAACACTCTCAAGAAACTTACCTTGGGCATGCGCCTCCAGGGTGGCGTAGCCTCGCGCGGCCTCCTCGAGTTGGCGGCGAACGTCGATAAGCTCGGTGGCTTGGCCACTGACCTTAGCCTCGAGGCCCTCGATGGTCTTGTCAGCGTCGTCGAGGGCTCTCTTTTGGTTCATCGCCACCACACCCATGGAGGTCGCGCGGGTCCGAGCCTTCTCCTCCGAGGCGGCGAGCGTGTCGCGCTCGCGGGAAACAGCGTCGAGGTCTCCCCGGAGCCCCCGGATGCCCTCCGTCGCCCGGGCTAGCTCCTCCTTCAGCCGGGCGGCCTCTTCCTCGGCCTTGCGCTTGGCCTCGAGGGCAGCGTCCCGCTCCTGCCCGACCTTGACGGTCGACTGAAGGGCGTCGTCGAGCCTCGACTGCGCCGTCGCCAAGGCCGCCCGGGCTTCCTCCTGCACGGCCGTAAAGTCGGCCCTCGCGTGGGCAACCTTCGACTCGGCATCCTCCCGAGCGCTGCCGCCTCGGCTCTCGCCTGAGCGGCCTCGGCATCCGCCCTCTCCAACGAAGCGCGGAGGGCCGGGAGTTGCTCGTGCGATCGGAGGATGAACTGGGACTTATTGTACGACCTCACCCTCAGCTCCTAACGAGGGTAAAAAGGAAGATCATCAGAAAGGAACGGTCAGGAAACTCAAGCAAAATCCAAGGGAAGACGAAACCCACCTCTATACCCCGGCGTATGTCCACGGCGGCAACCTCCGCGGCAAGGCGCACCGACTGCTCGAACCATGCCCGATACTCCTCTAGGTGCTCCCACGTGTGGAGCTCGGCCTGGTCGTTGAGCTCAAGGAGGGTTTGCCCGGGGTCTCGAGGGTCGGCCAGCTCCAGGACCTCTTGCCCCCAGAACGCGCTACGGGAGGTGATCCTCTCTTGGACCCCCCGCATGACGCCCTGGCGAGTTTCGGTGGCACCCCCGCGGCGTCCCACCTCCTTCCTGCCAGGCGAAGAAGGGAGAAGATCCCTCCAGCTGACCTCTCCGGCCTCGGGGCCACCCCACGAAGAGGTCGACGACCCCGCCGAGTCATCCCCACCGGGCAGAGGAAGTCCGGCCAGAGGAACGACCCTGCACGATGATAGACACAAGGTAATCAGTACCTGGCACCACAGATCTACTAGGGCTCGAACAAGTCAGAGAACGGCTCACCTCGAGACGACACCCCCCCAGCCTCGAGGCGAGGCTGAGCCACCTCCGGTTCCGCACGAGGGGCTGCGACGGCAGTCGTCTCCACCGAGCCCACCATCTCGGCCACCTCCTCGGCGGTGGGCTCCATCAACATCCCGCCCTTCTCTGGCGCGGGTGTTGCCTCGGGCCGCTCAACCCGACCCCTCTCCTTGACCTCCGGTGCCGGCGAAGGGCCCTCAAGCGCGGTAGCAGCCGTGCCCTCACGCTCGAGCCGCAGCCGCAGCCACCGACCCGGCGTTGGGTGAGCCGGGGCCTCCCCCTTGTTCGCAGCAGCCTGGGGCCTGACCGCCTCCATCTCGTTGGCGGCTTGGGGCCGCACCTCCTCGGCTGCGACCACCATCAACACAAGCCCCGCGCCTTCCGAGGCGCCGGGTGCGACTCCCTCCGACGGCTGTGCAGGCGCGGCGACGCCGTCACTTCGGCGGCCCTCGCCGGTGGGGCGGGCCGGCCCGTCTCCTCCGCCGCCTGAGTAGGCGCCGAGGGCCCTGCGCTGCCCCTCGCTCCATTGCCTCCCGGGCCTTGGCCGCCCACGCCACCTCGGGGGTAAGCGTCGAAGGGGGCGGAGCAGCGGGACCGGCCTCGACGCCCGCCTCGACCGCAGCTCCCACCCTCAGCTTCTTGGCAGGGGCGAAGGGCGCGTCCCCCTGCGGGCGCTTCGACCTAAGAAAGAAACCCGCACACGACAATAAGCACAGGTCATCAGCAACAAAAATAAAAATGCAAACAACACCCTCGAAGGCGACTTACCCCTCGGGGCCAGGCGCTTCTAGCCGACGGCCGTTGGGTTGATCGAGGTCCTGAACGCAACCCGCCGGGGGGCGGGGGTCGAGGCCGCCCTCAACACCGTCTCCTGGGCAGGGGCCGACGACGCTCCCGCCGTCCCCCTGCTGGTCTCCTCCTGCGCCAACGGGCCCGACGCCCGTGCGCTCGACGCGGCAGGCGCCGAGGGCTCGCTCGATCGCCCCCCCAACGGGGATCGCGACGATCGCCCGCGCGTCTGCCACGGTACCTCATCTTGGGAAGCCACGGGTACCCTACTCGGCTTCAACAGTAGGGGACGACCTCGACGTTGACCCCTCTCCTCCTCCGGTTCCGACGGCCACCCTCTGTTCGGGCGCCGCCTGTTCCTCCTCCTCGCTCCAGTCGACCTCGACATCGCTGTCGCTGTCCTCCTCCTCCTCCTCGTCCTCCTCTTCCGAGGGCGATTCCTCCTCGGGGAGGCCCTCCCGCCTCTGACGGGCCCGGCGTTGCTCCCTCGCTTCCCTCTCCCGGGCCCTCTTGCCCTTGGCCTTCTTGGCTTTGTCCTTGGCCGTCTTGTCCTTCTCCGCCTGGAGGCGCCTCGCCTGGGACTCAGCCTGGTCCTCCTTCACCGGCAGGAGCGACTTCCAGAAGGGAACGTTCCCCTGGGGAACGCAAGGCAGTCAGAACGTAGGCAAAAAAGACGGACAAGGCAGACGCAAGAACTCTAACAAAGGGAGAGGACTTTACCAGCTCGAGGTACCCCTCGTTTCGGCCTCATGGGGATCCTGGCGACGTTCTTGACGTCGAACGAGCCCGCAAAGAAGCAGCGGACGCGGCGGACCACCCTGTCCGGGGGCAGTTCGTCTCCCATGAGGGGACACCTCGAGAGGTCTACCTCCGGACGCATCTCGTCGATGCGGAGGGGTCGAGCCATCAGCGGCGTGACACGCCGCTGATGGAACGTCGACGCGGCGATCGCCGCCGTGAGTCTCTCCTTCTTCAGACGCTCGATCGCGTCCAGCAGGTTGTCGAGGCGGCGCTGCTTGCTCTGCACGACGTCGTACCTCCAGCGGTCGGACTATGCGTCGATCGTCCTCCCGGTGTAGGCGGGGAGGAGGTTGTCGTCGTTCCTCAAGTAAAACCACCCGGAGTGCCATCCGGACTAGCTCGACGTCAGCTTCCCCGGGATCCAGAAATCCGACCGCTTGAGGGCGATACAGCAGCACCCGGCCCTGACCATCTTGTGGGTACCCTTGCCGGCCGATGCGTGGAAGATGTTCGCCTCGAAGAGATGGAGCCATAACTCCCAGTGGGGCTGGATTCCGAGGTAGCCCTCGCATACGGCGGCGAAGACCGCCGCCTGGCAGACGCCGTTAGGGGTGAGGTGTTGAAGCTCCACGCCGTAGTGCTGGAGAAGCGCGCACAGAAAACGGCTGGGTAGGGCGCCTAGTCCCGCCCGGTGGAAAACCTCGAAGCTCACCACGTACCCCTCCGGCGGGTTGGGCTCAGCATGGTCCGGCGACGGCAACAACCACTCCGGTCGCTCGGTCGAGGTGACAGGACGGAGGAGGCCGCTCTCCACCAGACCCCCCAGGCGCGAGGCGGTCATCGAAGACGTGAGCCAGTCGTCGGGACCGACGAGGCTGTACTTGGCCATGGGATCGGGAAGGATGATGCGCTCGGGCTTAGGGGCGGAAGGTACGTTCCCTATCTCCCTTCTCTTTCTCTCTCGCGTGCACAGATGTCCGGCTCGTGGGCGCCTAAGGCAATGGCGGGGAGAAGGAGGCAGGGAAGGCGATGGCAAGGAGGCAGGAAAGGCAAGTGCGCAGAAAAAGCACCCGACTCCTCACCTTCGCTATTTATACGCGGGAGGCCAACGGACGGATCCGGCAAAACAGGCAAGAGAATCTCCGCATTCAATGCGCCTGTACTCCCCTTCCTCGTATCCCTCCAGGATAAGGCGTTCTGTCCCATCGTCGGGCTCCGCACCGCACTCCGCCCCGCAACGTCCACTGTTGCGCCGAACGGACATCGCCTAAAACGGCGCGCGGCTGGAAACGTTATCTTCGGAGGTAAGGAATCTTGAGGCAGCGAGAGCTGGCCCTCGAAAGAGGGTTCGACAGCTACCCTCAAGTACCCGAGGGCAGAAATGACCTCGGGTTAGGACTTCGGTCCACCCCCAAAATCTCGAGGGGACAAAGGCCAGCTCACGAACGGGCTCGATAGCCCCCCTCGAGTACCCGAGGTCTGAGGAGACCTCGGGTCGTCGACTCCAGTTCGCTCCCCAGCCTCGAGGGGACAAAGGCTGGCCCTCTCGTGGGGTTCGACAGTCTCCCTCGAGAGCCCCAGCCCAATGGGCAGAAACACAGGTATGTCCCAAAGTTCAATATAATTACCCATTCTTCCCCCTCGGCGTTCCACAAGGCAGGACTCCTCCTTCTGAGGATAGCGTCGGATGACGAACCATCCGTCAAATCTTGAGGGAGCGAAGGCTGGCCCTTACATAAGGTTCGAAAGCCGCCCTCGAGTACCTGAGGTCAGGAAGGACCATGGTTAACGGACTCAGGTCCACCCCTAAATCTTGAGGGAGCGAAGGCTGGCTCCACGAATGGAGTTCAACAGCCGCCCTCGAGTACGCGAGTCAGGGATGTCCCGGGGGGCCAGGCGCGTGCCCCTAGCTCGAGAACGAACTCTCGAGGTCCCCTGGGACATATCCGAGGCATAACCAAGGAGTACCTAAGGATCCCTACGCTGGGAGGCATCGAGCCACCAACTCCTATCGAATGGGGTTGGCACCTTGGTAATCCATATGGTCGTGCTTAGTAAGCCATATGGTCTTACTTAAATGAGAACGCCTCCGGGCCACCAGTCGACCCCTATCGAATGGGGCACGAGTTCTCACTCGGATTTTTACCCGTACTAGGCACCATTTCTAATGGACTCATGCCCGAGAACAGCTCACCGAGGACTTCGGGCTTGTCCTAACGAGGATAGCACGATGCTCTTCACCCCACAATCCGAACGCAAGGATCCATGGGAAGGATGCTATGAGGTAGTGAAGGCCTAGCCATTCGAGGGCTCGAGGGCCCGACTACGCACGGCACCCCTCGACGAAAGAGGGTCGAAAAACTCGTGACCTGGCAGACAGAGTCGACCTCTCGGGCGGGGCGCTCTGACTCCAGTTGTGCTCGAGGGAGCGAAGGCTGGCCCTCGGTAGGGTGCGACAGCCGCCCTCAAACACTTCTCTTTTCAGGGAAAGGAACGAAATCTACCCCTCGATAGGGCTCCACATCTCCAGGTATCCTTAAATCCCCTTGATACAACACATCATAGCCCCCAGAGAAGTTCTTAATCACTCCTCTGGGGCTACCCCCGCGGGGTGCGCTCGCGCGCACCCCACGGAGAATCGAACCTCTCGCTAGCCCTATAGGTCAAGGACAAAACCTTCGGGTAATCCTTATTCCCTCCGAGAAAACATATATCATAGCCCCCAGAGGAGTTCTCAACCACTCCTCTGGGGCCTCGGGGGCTACTGTCGGGTACGAAGGTAAGGGGTACCCTAAACCCTTCGATAAATTAACGCTAAACATATCAACCATTTTTAAGACAGGGACCAGCCCACTACTCAAGTCAGTAAGGAAAAAGCCCATCACATGAAGGCCCCATGCACCGGCTACGGCAACGAGTCACGGCTCGGCCCACTCGACGCCGAATGACGGACGAGGGGTCGAACGAATGACCCCTGGCCTCCACCTCGACGTCAAATGATGGACCGAGGGTCGAACGAACGACCCCCCGGTTCCCACCTCGACGCCGAATGACGGACGAGGGGTCGAACGAACAACCCTCGGCCTCCACCTCGACATCAAATGACGGACCGAGGGTCGTTCGAACGAACCCCCCGGCTCCTACCCTCGACACCGGGCGACGGACGAGGGGTCGAACGAACGACCCCCCCGCACCGGAGGCTCGATCAACCCAACTGCTCCCGGCATGGGTTAAAGTAAATCTGCCTAACGCCATGGGCGCCCGCGTCCTCGGTCAAATCAAATCCAACAACTCTCCATCATATCCCCGATTCCCGTCAACTGTGCGGCTACTGTCACCACGACACGAGTACGGACTCCAACAACACCCCTCGGAAAGTGAACAGTGCAGCCCTCGACAACAACTTCGGGGATACGGCGGTGCCACGTAGGGCTCGGCCCCTCCTTGACCGAGGGGCTCGACCCCTCCCTCCAACAACTCCAGTATGGGCCCGTCCCATCCGCCCCGTCTCGCTTCAGCTGTGGGATTCACGCCCGTCTGCGGAAGCTGTGCCGCGACGTGCCGCGGCGACTTCTACTGCCACCACGACCCAGAGCGTCAGAAGGACGGGAAGGCCATACCGCCACAGTGCTTGACGTCGGCACTATGCCCCGGACACGCCGCCCATGCTTCACAGTTAGGATCCTCTGATTCTATCTTTTATCGCAATTTACCTTTTACTGCATTAGCTGTAGTTGTCAACGACTTCTTTCAAGCTTCGACGGGCTGCATCACCTTGATCTCCATCAAATCCTTGCAAGTTCCGCGTGGGAGTACCTCTGAGCCTTGGCATCCGGGTGCATCGCTGTTGCCTCGTTCAGCTCTGCTCTAGTTATCCTGATCAAGCCTCAATCCCAGCATCTGGGCGCATCGCCATTGTCTGGATTGGATCTTGTTCTAGTTACCTTTGATCAATCTGAGCTTTGACATCTGGGCGCATTGCCATTGTCTCATTCAGTTTTGTTCTAGTTATCGTCCTTGTCGATTAACTGGTCAAATCGACTGGCACGCCTCCGGAATACTGAGCTTTGGGTAATAGCCCGAGGTGTTCGCAGATCCTGACGCTTTTTGTGTCAACACCCTCCAACAACTCCAGTATGGGCCAGTCCCATCCGCCCTGTCTCGCTTCAGCTGTGGGATTCGCGTGTTAGGAATATGCCCTAGAGCTAATCATGAAGATGATTATATTCCGATTGTATCCATGATTAATAAAGTGTTCTTTGAATATCCATTATAGACAACTAGTATTGATTGAAAATTATGTGAATTGTTTGTGGAACTCAATTACCTGAATGGTTATTCTAAAAGTTGTCCCTGGTCGACATTCTTGTAAGAGCACACTTGAATATTAGACCAGCACATGTATTAGTTGATGGCTATGTTTCACAAGTCATAGACATGGAGATGTCAAACTAATAATGTGGGCACATGTGAGACATGTAGGCTGGACTGACCCAACAAGAGAAAGTCTCTATTCATGTCATGTACGTTATGTCCTTAGACCTGAGATTGTGGTATGTACTTAAGATGTGAAACGAATCTACTTAGGGACTATCAAACGCTACTCCGTCATTGGGTAGTTATAAAGGTGGTCATTGGATGGTCGGGAAACATGCTATGAGACATAGACAATCAAGATGGAATTTCCCCTCTCTTCGTGAGAGAGATATCACTGGATCACTCATGTGATTGGATCAACAAATGCATGGCCATGCTTGGGTTAAGTGTTAACCCACGAGTTGAACCATATATCGAGTGGCGAAGGGAATAACTTGTACATAGTCATAGTGGTTCGTCTGATATGATCATAGCGTATGCATAGGAGTTGACACGCCTTGCTAGAGGCCGCTATCAACTATTGGTCGAGTAAGAGTACTTGGGCCATGTCTATGTATGCGTGAGCCCATAGGGTCGCACGCTTAAAGGGCTGGAAGCCTAATTCGGGTTGGACCCGAATTAGACTAGGTTTAGGGTTACTAATGGGCCTCCAACATGGGAGCTCGTCAGGACACCTATATAAGCAAGGGGTGGGCGCGGGGCGAGATTGATCCACGCCTTTTGGCAGCCGCCGTCGCCTCCCCACGCTCACGCCTTTTGCTCCTCGCGGACCTAGCAGTCCGGAGGCGCAACGCTTCCTCCCTGTACGTGTGGGATTCCTCGGAGGTGCTGCATCTGGAGCACAAGGACGAACCGCGCGAAGGGGACGTTGAGACAGACGACCACGCAACTGCACTGCCTGCTGCGACGCGCACGACTACATCAAGTCGTCTTTCGCTGCACCTGCGCGTCTAGTGGTAATCTCGTAACCTGTAACTAGCAGTAGATCCTGGTTTATGAGGTCGAAAAGTTTTGTTTTCCGGCTAGCGTAGCAACCTCGTATTCCTTCAGTGGTATCAGAGCCGTTACTGCCTCGTTATAGGTTCAGATCTTAGCATATGGTGATATGTGGATCTTATGTTGAATCTCAGACTTTGGTTCATGTCTTGCTGCGATGGTATTGCATCGACCTACTCGTACTGGTCGGAATTCCGCCATCCGAGTTAACAGATACAAGTAAATCCAGTCAGGGCGAGTTGGAGATCAATTAGATTGATCGAATTGAAACCTAGGTCAGAAGCCGGGCGCATGTGATGCGCGTCGGGAGTAGATGCGATCTATGTAATCCCAGTCTGATGAGATCAGTCCGATGAGATTTTCATAGTGATTCCATAGATGCGATACCTCGTATTCCTACAGCGGGACCGCCGTTGCTATCTGCTATAGCGCCTAGAATTGTTCTACGCCTAACTTGTTTTTGCAGGAGTTGATGTGGTTGGTATGGCCTATGAGATTGTATGTAATTTTCATGCCCTGCGTGACATGTAAGCAACACGGCTGGAGCCATATGTGTTGTCTTTTGATGTATTGGCCTGCGTGCCATCTTGTGATCTTGCGACTATGTAATTAGTATAGCTTGCGGTAAGATAGTTCTTGGAGGACTTATCACAAGAAGGATGTCACACGTGGATCATGGAGATGAAGATCACCATGATGGGCAAGATGATGGAGATGGAGATCACCATTATTTAAAGGGCCATACCAAGTCACTATGTGTGAATGTGATTCTCATTTTATTCTACTTTTGTTGTTCGCTATTATGTTTTGTCTACATGAATATGATAGTAAAGTAGAATGATCCCTCAGCAATGTTTAAGTTGAATGCTTCCCCAAACCTTGCACTGTCACGTGTCTTGTACGATTGGTGGTGGGTCTATGAAATTAGGGTGCCACTGATTTTCCTTGACTAGACAGGTTTATGTCGGACACTTACAAGCAGAAGGTTTGGTTACTTGAACAAGGTTATCCTAACGGTTAGGGACCTTCAAGCATGGGGAGGTTGAGCGTAGCATAGAGATGCTGCCCAACAACAAGAGTCATATGTGATATGATTAGCAAAGTGTTGCTTACCGATCTACCATGTCTTCTAGCGGTGATGCTAAAGCTCACTAGTTGACTTGTTAGTTGTGGGTCTTGAATCACTAAGTATCAATTGAGGGATATTGATTTTAGTGGGAGTATGTTTTATTTTGATATAACTTACTCCTTCATGGATACATTGTCTTAGTATTTTGCATTACTTTTGTTGTAGATGGCTCCCAGTAATCAACCATTTACTTTGCGATCAATTCTTGAGAAAGATAAGTTAAATGGAACAAATTATGCGGATTGGATCCGCAACTTGAGAATTGTTCTCAAGGCTGAGAAAAAGGAAGATATTCTAGACACCCCATTACCAGATGAACCTGATGATAATGCACCTACTGCAGAGAAAACCGCTTACAAGAAAGCATGTGATGCTGATCTTGAAGTGAGTTGCCTCATGCTTGCTTGTATGGAACCTGATCTACAGATGCAGTTCAACAACAATCATTCAGCGAACGATATGATCGTGGCGCTTGAAGATATGTTCCAAACTCAAGCGCGGACTGAAAGGTTCAATGTCTCTAAGGCGCTTGCAGAAACCAAGCTGGCTGAGGGCGCACCTGTAGGGCCACATGTAATCAAGATGGTTGGTTACACTCAGAGGTTGGAGAAGCTAGGCTTCGCAATTGGCCAAGAGTTGGCAACTGATTTCATTCTTGCGTCTCTTCCGCCCAGTTATGGAAACTTCATCTCGAACTACCATATGTATGGGGCGGAGAAGGGCTTGAATGAATTGTGTGGCATACTTAAAATAGCAGAAGCTGATATCAAGAAGGCAGCAGGCAGTAGCCATGTGATGGCGGTCCAAAACAAGCCTAACTTTAAAAGGAGGGCTGGGTGGAAGAAGAAGGCGAAGGCTAAAGATGAGATCTCTAAGCCAAACCCTCCTCCTGCCAATGGACCAGCTGCTGAAGCAATATGCTTTCATTGTAAGGGGAAAGGTCACTGGAAGAGAAACTGCAAGCTGTACTTGGAGTCCTTAAAGAAGGATGGCGGTAGTAAAGGTACTCCCGCTGCTTGTACACTTGTCGTTTATGTTACAGATATTTTTCTCGCTGATTCTTACATTAACTCCTGGGTATTTGATACCGGATCGGTTGCTCATATTTGCAATACGATGCAGGGAATGGTAAGAAGTAGAAGCACGAGAAGAGGCGAAGTTGATTTCCGCGTGGGCAACAATGCAAGAGTTATTGCGTTAAGCGTTGGGACGATGCAACTTCACCTCCCGTCAGGATTTATCATGGAGTTGAATAATTGTTATTTCGTTCCTAGTTTAAGTCGAAACATTGTGTCACCTTCATGTTTGATGAAGGATGGTTATTCATTTGCGAGTAAAGACAATGGTTGTGTGATCTCAAAGAATGACATGTTTGTGGCTTTTGCATCCATTGTGAATGGATTGTTTATTTTAAATCTTGATGATACACCTATCTGTAATGTTAATGCTAAAAGGCCTCGGCTTAATGAGTTAAGTTCTATATATATGTGGCATTGTCGTTTGGGTCATATAAGTGAGAATCGCATGCAGAGGCTCCATGATGATGGTCTTCTAGCTTCGTTTGATTTTGAATCATATGAGACATGTGAGGCTTGCCTACTAGGCAAGATGACCAAGGCGCCATTCAAAGGATTTCCTGAGAGGGCGTCTGACTTGTTGGAACTCGTACATACTGATGTATGTGGACCAATGAGCACGACAACAAGAGGTGGATTTCAATACTTCATAACTTTTACTGATGACTTTAGTAGATATGGATATGTCTACCTAATGAAGCATAAGTCTGAAACATTTGAAAAGTTCAAAGAATTTCAGAATGAAGTAGAGAATCAACGTGGCAAGAAAATTAAAGCCTTGCGATCTGATCGAGGAGGCGAATATTTGAGCCATGATTTTAGCAATCATCTAAAGAGTTGCGGAATTGTTCCACAGCTTACGCCACCTGGAACGCTTCAGAGAAACGGCGTGTCCGAGCGACATAATCGGACTTTGTTGGACATGGTTTGGTCTATGATGAGCCAGTCAGACCTACCACTCTCATTTTGGGGATACGCTCTAGAAACAGCCGCTTTCACATTGAATAAGGTACTGTCTAAGTCCATAGTCAAGACACCATATGAGATATGGACCGGTAAGAGTCCTAGTTTGTCTTTTCTAAAGATTTGGGGTTGTGAAGTTTATGTCAAACGACTTATGTCAAATAAACTTACACCCAAGTCGGACAAATGCTTTTTCGTGGGTTATCCAAAGGAAACTTTAGGGTATTACTTCTACAACCGATCAGAGGGCAAAGTGTTTGTTGCTCGGAATGGTGTTTTCTTAGAGAAAGAGTTTCTCAACAAAGAGAAAAGTGCTGAGAAGGTGTATCTTGAAGAAGTTCAAGATGAGCCAATAGGAGATAACTCTACGAGTGATGCTAATGTAGCAGAACAAGTTGAGATACCTGTGGCAAGAGAAACACCACCACAACCACGAAGGTCAGCAAGAATCCGTGAGGCACGTGGGGAAGTGTTGTTGTTAGACGATGACGAACCTGCAACGTACGCGGAAGCAATGATGGACCCAGATTCCGAGAAATGGCAAAGTGCCATGAGATCCGAGATAGATTCCATGGGAGACAATCAAGTTTGGAACTTGGTTGACCCGCCTGATGGGGTTAAACCTATTGAGTGCAAATAGGTCTATAAAAAGAAAAAGGATATGGATGGAAACATTCACGTCTATAAAGCTCGACTTGTTGCAAAGGGTTTTCGGCAAGTTCAAGGAGTTGACTACGACGAGACATTCTCGCGGGTAGCGATGCTTAAATCTATCCGGATCATTCTAGCAATTGCTGCTTATTTCGATTATGAGATTTGGCAGATGGATGTTAAAACAGCCTTTCTAAATGGAAATTTAGTGGAGGACGTGTATATGATACAGCCCGAAGGTTTTATTGATCCTAATAATGCTGGAAAAATATGCAAGCTACAGAAATCCATTTATGGGTTGAAGCAAGCATCTCGGAGTTGGAACATTCGTTTTAATGAAGTGATCAAAGGGTTTGAATTTCGTCAAAATGAAGAAGAACCTTGTGTTTACAAGAAGGAAAGTGGAAGCGCTGTTGTATTTCTAATCTTGTATGTGGATGACATACTATTGATTGGGAATGACATTCCTATGTTGCAATCTGTAAAGACTTCACTGAATAATAGTTTTTCTATGAAGGATTTAGGAGAAGCAACATACATTTTGGGCATCAAAATCTATAGAGATAGATCAAAGAGGCTTATAGGATTAAGTCAAGAGACATACATTGACAAGGTGTTGAAACGGTTCAACATGGAACAATCCAAGAAAGGGTTCTTGCCTATGTCACATGGTATACGTTTCAGCGAGAAGCAGTGTCCTTCAACAGCTGATGAGCGGAAACGAATGAGTAAGGTTCCATACGCTTCGGCAGTTGGTTCCATCATGTACACCATGATATGTACTCACCCAGATGTCTCATATGCTCTAAGTGTTGCGAGCAGGTACTAAGCCAATCTAGGTGAGAGTCACTGGACGCTTGTTAAAAACATTCTTAAGTACTTGAGAAGGACTAAAGATGTGTTCCTAATCTATGGAGGTAATGAGGAGCTCGTTGTAAATGGTTACACCGATGCTAGCTTCCAAACTGACATAGATGATTCACAGTCTCAAGATGAGATCAAAATGTGCAAAATACATACGGATTTGAATGTTGCAGATCCTTTGACAAAGGCTCTTCCACAGCCTAAGCATGAGGCACACTTGAGGTCTATGGGGATTAGACATCTAAGAGATTAACTCTAGTGCAAGTGGGAGACTGTTAGGAATATGCCCTAGAGCTAATCATGAAGATGATTATATTCCGATTGTATCCATGATTAATAAAGTGTTCTTTGAATATCCATTATAGACAACTAGTATTGATTGACAATTATATAAATTGTTTGTGGAACTCAATTACCTGAATGGTTATTCTAAAAGTTGTCCCTGGTCGACATTCTTGTAAGAGCACACTTGAATATTAGACCAGCACATGTATTAGTTGATGGCTATGTTTCACAAGTCATAGACATGGAGATGTCAAACTAATAATGTGGGCACATGTGAGACATGTAGGCTGGACTGACCCAACAAGAGAAAGTCTCTATTCATGTCATGTACGTTATGTCCTTAGACCTGAGATTGTGGTATGTACTTAAGATGTGAAACGATCTACTTAGGGACTATCAAACGCTACTCCGTCATTGGGTAGTTATAAAGGTGGTCATTGGATGGTCGGGAAACATGCTATGAGACATAGACAATCAAGATGGAATTTCCCCTCTCTTCGTGAGAGAGATATCACTGGATCACTCATGTGATTGGATCAACAAATGCATGGCCATGCTTGGGTTAAGTGTTAACCCACGAGTTGAACCATATATCGAGTGGCGAAGGGAATAACTTGTACATAGTCATAGTGGTTCGTCTGATATGATCATAGCGTATGCATAGGAGTTGACACGCCTTGCTAGAGGCCGCTATCAACTATTGGTCGAGTAAGAGTACTTGGGCCATGTCTATGTATGCGTGAGCCCATAGGGTCGCACGCTTAAAGGGCTGGAAGCCTAATTCGGGTTGGACCCGAATTAGACTAGGTTTAGGGTTACTAATGGGCCTCCAACATGGGAGCTCGTCAGGACACCTATATAAGCAAGGGGTGGGCGCGGGGCGAGATTGATCCACGCCTTTTGGCAGCTGCCGTCGCCTCCCCACGCTCACGCCTTTTGCTCCTCGCGGACCTAGCAGTCCGGAGGCGCAACGCTTCCTCCCTGTACGTGTGGGATTCCTCGGAGGTGCTGCATCTGGAGCACAAGGACGAACCGCGCGAAGGGGACGTTGAGACGGACGACCACACAACTGCACTGCCTGCTGCGACGCGCACGACTACATCAAGTTATCTTCCGCTGCACCTGCGCGTCTAGTGGTAATCCCGTAACCTGTAACTAGCAGTAGATCCTGGTTTATGAGGTCGAAAAGTTTTGTTTTCCGGCTAGCGTAGCAACCTCGTATTCCATCATCGCGCCCGTCTACGGAAGCTGTGACGCGATGTGCCACAGCGACTTCTACTGCCACCAAGACCCAGAGCGCCAGAAGGACGGGAAGGCCATACCGCCACAGTGCTCGACGCCGGCACTATGCCCCAGACACGCCGCCCATGCTACACAGTTAGGATCCTGTACCCTCGGGCCTCCCCTTGGTCTATAAAAGGGGACGCCGAGGTAGAAGGAAAGGGATCGATCGATCGATCTCTGGACTCGGATCTCTGGCTAGATCCTAATTTCTCCGACTTGAGACTTCAGTTCAGACCCTCACACTACACACACACTCCGCTGCTCGATCGACCCCTCGAGCATCCAACCAGCAGCCTAGGGCAGCACTGCTAGCCTTGGGCCGCAGCTCACTCTGAGCAGACCCGTGTAACACAGCTTGTACCCCCCTGTACGAGTACGTTTGGGTGCGAGATAATACAAGTCATCCTCCCCCGCTGGACGTAGGGCATTCTTCGCCCGAACCAGGATAAACCTTGTGTCCATCTTACATCACATCTGAGAGAGGGAGCACACGATATACAAATTTACTAGTTGGTGGCCTTGACTCCGGGTCATAACACCGACAATAATCTTATGATCGACGCATTTTAACTTCTTCTTTTTCAGGCCCAAGATTCCCTAGATAGCCTATTTTCCTTCGGCATCAACCCTCTAGAGGACGAACACCCAGAAGGCATTGCTCCAGCAGACAGTCTGTTCTCCTTTACTGTTAACATCCCTGATGAGGATGAGGACGAAGAAAATTTTGCTCCAACTCTATCGGCAGAGATCAAATCCAAGCTCGAAGCACTGCTCTCCCTACTGCAACAAGATACATCCCAGCTCGTCTAGGATTCGACTACAGCAAGGACAACTTTCAAAGATATCCAAGGCCAACTCTCTGCCGATACAGAAGAGATCCTCCTCCAAGCAGTATTTCTGGAAAGTAAACAACTCCAATACCAAAAGCTTTCCCGTCGCATAGCCGATAGGAATGCTCAATCCAAGCTTACAGAAGAAATGCTCAAGCACAAGCACGTTGCCGATGAGAGGCATAAAGATATTGGTCAAGCAGAAGCTTCTGGCATTAATCTTGACCAAGAATTCATTCAGTTATCGGCAAAGAAAGAAGAGCTGCAGGCCGAGTTAAGAAAAGTTGAAGAAGCCTTGAACGCAGTCAACCAAAAGAAAGCCCAACTGCCCGACACTATCAAAGCCCTACGTCAAGAAAGGGATAGCTACGCCCGACAAGCCATCGCTCTGAAGAGAAAAATCAGGTCGGTCGAAGGGACTGCCGATGCCGATGCCAAGGAGATGGAGGAAATAGAGCAAATTCGCCTGCGTGCGATATCAGCCATTCAATCCTTGTTGTAATTTATTGTATCGGCCATCGTAACATTGATACTTGACTTGGCTTTGTAATATAATGTCAGTACGTTTTTACCGATATATTATAACTTCTCTCATCGGCATTCAAACGAGTACTCTATGCGTCTACACAAATACTAGGGTAATATTTCTTCAAGTATTTACCGTTGACTGCCCTGGAAAATGCAACTCCCTCGAGAGTTTCCAAAATATAGGCATTGCCAGAAGCAGACTGTTTTATCTGATAAGGACCTTCCCAATTAGGAGACCATTTTCCAAACTTAGAACTTTTAGTCCCAATTGGTAAAATAAACTTCCATACCAGATCGCCATCGGTAAATTGCTTCGCCTTTACCTTTTTATCATACCATCTGGCAACCCTCTTCTTATTCTCCTCAATCCTGATCAATGCCCTCAACCGATGACCTGCTAAGTCCTCTAACTCATCTTTCATCAGAGTAGCATAATCATCGACCGTCAATTGATCTTGAAAAGATAATCGCTTAGAGCTAGTTTTAATTTCCCAAGGTAGGACAACATCGTGTCCATAGACCAACTGATACGGTGAGACTTTGGTTGCACCATGACAAGCCATCCGATATGAGCATAAGGCTTCATTTAACACCACATGCCACCTTCTAGGGTTTTCTTCAATCTTGCATTTTATAAGCTTGATAACTCCCTTATTAGTCGCTTTAGCCTGACCGTTAGCCTAGGCATAATAAGGAGAAGAGTTTAACACCTTGAACCCCATACTAGCAGTAAATTCATCAAACTCTCCCGATGTGAACATGGTTCCTTGATCGGTAGTAATAGTTTGAGGAACACCGAATCGGTAAACAATGTGTTCTTTAACAAAATCCACCATGTTTGCCGATGTCACCTTCTTCAAAGGAATCGCCTCAACCCATTTAGTGAAGTAATCGGTAGCGACAAGTATAAACTTATGCCCCTTACTCGATGGTGGATAAATCTGGCCGATGAGATCAATAGCCCATCCTCTGAACGGCCAAGGCTTGATTATAGGATTCATTGTCGATGCAGGTGCCCTCTGTACGTTACCAAACTTCTGACAATCCTGGCATCCCTTAAAATAGTTGAAGCAATCCTCAAGAATTGTCGGCCAATAATATCTATTTCGCCTGATCATCCACTTCATCTTGAATGCCGATTGATGTGCTCCACACACACCCTCATGGATTTCGCCTATCAACTCTTTTGATTCCTCTTTACCAAGGCATCTGAGCAAGACTCCATCAATCGTCCGATAATACAATTCATCGTCAAGGAGCACATACTTGGTGCCTTGGAACCTTAGACGCCTTTCAACCTTCTTAGACGGGTTCCTTAAGTAATCGGCAATTTTACTTTTCCAGTCATCGGTAACCATTACCGATGTCATGACTTCTTGAATCGGCTGATATCCTGAAGCATTCTGTGCTAACCGATTGGCCTCTTCGTTATGCAATCTAGGAATATGCTCAAGGTGGTACTCTTTGAATTCTTTTAATAACTGTAGGCACCTTTCATGGGCTGCAATTAAAGCTTCACTTCGGCATTCATATGTCCCAATCAATTGGTTAATCACCAACATAGAATCACCGAAGATTTCAACAGCATCGGCACGTACCTCCCTGAGTAATTCCAACCCCTTTAGCAGAGCCTGGTACTCAGCCTGATTATTTGTTGAAGTAGCAACAATCGGCAACGAAATTTCATACTTCCGTCCTCGGGGTGAAATTGAGAGAATACAGATACCTGCTCCGTCCTTAGACGTAGACCCATCAAAGAATAAAGTCCAAGGAGCAATCTCCACAGAGCTTACCACATTGCAATGCTGAGTAACAAAATCGGCCATCACTTGACCTTTAACTGCCTTAGCCGATTCATACCTTAAATCAAACTCTGAAAGTGCCAGAATCCATTTGTCGATTCTTCCACTTAATATCGGCATCGACAGCATATACTTAACCACATCATCTTTGCAGATAAGAGTGCATTCAGCCGACAACAAATAATGCCTCAATTTTATGCAAGAGAAATATAAACATAAGCATAATCTCTCTATGGCCGAATACCTGGTTTCAGCATCCACCAACCTTCTGCTCAGATAATATATCACACGTTCCCCCCCTTCAAATTCTTGAATCAATGCTGATCCGATAGCGCCGTCATCGGTAGACAAATACAACCTGAAACGCTTCCCGTGTTGAGGTGGAACCAAGACTGGAGGGTTTAACAGATATTTTTTGATCTCCTCCAAGGCTAACTGCTGTTCTTCTTTCCATCTGAACTCTTGATCGGCTTTCAGCTTTAACAATGGACTAAAAGATTTAATCTTACCAGACAAGTTAGATATAAATCTTCTAATGAAATTAATCTTGCCGATCAAAGATTGCAGCTCAGTCTTGTTTGCAGGAGCAACCACCTTGTTAATTGCATCAATGGATTTCTTGCCGATCTCGATGCCTCTTTGATGCACCATGAAACCCAGAAATTGACCTGCCAATACACCAAACGCACACTTGTTAGGATTCATCTTCAGCCTATACTCCCTTGTGCATTCCAATATTTTTCGCAAATCGGCAAGATGCTTCCCAAAATCTCCAGACTTAACCACTACGTCATCAATATAGATTTCAACTATCGTGCCGATATACTTATGAAAGATGAAATTCATTGCTCTCTGATAAGTAGCACTGGCATTCTTCAAGCCAAAAGTCATGACCACCCATTCAAATAAACCAACATGACCTGGACATCTGAAAGCAGTTTTGGATATGTCTTCTTCAGCCATGAATATTTGATTGTATCCAGCATTGCCATCCATGAAGCTAATGATTTGATGTCCGACAGCAGCATCAACCAGCAGATCGGCAACGGGCATCGGGTAGCCATCCATCGGCGTAGCCTTGTTAAGATTCCTGAAATCAATACAAACATGAAATTTTCCATTTTTCTTATATACAAGAACCACATTAGAAATCCATTCGGCATATCGGCATTGCCAAATAAATCCAGCTTCAATTAATTTTGTAATCTCATCCTTAATGTCAGGTAAAGTATTAGGGTTGCATCGACGTGCAGGTTGCCGATGTGGTTGGAAACCAGACTTAATAGGTAACCGATGTTCGACTATCGATCGGTCTAAACCAGGCATCTCCGTATAATCCCAAGCAAAACAATCTTTGTATTCCTTTAATAAATCAGTCAACTGCTATTTACATTGGGAATCTAACTTAGTACTAATAAAAGTAGGCCTATGTTTACTACCATCGCCGATGTCTATCTCGAGTAAATCATCGGCGGACGTGAAGCCCTGTCCCAGTTTTCCATCATCAGCGAAACCGATCCATTAAAACTCTTCTTCAGGACCGACTGCTTGGATCGGTTTAATGCTATAATCTGCAACTTTGAGGAATTCTTTGTCCCAAGCTTCACCGGATATGCACCTGGTCTGCTCGTAAGTTTCCGATTCTGCTGATGCAACAGTAGATGGGGCTTCACTTCGGACGACTTCAATTCCGTCCCCGATCCACTGCACAAGACTCTGATGCATAGTAGAAGGGACACAACAATTGGCATGGATCCAATCCCTTCTGAGGAGCAAGTTGTAAGTGTCTTTACCACTGATTACAAAAAATGTTGTCGGCAAAGTTTTGCTACCGATGGTTAAGTCAACACATACGGCTCCCATAGCTGTCGACACATTGCTTTCAAAGTCCTTGAGCTTCATGTCCGTTTTGACTAAATCTTGGTCGCCCTTTCCAAGCTTCCTGAACATGACATATGGCATTATGTTTATCGATGCGCCACCATCCACCAACATCTTGGTCACGGGCTGCCCATCCACTTTGCCTTTAATGAACAAAGCCCTTAGGTGCTGCCTTTCATCATCGGCAGGCTTTTCGAAGATAGCCGCCATCGAATCCAACACCAGTTGTGCCATCTCTGCAGTTTCTTCATCATCGCTGACAGGCGCCATGAACTCCATCGACAATATGACGACCATATTGATTTCTGTCGATGGCTCCCTGTCTTTGCGTTTCGGCCTCCACTGCTTTTCCCTTGAAGGAGTTTCACTGTCATATAGGTCGCCTTGGCGTTCGCGCTGGATTCTCCTCTTCTGAGTCTTTGTTAGACCCTTAGGGCACCATTGGGGAAGTTTAGTTTTTCAGATAGGCTGGTGCGGCCTTCCATTGCTGGTATTGGCACCACTCCTGATGTTTGGATCTCTGGAGAGTATTTCTTCATCAGGCGCTCTTGCGTTGGCCATTTCCTCAAGCTCCTCTTGATCGACACGTCTGCCAAGCCTGTTATGGGCACTAAGCTTGCCCCCCAGTCGGTCACGCGCCGACCTCTTCTCTCTGAGTGGCTTGGCGTACCTGGATGCCCGATCATCAAAACAAGGTTTCTTACCTGACCGATCGGCGGTGTAGTACCCATTGCATTCGGGACAATTATCGGCAGTAGGCAGCTTGATGCCTTCTTCCCAACAGTGAACGAAGAAGGGACACTTCCAGTGGTCCTTATGCCGAAGCCATTCCTGGTTCTCTTCTTCTTCTTGCCGATATCGCTCTTCACATGATTGTCAATAGTCTCTCCTTGGCTGCTTATGCGTGATTATAACACCAGGAGCCCTATTGGCATTGCTACCTTCATCGACAACTCTCTTGCCTTTTCTGTCATCGGCAAATCTCCTTTCATCGTGCTCAATTACTTGATGGTTGGGGTCTACCGATGCACTCTTCCTGGCAACTTCCGATGTTAGCACTTTGGTTTTTCCACTGGTTTCCACCATATTATTTGGAAACGGGTACTAATCAATCTTCATCGGTTTCTGGACTTTAGAATTTTCAAATTTGATGCGTCCAGATTCAATCTCTGACTGCAATTGCTGCCTGAATACCTTGCAGTCATTGGTACTGTGAGAAGTCGCATTATGCCATTTACAGTACCTGATTCTCTTGAGCTCTTCGGCCGACGGAATTACTTGGTTGGGCGCCAGCTTGATTCGCCCTTCTTGAAGTAATAAGTCAAACATCCTATCGGTCTTGGTGATGTCAAAGGTGAACCTTTCGGTTTCTTTCTGGCCAAACGGACAAGACACAGATTTCTTATCCTTCATCCATTCAGCCGCACCGATGCTTAGCTCTTCATCTGACCCAGAATCTTCTTCTTGCCCAATGAAGGTCACCTTCTTGTTCCCAGTCTTCCTGGGTTCAAAGGTTTTGATATCTTGATCGGCAATCCTTTGCACCAGATGACTTAGGCTTTTAAATTCTTGAGACGCGTACTTGTCCTTGATGTGCGGCAGTAATCCTTGGAAGGCCAAATCTGCCAGTTGCCGATCATCAAGTACCAGGCTGTAGCACTTGATCTTCACGTCCCGCAGCCTCTGAACAAAGTTCTCTACCGATTCGTCATTGCGTTGCCTCAATTTGACCAAATCGGTAAGCTTCTTTTCATGTATGCCAGTGAAGAAGTATTTGTGAAACTGCCTCTCTAGATCGGCCCATGTGATTACAGAGTTTGGAGGCAATGATATAAACCATGTGAATGCCGATCCAGACAATGATGATGAAAACAATCTCACCCTGAGTTCTTCTCTGCTGGCAGCTTCTCCGCACTGGATAATGAAGCGGTTGATGTGCTCCATTGTTGATGTGTTGTTTTGGCCAGAGAACTTGGTAAAATCAGGCACTTTGTACCGATTTGGGAGAGGAATCAAGTCATATGCTGGAGGATACGAAGTCCGATAAGAATATGTATTGACTTTGGGTTTAATGCCGAATTGTTCGTTCATAACTTCGGCGATCTTATCGGTCCAATATGCATCCTGATCTTGCCGACTCATTGGCTGGTTGTTGACTGGTGGAGCCGGCTGATGCGCCTCTTGAAGATGATGCGGAGTAGTCACAGGCGCAGCACCAGTCATCTGAACACTATGCATCGGTTGATTTACCAATGGATAGTTTTGCACACTTAGCAGATTAGGTTGAGTCATCGTATTCGTCGGTTGCTGTACCGATGGTCCGCTCTGAGTGTTTGCTGGGCCTCCATAATGATACATTGACACACCAGGTTGTTGAGCTGGCGGCTGGTTAGCCCATCCAGGATTATAAATCATCGGCATATGACTTACCGATGGCTGATAGCTAACTGGAGCGTGTTGCTCATGTATCCTGGAGCAATCAATCATCAGATTACCTTGGGGAACTAGCAGTCCGACTTGAGGATTTGCAACCATAGGTTGGCTTCCAGCTGCTGTAGCGTGTTGCATCGGCATAGGGCTTGCCGATGGTGGCATCAGAGGTATTTTAGGAATCACTTGAAAATTTGGAGGCATAGGGCTTGCCGATGGTGACTTCCAAGCTGAGCTATCTCCCTGCACCAGATTAGAACCAACAGATAGATTTGGAGGCATACCGTATCCCTACCAGTTAGTGGGAGCTGATTGACTCTGGATAGCAGGTCCTGAAATTGCCGACGCCACTAGATCTGCATTGAGCTTGGTGACGTTGCCAGGGTTCGGCCTTGGTGGTGTAACCACATCGGCAGACGGTTCCACAGGAGTGGAAGACGCCATTGGGGCTGCCGATGGGTTTATAGATGCCGACCCAGGTTGATGATACGCTGGACCAACATATTGAGGCGCATGTCCTTCTTTGAATGATTGCATGACAGCATTGTACACAATATTGGACAACACGCTGGAGTGGTTAATTAATGCTTGATTTAAAGCAGAATTAACCATCTCTTGTAGCTTACCAGGATTGGCGTCATACGTGACCTGCCGTGGCAACGGCGGATCTTTCTTCTGGATTGCTTCGCCGCTCCTGCTTAGGCTGGATATAATTGCTTATATTCCTCCATGGCCCGCTCCATGGCCAGCCTCTGATCTTCCTTTAGATCGGCCTCAGAGACTTCAATGACGTTCCTCTGGTTAACATCGGCGTTATCACCCATGATAGATGTATAATTTATCTAATCGGGTCCCACTGGGCGTGCCAAAAGACGTGTTGACACAAAAAGCGTCAGGATCTGCGAACACCTCCGGCTTATACCCGAAATTCGATATCTGAGGGCGTGCCAGTCGATTTGACCAGTTAATCGACAAGGACGATAACTAGAACAAAATCTGAGCAGGACAACGGCGATACGCCTGGATGCCAAGACTCAGACTTGATCAGGATAACTAGAGCAGAGCTGAACGAGACAACAGCGATGCGCCCGGATGTCAAAGCTCAGAGGTACTCCCACGCGGAAGTTACAAGGATTTGACGAAGATCAAGATGATGCAGCCCGTCGAAGCTTGAAGAACTCGTAGATAAACTAAAACTAATGCAATAAAGGGTAAATTACGATAAAAGTAGAATAAGAGTAAATTGATTTGTTTTTTATATGATTGGATATCCTTACACGTAGCCGTTGGGCACATATTTATACTCCCGCATGGAGAGTTGTACAGAGACACGACCCGTACCTTTCCTAAAACAAACTCCTAACTTTAAGGAAACTGACTCGTGTAGGAGTCGGACCTAAAATAACAATATTATTTTCCTAAACAAACACGCCTATTTTAAAGGAAAACAAATGACTCGTGCAAGAGTCGGACTCAAACTACCATAATAATACTAGTATAAAGTCTCCAGTTTCCTTATCTTCGCTTCGATGAAAACTTTCCATCAGCAGACCGCTTCAATCCGCTATTTCCTTCTTTCGCCACCAGCCATCTTCTGCTGACGTCAACTGCCACATCACCCTGTGTCCCTCGGCACTCCATGCCTGTTGGCATCATCTCTTCATCGGCAATCGGCATCGGCAACATCGGCAATCGGCCTCTACAGTTCTGGTGACAGCCATTCAACTCCCATCGGCAACGTTCAAAACTTCCAACTTCCATCGGCAACACACTTGACCTTCTTACAGTACATTCCCATCGGCAATACTGACCTATGTCTTCCCGATGCCGATGGAAAACGGCTGCCGATTAACACAAGTCCTAGCTCATTTGACACGTGCCGAAAAACGGTGTCAACAATTACACTTGCCGATATGATGAATTACAATAAGGATTGAATAGTTGATATCGCACGCAGGCGAATTTGCTCTATTTCCTCCATTTCCCTGGCATCATCATCGGCAAACCCTTCAACTGGTTTGATTTTCTTCTTCAGCAGGATAGCTTGTCGGGCGTTTCTGTCTTTTTCTTGTTGCAGAGCCTTGATGGCATCGGGCAATTGAGATTTCTTTTGGCTAGCTGCGTTCAGGGCTTCTTCAACCCTTTTTAGCTCAGTCAGCAACTCTTCCTTCCTTGCCGATAGCTGAACGATCTCTTGCTCAAGATTGGCGCTGGAAGCTTCTACTTGGCTAATGTCCTTGTGCTTCTCATCGGCAACTTGTTTGAACTTAAGCATTTCTTCTTCAAGCGTTGATCGAGCAGTCCTATCGGCTATGCGACGAGAGAGTCTTTGATACTGGAGTTGCTTGCTCTCAAGAAACGCTACCTGGAAAAGTGTTTCTTCTGTATCGGCAGACAAGTAGCCTTGGATGTCTTTAAAGGCTATCTTTACTGAAGTGGAGTCTTGGATGAGAAGGGATGTGTCTTGTTGTAGTAGAGATAGCAGTGTTTCAAGCTTAAGTTTGACATCTGCCGATAAAGCTGGAGCGGAGCTTTCTTCGTCTTCGTCTTCATCGGGAAGGTTGACGGCGAAGGAGAACAAGCTATTTGCTAGAGCAGAGCTTTCTTGGTCCTCGTCTTCGTCAGGGAGGTTGACGCCGAAGGAGAACAAGCTATTGGGAGAGTCTTGGGCCTAAAAAGGAGAGAGTTAAAATGTGCCGATCATAAGTTTATACTGCAAGTTTTTAGATAATCGGCTTACCATTTTGAAGCGGATTTCTTGCCTGGGACTTGGGAAGTCGGCCGGTATGGCCTCATCCTGGAGATCGGCAACGGTTGCCGATGAACACGCTTCCGTAGGAGGAGCGGTCGGTGTTGTTGGTGCTATTGTTGGCGCTGTCTCTGCTGCGGCGGTCGGTTTCTATGGCGGTGATGCCATCCTCTGGTCAGGGATGTTATCTGGTGTAGGTGCTGGTGTCGATGCCGATGTTGCAGCTGGTTCCTGAGGCGCTGGTGTTGTCTCCTGGTCGGAGGTGTCGTTCAGTGGATGATCGAGAATAGACGCCGATGATGGTTCTGTCATTGGTACATCGGCGGGGGTTGGTGATGTAACTGAAGTAGCCTGCCTCAGGTGTTTCTTCTTCGGAGCAGCGGTTGGAGAACCAGCCCGTTTTGGTTGAGAAGTCTGGAGGGCATCGGCAGCAGGACTTGGAGAAGCTTGTACGTCAGGAGCAGCTGCCAATGACCTCGCTGCCTGAAAAATATTTGGTGCAAGTCATGTTAAGTAAAATATTGCCGATGAGCAGTTTGTGATCGGTATAAGTAAAAGTAAAACTTACTGCGAAAGCTCGCACCAAGATGGCAGCAGCAGCCGATGGAGTAGCAACGGTCCTTGCGGGCGTCGGCTTGGGCTTGAGAGTGACCTTAGGTACCCTCTGAGGAATGAAGGCAGCCAGTGTAGGAGCATTGTTGCCGATGATTGATACAGGGCTCATTACTCGGGGATTGGTTTGCCACTCATGCTCATTTTGGAGATTGGATCGTCAGCCTGTTAAACAAAAGAAGATTAGATGCTGATGGAAGTAAATAATAAGAAATACATTGGAATAAAAACTTACTGCATCATCGGGAATGACGTAATCGACGTCAATCAAATGTCGATAGTGGTGTGATGACTTGGCGAACAGTTGGCTTCTCCATTCCTGCCACCAAAATTTGTATTCCTCTGTGATGAAAGATGTTGGTGCCCAAGAGGATAGGTCGATGTCTGATGTATCGGCATCGGGAGGGAGATTGACGACCTTGTTCCAATCCATGGCGCTGGAGATGATTTGTCTTGGTTTTGTCACCTTGGCGTAGCAGAGCTTGATCGGTAATTGGCCGAATGCCAGCTGTCTTGCTGCTGCCGATGGGTAATAGAACTCAAAGGATGGAGGAGCATTCTTCCTAGTTCTGAAAATGTTAACTGGAATAGCTCGGGGAATAATACTGGCCTTCATGATTACTTCATTCTGAGGCACATTCCCATCGGTAAGGTTGAATAGCAAAGGGAATCGGTTGTCTTCATTGATGTAAGGCCACCAAAGCCATTCTGCAGCAGGGATTTCGTTGTAAAGCTTTTGAAAGAATCTGCTAAACTGGTCTACATTGGCATCGGTTCCTGGCAGCACTATGATAGCCTCCCCGAAATTGAGTGGGGGATGAGTTGCCGATTCATCCTCATCAAATACATAATCTTCTGATATGTCCCTTGGAAATTGCTGAGCGAATAAGTCAAATTGAAGGACTTTATACATGTGTGCATTTAACCACATGTTTATGAACCACCAAGGACCTCCAAGATTGCCGATGGACTCGCCCAACAATAGCTTCTTGGACACTTGGTGTAGGATACGGTACACCGATCCAAGGAGGTATCGGCCGAGAGAGAGTCTTGTTCCATCGGCAAGGAGTTCTGCTGCAGGAAGGTACATTGTGGTAGGTCCGACGGTTTTGTCACAGAAGATAAATTTTTCTAGCCACATGTTCAAAAAGATGGTGTGCTCCCTCTAACCTACCGATCCAGTCCTTTGGTATTCCTGGATGTAACTAGTCCAACCGCCGATATTGCGTGTGTTTACCTTATACTCAGCGTTCCTATTGAACAGGGCAGGGGTATCGGCAGATGAGACATCGAGGCCGGTAAGCATGTGCACATCGGAAAGGGTGGGGGTGGCAGGTCCATGTCTGAATAAGGAGTTCATGGTATCGGACCAGAAGTAAGAGGCCGCCATCATCATGTTCTCATTCTTCTCCATATCGGCAATGGAGAGCCTGATGCACTGATCTAGGTTACGCTTTGACCAGTAAACTTGTTGTGTTCTAATTACTCTAAGGTACCAGTTCTTCCATCCTTTGGTGTATTTAGGCCATGAACGGAAAGCATCCTTCAAAACCCTAGGCTAAAACACTCAGATTTGAAGGGGATGCGGTTGGTTTCTGCGTTGATCAAATTGGTGGGATCTGGGTTTCCCATTGGGCCTAAACAGTTGAAGTTGGATTGTTCAATGGGGATTACGACCTTGTTGTACATTTCCTAGGTTTCAGAAAAATAAAAAAAGGGGGAGAAGGGGGAAAAATTACGGAGTTGATGCGGAAAAGAAATTTGCAGGAAATAAAGTGAGAAGGAAGCAGGTTTAGTTTGGGAACTTCAAAGTTGATCGCCATTGGTGCTGTTCGTGCTCTGCTGGGAGAATGCCGCCGCTTGAGTTCGCAGGGTTGTTCTTCGGAATCGCCGCCGGAGTCACCGCTGAGGTTGAAGATGAGGGCAGGTGAAAGTGAATGCAGGCTTAGGGTAAAGAACAGATTGGATGGTGGTAACTTTTATAAGCCTGGTCAGGGGTATTTTGGAATTTTCTTCACACTGAGCAGGAATGTAGAGAGGTTTGCAACAATCGAGGAGATATGATTAGGTTTGCAACAATCGAGGAGATGCCAATGGAAAACGGATACCGATCAATGCAAGTCTTAGCTCATTTGACACATGCCGAAAAATGGTGTGTCGGGTACGAAGGTATGGGGTACCCTAAACCCTTCGATAAACTAACGCTGAACATAGCAACCAGTTTCAAGACAGGGACCAGCCCACTACTCGGTAAGGCGCGGCCCATCACTCGAAGGCCCCCCTACACCGGCTGTGGCGACGAGTCGCGGGCCGGCCCACTTCAACGAAAAATGACGGACCGAGGGGGCGAGCGAACGACCCCCCGGCTCCACTTCGACGATAAATGACGGACCGAGGGGGCAAGCGTTCGACCCCCCGGCTCCTACATCAACGAACGAAGGACGGATGAGGGGTCGAACGAACGACCCCCCGACCTCTACCTCGACCCCGTCTCTGCTCCGACCCCGTCGGTGCTCCGACCTCTACCTCGACCAGGGGTCGAACGGACGACCCCCGGCGAGAGGCTCGATTAACCCAACTGCTCCCGGCATGGGTTAAAGTGAACACACCTAACGACATGGGCGCCCGCGTCCGCTGTCGAATCCGCCGACTCCCCGTCAAGTCCCCGATTCCTGTCAACTGTGCCGCCACTATCGCCACTACACGAGTACGGACTCCAGCAGTACCCCTCGGAAAGTGAACAGTGCGACCCTCGACGACGACTTCGGGAATGCGACAGAGCCACGCAGGGCTCGACCCCTCCCTCGACCGGGGGGCTCGACCCCTCTCTCCAACAACTCCAGTATGGAAGCCGTCCCATCCGCCCCGTCCCGCTTCAGCCGTGGGATTCGTGTCCGCCTGCGGACGCCGTGCTGCGGCGACTTCTACTGCCGCCACGACCGGAGACGCCAGAAGGACGGGAAGGCCATGCCGCCACAGTACTCAACGTCTCTCCGCTAACACTGTGCCTCGGACACGCCGCCCATACTTCTACAGTTAGGACCCTGTACCCTCGGACTTCTCCTTGGTCTATAAAAGGGGATGCCAAGGTAGAATAAAAGGGAGAGATTCGGACGATTGGATCACTCATCGGACTTCAGCTCTGACCTCCACACTCCACACACCCCGCCACTCGATCGACCCCTCGGGTGGCCAACTCCGTGTAACACAGCTTGTACCCCCCTGTACGAGCACGTTTTGGGTGCGAGATAATACAAGTCATCCTCCCCCGCTGGACGTAGGGACTTCTTTGCCCGAACCAGGATAAACCTTGTGTCCATCTTGCATCACGTCTGAGAGAGGGAGCACACGATATACAAATTTACTCGTTGGTGGTCTTGACCCCCGGGTCATAACACCGACAGTTGGCGCGCCAGGTAGGGGGAATTGCGTGTCGATCAACTCCAAACTACTCTCTCAGATGGATTCTTCCATCCCGCCGTTTCCATCCACCGCCGTCGTCTGGTTCGGTAGCCTAGGGTTCGTATCCATGGACCAGGGCGACTTCATAGTCTTTCCCTCTGCTCATGGCCTGGACGCCAGCAGCACCGGTACGCCGGGGCCAGCAAGGGTCAGGCGACGGCCCCTCCGCTTGCGCCTCTGGCCTGCGATCAGGAGGAGGCGTGAGCGGCTCCGACGCGCTCGTCGTCATGCGGATTCCGAGGTGCCGGACGTCGTTTCCCCGGCCCCAGCAGGTGATGCGGGCCCTTCCCCTAGGAGTTCGTTTGACCCATTCTTGTGGGCCGAGGGCGGGCGCCCCTCTGAGTGGGACTTTGGCTCTGTCACATCGTCATCACCAGAGGTCCCCGTGGCCTCTCCGACACCCTCGACCCCATCACCACCACGTGACCCGTTCCCGTACGGGCTCCACAACAGCGCCAGACTCTGCTCTGGCCTCGCAGGTTTGCAGATACAAGCACGTAGCGGGTCTCCAGCGACTCCGCCGCGTGCGACGTCCAACCCCGTCACCACCTCTTCACCAGATGAGCCAGGACTACCCCGTACATGGGGCACGTTACGACGCCGCCTAGCGGAGGAGCGCACGGGGTCCTTCCCTCACTTCTACCACGCCGACCCCGACTCGGACTCTCCCGACGAGAGTTACGACTCCACCCGAGAGTGCTTCCACCTCGACGAACAAGCCGACCCGCAGGACGACGTCGACGACACCGCGGCCACCGAAGAAGGAGGGGGGGCCAACACCACGCCAGCTCGAGATTCCATCCCCCCAAGTCCTGATAGAGCCGATCCACCCCCCGACGTCCAGATTACATAGGTCCGAGAGCTTCTCAGCAAGCTCAAGGAGGAGCGCCTGCGTCTTCAGCAGCTCGAACACGCCCTCGAGCGGGATCGAGGGCATCCTTAGGGTGGAGGAGCTCGCGAGCGGGCCCGGGAAGTCCACCGGCAGATCGTCGAGGAGGGGAACGTCGAACCCCGAGTCTTCAACCGCGCCAGCCAGAATGTCGTAGCAGCCGCGATGCTGCTCCGTGACATGCCAGCGCCATCGACTCCCCAGGCACGGCGTATCAGGGATGAAATCTAGGGGCTTCTCCAAACTGCGGCCGTACAGCAGGCGGAGAGCTCAGCCTCGAGGCGTCGAGGGGCTGCCTCTGAGCGACAAGCAGCGCCCCCTCGACAAAATCGGGAGGTCTCCGTCCACCAGAACAAGGCGCCCCAGGGCCAGGTCGAGCGACGACCAGCTCAGGAACGCCTCGTCGACGACCTCCCCCCTCGGGTGAACAATCGACGTCGGTACGACGATGCCGAGGCTCGAGGCTACAGCGCTCACCGAGGTGGGCGCTACGACAGCGACGAAGACCGATGTCGGTCTCCGGAGCCGCCGGGGCCCCGAGTCTTCGGTAGAACCATCCGGCGGGCCTCCCTGCCCGTCCGTTTCCGTCCACCCACCAGCCTAGTCAAGTACAACGGCGAAACCAAGCCAGAGCTCTGGCTTGCCGACTTCAGGCTGGCATGCCAGCTGGGTGGAGCCGACAATGACCACGTCATCATTCGGCAACTCCCACTATTCCTCTCCAACACCGCTCGAAGGTGGCTCGAGGAGCTACCCCCGGACTTGATCCAGGACTAGTCCGACCTGGTCCGGATCTTCGAGGGCAACTTCAAGGGCACCTACGAGCGGCCGGGCAACCCCTGGGACCTTCACAGCTGCAAGCAGAAGCCAGGAGAGACCATCCGCGCCTTCACCTGCCGATTCTCGAAGCAGCGCACCGCACTGACCCACATCTCCGACCACGAGGTCATCACAACGTTCATCGCCGGGACAACCTGCAAGGAGTTGGTGAGGGAGCTGGGGTGAAACACCCCCAAGACCGCCAATGAGCTCATGGACGTCATCGCCAACTACGCAGCTAGCGAAGAGGCCATTGGCGCATTCTTCCAGATTCCCCCAGGGAAGGGGAAGGGCAAGGCGGATGAGCCCGGGGGCTCGGACGATGGGCCCAAGAGAAACAATGGGCCCAGAAGGAACAACGACGGCAACGGCGGCCGGAAGAAGAAGAAGAAGAACCAACCGGGCCGACGCAACGTCGAGCCCAACGTCGAGCACGACGACGAGCCCGATGACCTTGTCGCTGCGGCAGACAAGAAGAAGCCTCGAGGGCCCCCTCCCGACGGGGGCGTCTTCGATAAGATGCTGAAGGAGCCTTGCCCCTATCATATGGGGCCGGCCAACCACCGCCTCGAGGACTGCCGCATGCTCCGAAAGCACTTCGTCCCTCCTAGCTTCAGGAGAGATGATGGCAAAGAAGACCCGCCCTGTGACGCCCACGTCAGGGGCGATGTCAAGAAAGGAGGCTTCCCCGAAATCCATGACTGCTACATGATTTACGGGGGACCCTCGACTCGCCTCACCACGCGCCAGCGCAAGAGGGAGCGTCGAGAAGTTTTTTCCGTTCGGGCCCAGGCCCCGCGGTACCTCGACTGGTCCCATATGCCGATCACCTTTGATCAGGACGACCACCCCGAGTACATCCCCAACGCAGGGGCTTACCCGCTCGTCGTCGGCCCGATCATCCTCAACACCCGCCTCACCAAGGTGCTCATGGATGGGGGGAGCAGCCTCAACATCATCTACGCCGAGACCCTCGACCTCCTGGGGATCCCGAGGACCATGCTCCTTCCCAGCGCGGGGGGGTTCCACGGGATCGTCCCGGGGAAGAAGGCACTCCCGATCGGCCGCATCAAGCTACCGGTCTGTTTCGGCGTCCCCTCGAACTTTCGAAAGGAAGAGCTGACCTTCGAGGTGGACGCGTGGTGAGGCACCTACCACGCCATCATCGGTAGACCGGGATACGCCAAGTTCATGGCGGTCCCGAACTACACCTACCTCAAGCTCAAGATGTCGGGGCCCTCGGGGGTCATCACCGTCGACACCCCCTACGAGCACGCATACGACTGCGACGTCGAGTGCGTGGAAAAAGCCGAGGCCCGTGAGGATTCGGCTATCCTCGCGGCCCTCGACGACTTGTCTGGAGAGATCCCCGACCCCAAGCGACACGCTGGAAACTTCAAGCCGGCGGAAGACACGAAGACCGTCCCGCTCGACCCCGGCCTCGCGGATGGGAAGGCGCTGATGATCAGTGCCACCCTCGAGCCCAAATAGGAAGCAGTGCTCGTCGACTTTCTCCGTGCGAATGCCGACGTGTTCGCATGGAGTCCCTCGGATATGCCGGGCATTCCGAGGGAAGTCGCCGAGCACTCCTTGGACATCCGAGCCGGGTCCAAACCGGTGAAGCAACGCCTGCGCTGCTTCGATGACGAGAAGCGCAGGATCATCAAGGAGGAGGTCGACAAGCTTTTGAAGGCCGGATTCATCAAGGAGGTGCATCATCCCGAGTGGTTAGCTAATCCCGTGCTTGTAAAGAAAAAAGAATGGGAAGGATAGGATGTGTGTAGACTACACCAGTTTGAATAAAGCATGTCCTAAAGTTCCTTTTCCTTTACCACGTATCGATCAAATAGTAGATTCCACTTCAGGATGTGAAACCCTTTGCTTCCTTGATGCGTATTCCGGCTACCACCAAATAAAGATGAAGGAGTCCGATCAGCTCGCGACCTCCTTCATCACTCCCTTCGGCATGTTTTGCTACCTCACCATGCCCTTCGGCTTGCGAAACGCCGGTGCCAACTACCAGCGATGCATGCTCCACGTCTTCGGGAAACACATAGGGCCGACCGTCGAGGCCTACGTCGATGACATCGTGGTCAAGTCCAGAACAGTCGGAAACCTGGTCGGAGACCTCGAGATCGCGTTTGGGTGCCTCAGGGCTAATCGCATAAAACTGAACCCTGAGAAGTGCGTCTTCGGGGTCCCCCGAGGCATGCTTTTAGGGTACATAGTTTCCCAGCGCGGGATCGAGGCCAATCCAGAGAAGGTAACCGCCATCACGAGGATGGGCCCGATCAACGATCTCAAGAGCGTGCAAAGGGTTACTGGGTGCCTCGCCGCCCTCAGTCATTTCATCTCGAGGCTCGGAGAGAAGGCCCTACCCCTTTACCGCCTCCTGAAGAAGATGGAACACTTCGCGTGGACCGCCGAAGCCGAGGAATCGCTCTCGAGGCTCAAGGCCTTGCTCACCTCGCCCCCGGTCTTGGTCCCTCCGAGCCCGGCCGAGCCCCTCTTGCTCTATGTCGCAGCAACTACCCAGGTAGTCAGCGCGGTCATAGTAGTCGAGAGGGAGGAGGAAGGACACGCCCTGCCGGTTCAGAGGCCTATCTACTTCGTGAGCGAGGTCCTTTCTGAGACCAAGACGAGGTACCCCCACATCTAGAAGCTGCTGTATGTGGTCATCCTCACTCGGCGTAAGCTCAAACACTATTTCCTGGGCCACCCGGTCACTGTGGTTTCATCTTTCCCCTCAGAGAGATAATCCAGAACCGGGAGGCATCGGGAAGGATCGCCAAGTGGTCTGCCGAGCTCATGGGAGAGACTCTCTCCTACGCCCCTCGAAAGGCTATCAAGTCTCAAGTACTGGCAGATTTCGTTGCAGAATGGACCGACACCCAACTACCCCCAGCGGAGGTCCAGAGCGAGCTCTGGACCATGTACTTCGACGGATCGTTGATGAAGACGGGAGCAGGCGTCAGATTGCTATTCATATCACCCTCAGGGGTCCATATGCGCTATGTCATCTGCCTCCACTTCCCCGCCTCCAACAACCTCACCGAATACGAGGCCCTCGTCAGCGGCCTGCGCATCGCCATCGAGCTCGGGGTTCGACGCCTCGACGTGCGAGGGGACTCTCAGTTGGTGATCGACCAAGTGATGAAAGACTCGAGCTGCCACGACCCTAAGATGGAAGCCTACTGCAAGGAGGTCCGAAGGCTCGAGGACAAGTTCTACGGCCTCGAGCTCAACCACGTAGCCCGTCGGTACAACGAAGCTGCCGACGAGCTAGCCAAAATCGTGTCTACTCGAGGCACGGTCCCTCCCGACATCTTCTCGAGGGATCTGCACACGCCGTCCGTTGACCTGGACTCGGGGGCTCCCACCCTCAAGCAAGCAGTCGACCCACCCCCCTCGACCGATCCCCCCTCGAGCGGGGGAGAGGTCATGGAGATCGACGAGGCCATCGCAGCGCCAACCCCTCCGACGGATTGGCGCGCGCCTTACCTCGAGTACCTGACACGAGGCGAGCTCTCGGAAGACCGCACGGAAGCCCGTCGTGTAGCTCGACATTCCAAAACCTACGTCCTATATGGGGATGGCCGCGAACTATATCGACGAAGCCCGTCGGGTGTACTTCAACGCTGCCTCACCCTCGAGGAGGGGAGGGCATTGCTGAAGGATCTACACTCGGGGGCTTGTGGCCACCACGCGGCGCCGAGAACGCTGGTAGGAAGTGCCTTTCGACAGGGCTTCTACTAGCCGACGGCTGTCGACGACGCCACCAAACTCGTTCGATCTTGCAAAGGATGCCAGTTCTATGCCAGGCAGACCCACCTACCCGCCCAAGCTCTTCAGATGATACCCATAACTTGGCCGTTCGCAATATGGGGGCTCGACATGGTCGGCCCCTTGAAAAGAACCAAGGGTGGCCACACTCACCTTCTTGTGGCTATCGACAAGTTCTCGAAGTGGATCGAGGCTCGACCCATCGCCAACATCCAGTCTCGACAAGCCGTGCTATTCTTCACTGACATCATCCACCGCTTCGGGGTCCCCAACGTCATCATCAGCGACAATGGCACGCAGTTCACTGGCCAAAAGTTCCTGGACTTCTGTGACCATCACCACATTAGGATGAATTGGTCTGCAGTTGCCCACCCTCGAACTAACGGTCAGGTCGAGCGTGCCAATGGTATGGTTTTGCAGGGCCTCAAGCCAAGGATCTTCGATCGGCTGAACAGGCATGGCAGGAGGTGGGTCGATGAGCTGCCCGCTGTGCTATGGAGTCTCCGAACGACACCAAGTCGAGCCACGGGGTTCTCTCCATTCTTCTTGGTCTACGGGTCCGAGGCCGTCCTCCCCACTGACCTCGAGTACGGGTCCCCTCGACTAAAAGCCTACAGCGAGCAAGCCAACACGGTAGCCCGAGAGGACTCCCTCGACTAGCTCGAGGAAGCCCGTGATGTGGCCCTCTTCAAGTCGGCAAAGTACCAGCAAACGCTGCAGCGCTACCACGACAAAAACATGCGCAAAAGGGACCTCAACGTCGGCGACCTCGTTCTGCGCCGTCGACAAAGCAACAAGGGGCGTCACAAGTTGACACCGCCTTGGGAGGGACCCTTCATCGTGGCAGAGGAGCTGAAGCCCGACACTTACAAACTGAAGAACGAGAAGGGCGAGATCTTCACCAACGCATGGAACATCGAACAGCTACGTCGCTTCTATCCCTGAGGCCCCAGGGCCTTGTACATTTTCGCATTTATGTACAAATTCTCGAATGAATAAAATGTTCTCGAAACACATTTCACGTTCGTTCGCAGCTCGAAGGTAGCCTCGACTTTGCCCGGACAAAGTCGAGCTCCCCTCGGGGGCTGACAGGAGGGCACCCCCCTCCTAAGTCCCGAAAAACCCGAACGTTTTTTTCAAAACTCGACTCTCCCTCTCGATCTTCGCCTCGAGTACGCTTCATAACTAAGTAAAGGCGCCTCGAACTCCCTAAGGGTCGCGGGTGTCGTCGAGCCAGGGACCCACCTACGCCCCAGGGCTACGGTATCCCCGCTCGCCACCACCCTTCCAGGAACACGAGCGTGCGTCGAATACTTAGTTCACAAGCGTCGACTTAGGCAAAGAAAAGCAGAGAGAGCTCGAGAAGTAGAGATAACGAGACGAACCCGTCTATAGCACTAAGGTAGCCTCGACTTTGCCTCAGCAAAGTCGAGCCTCCCTCGGGGGCTAACAGGGGGGCACCCCCCTCCTAAGTCCCCGAAAAACTCGAACGTTTTTTTCGAAACTCGACTCTCCCTCTCGTTCTTTCCCTCGAGCACGCTTCATAACTAAGCAAAGGCGCCTCGAACTCCCTAAGGGTCGCGGGTGTCGTCGAGTCAGGGACTCACCTACGCCCTAGGGCTACGGTATCCCCGCTCGCCACCCCCCTTCCAGGGATACAAGCATGCGTCGAACACGTAGTTCACAAGCGTCGACTTAGGCAAAGAAAAGCAGGGAGAGCTCAAAAAAACAAAAATAACTTTGTGCACCTCGATCAAAATGCATTATACACAAAAAGCCCTCGGGGGCTTGACATTGTATCAGTACAAAGGCCTAACTATTACATGGACCTTCTTGTCCAGATATGGCTCGCAGGCCCGGGACTACCCGTCGACACCTTCCGAGGGCTACTCGTCCACCAAGGGGATCACCTCGGGTTCGAAGAGTTTCGCCAGCTGCCTCCAGGCACCTCTGCGTGATCCATCAACTCCTGGCACTTCGCGTCGTTCTCCTCCTCGGTCAGCCTCGGGTCGGTGGCGAACCCGTCGACGATGAGGTTGAGGTCTACGTCGTAAAGCGAGTTGATGACCGCGAGGGCCCGCTTCACGCCCACATGCAGCGTGGCTCGGACATTCTCCATCACCCCCCGCGTCATGGAGTAGAAGCGGCGCAGCAGGGAGTCCCCTCGAGCATCCCCCTCGACCTCTGGCTCCGGCCTGACCGAGAGGTCGTTGCAGAAAGTGTTGATGGCGTCCACGAGCTTCGCGTTGAGGTTCGCCTCCGTCCGAGGAGGCCCTGGAGGTTGTTCAGGTCCTCGTGGGCACATGCCTTATCCTCTGCGAGCTCTGCCAAAACAAGCAAGCAACACGATCAAACCCAAAAGAACAGGAAGAGGGTCGAGGCACGACAGACTCTACAACACTCTCGAAACACTTACCTTGGGCATGCGCGTCCAGGGTGGCATAGGCCTGCTCGACCTCCCTGACCTTGGCCTCGAGGCCCTCGATGGTCTTGCCTGCATCATCGAGGGCCCTCTTCTGATTCATGGCCACCACGCCCAGGGAGGTCGCGCGGGTCCGAGCCTTCTCCTCCGAGGCAGCCAGCGCGTCGCGCTCGCGGGAGACGGCGTCGAGGTCTCCCCGGAGCCCTCGGATACTCTCGCTCGCCCGGGCCAGCTCCTCCTTCAGCTGGGCGAGCTCCTCCTCGGCCTTGCGCTTGGCCTTGAGGGCAGCATCCCGCTCCTGCTCCACGGTGATGGAGGACTAAAGGGCAAGGTCGAGCTTCGTCTGCGCCGTCTGCAAGGTCGCCCAGGCTTCCTTCTAGATGGCCTCACAGCCGGCCTTCGCATGAGCGACCTTGGATTCGGCATCCTCCCGGACGGCTACCGTCTCAGCCCTCGCGCGGGCGGCCCCATCCTCCGCCCTATCCAGCGAGGCGCGAAGGGTCGAGAGTTGTCCCTGTAGCCGGAGAATGTACTGGGACTTCTCGTAAGACCTCACCCGCAGCGCCTGACGACGATAAAAGGGAAAACCGTCAGCAAACAGTGATCGGATATTCGAAGAAAAATCTAAGAGAGAACGAAACCCACCTCCATCCCCTGGCGTATGTCCGCGGCGGCAACCTCCGCGGCGAGGCGCACCGAGTGCTCAAACCAGGCCCGATACTCCTCGACGTGCTCCCACCGTCGGAGCTCGGCCTGGTCGTCGAGCGTAAAGAAGAGCCGCTCGGGGTCTTGAGGGTCCGCCAGTTCGAGAACCTCCTGGCCCCAGGCCACGCTGCGGGCGGCGATCCTCTCTTCGACCATCCGCGTAACACCCTGGCGCACGGTGGCGGGACCCCCGCGCCGCTCGACCTCCTCTCGCCAAGCAAGGAGGGGCGAGAACCCCTCCGCCTGTCCTCTCCTATCCTCTGGGCCACCCCGCGAGGACGTCGACGGCCCCGCCGAGCCGTCGCCACCAGGAGATGAAGACCCCGGCCAGTAGAACAGCCCTGCGCGGTGAAAGACTCAAAGAAATTATGTACCCAGCAATGCAAACCCGTGTGTCTTGAGTAAGTCGAAGCACGGCTTACCTCGAAATGACGACCTCCCAGCCTCGAGGGGAAGCCGAGCCGCCCCCGGTTCCGCCCGAGGGACCACGGCGGTGGTCGTCCCCGCCGAGCCCACCAGCTTGGCTACCATCTCGTCCACCTCGGCGGGGGTGGACTCCATCAACATCCCGCCCTGCGCAGGCGCGGGTGTTGTGTCGGGCTGCTCGACCCGACCTTCCTCCTCGAGCCCCGGCGTCGACGAAGGGCCCTCGGGTGCGTCGGTAGTCGTGCCCTCACGCTCGAGCCGAAGTCGAGCTTCCAGCGCAGCTAGGCCCTCGGGCCAACGCCCCGGCGTTGGGTGAGCCGAAGCCTCCCCCTCGTTCACGGGGGCCTGGGGCCCGACCACCTCCACCACCTCGGCCGCAACCACCATCGACAAAGGCCCTGCACCCCTAGGGGCGCCGGGTGCGGCTCCTTCCGATGGCCGCGCAGGCGTCGCGACCGTCGCTTCTGTGACGCCCACCTCCTCGGCCGCGACCGCCATTGGCGGAAGCCCCGCGCCCCTCGGGGCTCCAGGTGCGACTTCTTCCGACGGCCGCGCGGGCGCCACGACCGTCGCTTCGGCAGCCACCGCCAGCGGGCTCGCCTCCTCCGCCGTCTGAGCAGACGCCGAGGCCCCCTACACCTTCCCCCGCGCCATCGCCTCCCGGGCCGTGGCTGCCCATGCCGCCTCAGGAGTAAGCGTCGAAGGGGGCGGGGCGGCAGGACCAACCTCGGCGGCTGCTTGGACTGCAGCCCCTGCCTTCAGCTTTTTGGCAGGGGCGAAGGGCACGGCTCCCTGCGGCGCTTCGACCTAAAAAAGAAACCCATGTGCAACGATAAGCACATGTCATTATCGACAAAAAGAAAAATACAGACAACGTCCCTGAAAGCGACTTACCCCCTCGGAGCCCGGCGCTTCGGCCCGGTGACCGTCGGGCTAGTCGAACCCTTGAGCACCACCGCCCAGGGGGCGGGGGTCGAGGTGGCTCTCGGCACCGTCTCCCGGGCAGGGGCCGGCAGCGCCACCGTCGTCCCCTTGCTGGTCTCGACCTGCGTCGACGAGCCCGACGCCCGTACGCTCGACGCGGCAGGCGTCGGGGGCTCGCTCGATCGACCCACCGACGAGGATCGCGACGTCTGCGCGTGCGTCTGCCGCGGCACCTCTTCCTGCGAAGCCACGGGGCGCTACCCCCGTGGCCCAGCTTCGACGGTAGGGGCCGACCTCGAGGTCGACCCCTCCCCTCCACCGGTTACAACGGCCGCCTGTTCAAGCGCCGTCTCCTCCTCCACATCGCTCCAGTTCACCTCTTCCTCATCCTCCTCCTCCTCATCCTCCTCTTCCGAGGGCGACAACTCCTCGTCAAGGCCTTCCCGCCTCTGACGGGCCCGGCGCTGCTCTCTCAACTCTCTCTCCCGGGCCCTCTTGGACGTGGCCACCTTGGCTTTGTCCTTGTCGGCCTTCTGCTTCTCCGCGCGGAGGCACCTCGCCTGCTTCGTGGCCCGGTCCTCCTTCACCGGCGGGGGCGAGGGTCGGAAGGACACATTCCCCTATGGAACGCGAGGTAGTCAGAACACGGGCAGAGAGGACGGAAGGGGCGAGCGCGAGGACTCTAACTAGAGAAAAAGACCTTACCAACTCAAAGAAGCCCTCGTCCGGCTTCATGGGGACCTTCGCGATGTTCTTGGCGTCGAACGACCCCGCGAAGAAGCGGCGGACGCGGCGGACCACCCTATCCGGGGCCAGTTCTTCTTCGGCGAAGCGACAGCCCGAGAGATCGACCCCCGGACCCATCTCGTCGATGCGGAGGGGTCGAGCCATCAGTGGCACGACCCGCCGCCGGTGGAACGCCGACGCGACGATCTCCGCCGTGATCCCCTCCTTCTTCAGGCACCCGAGCGCGTCCAACAAGCCTTCGAGGCGGTCCTGCTTGTTCGTCGGGACGCCATATCCCCAGCAGTCGGGCTGGGCGTCGAGTGTCCTCCCGGTGTACGCCGGGAGCAGATCGTCGTCGTTCCTCAGGTAGAACCACCCGGAGTGCCATCCGGAGTGGCTCGAGGACAACTTCCCCGGAATCCAGCACCCCGACCGCTTGACGAAGATGCTGCAGCACCCGGCCCTGACCATCCAGCGGGTACCCCTGTCGACCGAGGCGTGGAAGATGCTGGCCTTGAAGATATGGAGCCACAACTCCCAGTGGGGCTCGATCCCAAGGTAGCCTTCGCACACCGTGGCGAAGACCGCCGCCTGGCAGACGCCATTGGGGGTGAGGTGCTGGAGCTCCACGCCGTAATAGTGGAGAAGCGCGCGCTGAAAGCGGCTAGGTGGGGCGCCTAGTCCCGCCCTGTGGAAAATCTCGAACGACACCACATACCCCTCCGGCGGGTTAGGCTCGGCGTGGTCCGGTGGCGGAAGCAGCCACTCCGGCCTCTCCGTCGTGGTAGCAGGCCGGAGAAGACCACTCTCCACCAACCCCGTCAGGTGCGAGGCGGTCACGAAGGAGGCGGGCCAGTCATCGGGGTCGACGAGGTTGAACTTGGCCATGGGGACGGTGGTTTGCTCGGACTTAGGGGCGGACGGTACGTTCCCTATCCTTCTCTTTCTCTCTCTCGCTTGTGTAGAGTTTCGGTTCGTGGGATGCCTAAGGCAGTAGCGGGGAGAAGGAGGCAAGGAAGACGAAGGCAAGGAGGCGAGGAAGGCAAGTGTGCGGAAAGAACACCCGACTCCTCACCTTCGCTACTTATACGCGGGAGGCCAACGGACGGATCCAGCAGACAGGCAAGAGAATCTCCGCATTTAATTCGCTTGTACCCCCTTCCTCGTATTCCTCCAGGATAAGGCGTTCCGTCCCATCGTCGGGCTCCACGCCACACTCCGCCCTGCAACCGCCACTGTTGCGCCGAACGGACATCGCCTAAAAAGGCGCACGGCCGGAAACGCCATCTTCGAGGGTAAGGAATCTTGAGGCAGCGAGAGCTGGCCCTCGCAAGAGGGTTCGACAGCTACCCTCGAGTACCCGAGGCCAGAAATGACCTCGGGTTAGGACCTCGGTCCACCCCCAAAATCTCGAGGGGACAAAGGCCGGCCTACGAACGGGCTCGATAACCCTCCTCGAGTACCCGAGGCCTGACGGGGCCTCGGGTCGTCAACTGCAGTTCGTTCCACGACCTCGAAGGGGTAAAGGCTGGCCCGTCCGGGGGTTCGACAGCCTCCCTCGAGAGCTCTGGCATAGGTATGTCCCCAAGTTCAATACAACAACCACCTGCTTTTCCCCTCGGCGGTCCACAAGGCAGGACTCCTCCTCCTGAGGATAGCGTCGGATGACGAACCATCCGTCAAATCTTGAGGGAGCGAAGGCTGGCCCTTACATAGGGTTCGATAGCCGCCCTCGAGTACCTGAGGTCAGGAAGGACCCATGGTTAACGGACTCCGGTCCACCCCAAATCTTGTGGGAGCGAAGGCTGGCTCCACGAACGGAGTTCGACAGCCGCCCTCGAGTACGCGAGTCAGGGATGTCCCGAGGAGGCCAGGCGCGTGCCCCTAGCTCGAGAACGAACTCTCGAGGCTCCCTGGGACATATCCGAGGCATACCTAGGAACACCTAAGGATCCCTATGCTGGGAGGCATCGAGCCACCAACTCCTATCGAATGGGGTTGGCACCTTGGTGATCTACATGGTCGTGCTTAGTAAGCCGTACGGCTTGCTTAACAATGAGAACGCCTCTGGGCCACTAGTTGACCCCTATCGAATGGGACATGAGTTCTCACTCGGATTTTTACCTGTACTGGGCACCATTTCTAATGGACTCATGCCTGAGAACAGCTCACCGAGGACTTTGGGCTCGTCCTAACGAGGATAGCACGATGCTCTTCACCCCACAATCCGAACACAAGGATCCGTGGGAAGGATGCTATGAGGTAGTGAAGGCCTAGCCATTCGAGGGCTCGAGGGCCCGACTGCGCACGGCACCCCTCAACGAAAGAGGGTCGAAAAACTCGTGACCTGGAAGACAGAGTCGACCTCTCGGCGGGGTGCTCTGACTCTAGTGGTACTCGAGGGAGCGAAGGCTGGCCCTCGGTAGGGTTCGACAGCCGCCCTCGAACACTTCTCTTTTCAGGGAAAGGAATGGAATCGACCCCTCGACAGGGTGCCACGCCTCCAGGTATCCTTAAAAAAACCCCTTGATACAACATATTATAGCCCCCAGAGGAGTTCTTAATCACTCCTCTGGGGCCTCGGGGGCTACCCCCGCGGGGTGCGCTCGCGCGCACCCCACGGAGAATCGAATCTCCACTAACCCTGCAGGCCAAGGACAAAACCTCCGGGTGATCCTTACTCCCTCCGAGAAAGCATATATCATAGCCCCCAGAGGAGTTCTAAATCACTCCTCTGGGGCCTCGGGGGCTACTGTCGGGTACGAAGGTATGGGGTACCCTAAACCCTTCGATAAATTAACGCTGAACATAGCAACCAGTTTCAAGACAGGGACCAGCCCACTACTCGGTAAGGCTGGTTCCTGTAATATAATGCCTATACGCTTTTACCAATGTATTATAGCTTTCCTTTCATCGGCATTCAAATGAGCACGCCATACGTCGACTCCTTCGAGAGTCCCTAGAATGTAAGCATTGCTGGGAGTAGACTGTCTTACCCGATAAGGACCTCCCTAATTAGGAAGCCATCTTCCAAGCCTAGAACTTAGTCCCAATCGGTAAGATCAACCTCCATACCAGAATACCATCGGCAAACTCTTTCACCTAGTTATCGACAACCATTACCGACACCATGACTTATCGAATCGGCTAAAATCCTCTGAGTAATCCCAATCTTCAGTGGAGCCCGGTGTTCAGCCCGATTGTAGCAATAATTGGCAACGAGGTTTCGTGTTTCCATCAAAACAGAATTCGGACAATGCCGATAGACCCACCAAAGAAATTCCAAGGAGTAACTCCCAGAACGCGCGCACCCCACACTTAGTCATCATACGCAAGCGCGGCAGAATCATTCTTACAACAATCCTCCTCTGGCAGTTAACGAATTCATCGGCAGTATGGCGTTTCATACACAAACCATCGGCAGGTGCCCCCAAGTATAATAATTGAAATCGCCAGTTTGCCGAGTGCAGCCCTCAAGCCAACAGGTCCAAGACTGACTCCGGTTAGACCATCGGCAATATATTGCCGTCTGCCGATGGATATCCACCCTTGCGCTTTGACCTCTACTGCTTTTCCCCTGTAAGAATTTCAGTGTCATATAAGTCATTTCGGCGCTCACGCTGAATTCTTCTTTTCTGGGTCTTTGTTAGACCCTTAGGGCACCACTGAGGGAGTTTGTTTTTCCAGACGGGTTGGTGTCGTCTCTCATTATTTGCATCGGCCCCCTCCTCGATGTTTGAATTTCGGGAGAACACTTCCTCATCGGGTATTCTTGTCTTGGTCTGCTCCTTGTTCTCCTCTTGATCAACCTGCCCGCCAAGCCTGCTATGGGCACTAAGCTTGCCCCCCAGCCGGTCATGTACCGATCTCTTCTCTCTGAGCGGCTTGGCGTACCTGGATGCCCGATCATCAAAACAAGGTTTCTTACCTGACTGATCGGCAGTGTGATACCCGTTGCATTCAGGACAGTCATCGGCAGTAGACAGCTTGATGCCTTCTTCCCAACAGTGAACGAAGAAGGGACACCTCCAATGATTTTTCCGACGAAGCCACTCCCGATGTTCTTCTTCTTCCTGCCAATATCGCTCATCTCGTGATTGCCGATAGTTCCGCCTTGGTAACTTGTGCGTAATAACCATACCAGGAGCCCTTCCGACAAAACCACCTTTATCGGCAATTCTCTTGCCTTTCCTGTCATCCGCAAACTTTCCGACATCGCGCTCAGCCACTTGATGATCAGGGTCTACTGATGCACTCTTCCTAGCAGCATCCGATGTCAGCACCTTAGTCTTTCCACTGGTTTCCACCATATTACTTGGAAAACGGGTGTTGATTAATTTCCATCGGTTTCTGGACTTTAGGATTTTCAAATTGGATTCGTCCAGAATCAATCTCCGACTGTAGCTGCTGCCTGAACACTTTGCAGTCATTGGTACTATAAGAAGTTGCATTGTGCCACTTGCAGTACCTGGTCTCCTTGAGCTCCTCGGCCGATGGAATTACCTGATTAGGGGATAACTTAATTCGCCCTTCCTGGTGCAATAGGTCTTTTCATCGGCCTTCGTGATATCGAAGGTGAATTTTCCAGTCTTTTTCTGGCCGAGCGGATAAAGTATCGGCTCCTCATCTTTCACCCATTCAACAGTGCCGACATTCACCTCCTCATCTGACTCGGATTCCCCTTGTCCAACGAAGAGCACTTTTGCGCTCCAAGTCTTCTTGGGTTCGAACGATTTAACATCCTAATCGGCCTCCGTGATGTCAAAGGTGAATGTTTCCAATTCAGCAACACCGATACTCGGCCCCTCGTCCGAATCTGAATCCTCTATTCTCTTGGTCAAAAGCACCTCCGTGTCTTGATCTTGCCAATGCGTAAACTCACTCACTGGTCGATCAGATGGACGCGCTTCTTCACATCTCTGTACTAAATGGGTCGGAGCAATTGACCCATCAACAACACCAACCTGTTGAATATTGTGCGTCGGTTGATTGACCGATGGGCCACCTTGGACGTCCACTAATCGAGTAGGTTGATGTACTTCTTCATACCTCCGTGGTGAGCAAGTCGGGGCAATCGACACACCAGTGGCACCAATCTGTTGAATGTCGTGCATCGGCCGATCAACCGATGAGCAATTCTGGACGCCTGCCGGCTGAGTAGGTTGATCTATCTCTCCAGGTCCCGACGTTGAAGTACTTGAGATGATTGGTGCGTGCACAACACTAGTCATGATAACACCATGCATCGGTTGTGTTGCCGATGAATGATTTTGCACAGTTGCTAGCTTGTGTTGTGGCATTATATTTATTGCATTCATCGGTTGCCGTACCGACGTCTCATTGTACACTTTTTCTTGCGAGTATTGCAGTGTAGTACTCGTCGGTTGATATACCGATACTTCGTTCTGAAGACTCGCTGGATGACGCTGCGGAGCCCCCGCCACTTGGTACTCAGGCTGCACATATTGCTGCTGAATCGGTAATTGACTGATCCAACCGGCATTAGATGTCATCGGCACGTGACTTACCGATGGCTGATAACCGGCTGACTCTTGCGACCCTTGTATCTTCGGATGATAACGTTGATCTGCAAGTACCATAGGCTGAGCAACTATCGCCGATGCAGACTGACTGACATTTGATACGCTTTGCATCGACCAAGAATTTGGCATCGGTTGATAGCCAGCTGACATCTGTCGTTCTTGTACCCTTGAATGATAGCCTTGACCTGCGGGTACCACAACCTGAGCAGTCATTGCCGATACAGACTGATTGTCAATCGGTATGCCTTGTCGCATCGGCCAAGAATTTGCCGATGGCTGAGAGCCAGCTGGCTCTTGCAACTCTTGTATCCTGAGACAATAACTTTGATTTGTAGCCACCGTAGGTTGAGCAGCCACACCCGATGCAGGCTGACTGACACTCGACATGCCTTGTTGCATCAGCCAAGAATTTGCCGATATAGGCTGATTAACGATTGGCACGTCTTGTTGCATCGGCCAAGCATTTGCCGATAACTGATAACCGGCAGATGTTTGTTCTTGTTGTGCCCTTGGACGATCGCCTGGACTCATGGGTACCACAACTTGAGCAGTTATTGCCGATACAGATTGATTGGCAATCGGCATACCTTGTTGCATCGGCCAAGAATTTGCCGATGGTCGATAACCGGCTGATGCTTGCTCTTGTGGCGCTGGGTAATTTATTGCTACCATGGGTTGACTTGCAACTACTGGGCCTTGTTGTATCGGCAAGTGACTTGCCGATGGTTGGGCGTACGGCACTCTGAGTATTACCGTTTGCAGATTCCCTGTTGGTAACTGCACCGTTGGAGAAGATGTAACATAATGCATCATTGGAACCATCGGTTGTACAGATGTTGCCGATGCCATGGGAACCTTCCACCCTGCATGGTTATCTTGGACCAATCTGGAATCAGCAAATAGACCTGGAGAGATACCGTATTCCCACGAGTTGGCCGAAGTTGGCTGATTCTAGATCACAGGTCCAGACATTGTTGAAGCCACCAGATTTGCGTTCATCTGAGTAATGCTTGCTAGGTCCAATCTTGGTGGCGCGATCTCATCGGTAGATCGGCTCACAATTGGTGTGGACACCCTTGGAACCGCCGATGGAGTCACAACAGATGCCGACCCGAGTTGACGAAACTCTGAACCAACATAATATGGTGCCTGTCCCTTGAAAGCTTGCTTGACAGCATTGCATACGGTATCGGACAGCACATTGGATTGGCTAACTAATATATTATTTAATGCATAATTAACCGTTTCTTGTACTTTACCAGGATCGGCGTAGAAAGTAGTCTGCCGTGGCGACGGTGGATCTTGCTTCTGCACTGCTTCGCCGATCCCGTTTAGGCTGAAGGATCTCAGATACGACCGCTTGTACTCCTCCATTGCTTGCTCCATAGCCTGCTTCTGATGACTTGTCAGATCCGCTGTGGAGACTTCAATGACACTCCTTGGATTAGTCTTGACAGATATATAATTTGTACAATCGCATCCCACTGGGCATGCCAAAAGAGGTGTTGACATAAAAAGCGTCAGGATTTGCGAACACCTCAGGCTATTACCCAAAGCTCGGTATTCCGGAGGCGTGCAAGTCGATTTGACCAGTTAATCGACAAGGACGATAACTAGAACAAAACTGAACGAGACAACGGCGATGCGCCCAGATGTCAAAGCTCAGATTGATCAAAGATAACTAGAGCAGAGCTGAACGAGGCAAACAGCGATGCGCCCGGAATGCCAAAGCTCAGAGGTACTCTCACGCGGAACTTGCAAGGATTTAACGGAGATCAAGATGATGCAGCCCGTCGAAGCTTGAAGAACTCATTGATAAACTATAGCTAATGCAGTAAAAGGTAAATTGCGATAAAAGTAGAATAAGAGTAAAATTGGTTTGTTTTTGATTGGATTAATTGTCTTTTCCATGGCCCTCGGGCACGTATTTATACTCCCGCATGGAGAGTTGTACAAAGACACGACACGTATCCTTCCTAAAACAAACTCCTAATTTTAAGGAAACTGACACGCGCAGGAGCCGGATAACAATATTTATTTTCCTAAATAAACACACCTATTTTAAAAGAAAATAAACGACTCATGCAAGAGTCGGACTCAAACTACTATAATAATGCTGGTACAGAACACCAGTTTCCTTATCCTTCTCTTCGATGAAAACTCTCTATCGGCAGATCCCTTTAATTCGCGCCTTCCTTCTTTGACCACCGGTAGCCTTCTGCTGACATCAAACGCTAAGTTATGATGGCATCTCATGCCCATCGGCATCGGCAATACTTCCCGATCGGCGACCTTGTATTAGTAACTCTCTTCATCGGCAATCGGTAATCTCTCCCCCTATCGGCAATACCTCTTTGCCAGTAATCGGCAACGTCTCTGTCGGCAATCGACAATACCTCTTCACCGGTACTTGGCATCAGCTTCTCATTGGCATTCGGTAACATCATGCTCATCGGCAATCGGCAATGTCTCCTCATCGGCAATCGGCAATGTCTCCTCATCGGCAATCAGCATCAGCAAGACTTCACCGATTCACCTTTGTCGACAAGGATTATCCAGCCTCCATCGGCAGCGTACTTGGTCTTCCCGCAGCACTCTCCCATCGGCAATATCGGCTCAAAATTTCCCGATGCCGATGGAGAACGGCCGCTGACCAGCCAAGCCTCAGCTCATTTGACACGTGTTGAAAAACGGTGTCAACACATGCCCCCCCCCCAGTTTCAGAGCGTATAATATTTTACGGGCCGAAATTCTCTCCACTGTAGCCGTTGCTGTAGCCGTTACCTCCGAGATGGATGCACAGTTTCCTCGATCTGTGTGTGGAACTGCAATTTAATAATAAAATCCCTCGATTGTAGCACGAACGGTTGCAGACCACCTCGATCACCGCGCGTATCTACCGCAGACCTCTTCACATTCCCACACAGTGTGAAACAGAACCCCAAAATGCCCCTGAGCAAGCTTATAAAAGTTACCGGGATCCACACTACCCTTTTACCCCGAGCTCATTTTCACTTTCACCTCCGGCCTTCGTCTTCAACCTCCAGCCGCTCTGAAGAGCACGAGCTCGAGCAACAGTACTTCTTCGCAACCCAAGGACGACCCGCAAGCACTCCTTCGATTCCAATGGCGATCCAAGTCGACATTCCCAAGGTGAGGCCCATTCTCTTCCTAATCCAGCCTCCTGCCAGTCCTTTTCTCGCATGAATCTGGATTTGTCTTTGTTCCTTTTCTGATTTTCAACAATCGGCCACAACATTGGCTTTACCAGGATGATAGTGAACATCTAAGTCATAATCCTTTATCAGCTCCAACCAACGGCGTTGCCTTAAATTCAGATCTGATTGAGTAAAGATGTATTTCAAGCTCTTATGGTCGGTGTAGATGTCACACTTATGACCAATAAGATAGTGTCTCCATATCTTCAATGCATGAACCACAGCTGCTAACTCCAAATCATGAGTCGGATAATTCAACTCATGCTTCCTCAGTTGTCGCGAAGCATACGCAATAACTCTTCCTTCTTGCATAAGCACACAACCCAAACCAAGACGAGAGGCATCACAATAGATAGAAAACTTCTGACCCAAGTCTGGCAAGGTCAACACAGGAGCTGTAGTCAATCTCTTTTTCAGTTCTTCGAAATTATCCTGACACTTCTCTGACCAAACAAACTTGGCATCCTTCTCAATCAACGCGGTCATAGGTTTAGCTAGCTTAGAGAATCCTTCAATGAACCTTCTATAGTATCCAGCTAAACCAAGAAAACTGCGAATCTCACTGACATTGGTTGGGGGTTTCCAATTCAGTACATCTTCTACCTTACTAGGATCAACTGATATACCTCCATTAGACACAACATGGTCAAGAAAAGAAACTTCTTTCAACCAAAACTCACACTTACTTCTTTTAGCATACAACTGGTGCTCTCGAAGCTTCTGCAGTACCAATCTCAAGTGTTCAGCATGTTCATCATCATTCTTGGAGTAGATCAGAATATCATCAATAAATACCACCACAAACTTATCCAGGTATTCCATAAAGACCTTGTTCATCAGATACATGAAGTACGCAGGTGCATTGGTAAGACCGAAAGACATCACCGTATATTCGTACAACCCATACCTCGTAGTGAATGCTGTCTTGGGAACATCTGAAGCACGGATCTTCAACTGATGATAACCAGACCGAAGATAAATCTTGGAGAACACACAAGCACCCTTCAATTGATCAAACAAATCATCGATTCTGGGCAAAGGATACTTGTTCTTGATAGTTACCTCATTGAGTGACCGATAATCAACACACATCCTCTGACTGCCATCTTTCTTGTCAACAAAGATAACCGGTGCACCCCAAGGTGAGGAACTGGGACGTATAAAACCTTTATCCGACAATTCTTTAATTTGTTTCTTAAGTTCTTCTAATTCTTTTATTCCCATCCTATATGGTCTTTTAGCTATAGGTGCAGTTCCAGGTATTAACTCAATTATAAATTCAATGTCACGATCGGGAGGCATACCTGGCAAATCTTTCGGGAACACATATGGAAATTCATCAACAACTTGCTCTGTCGGGTTGTCATTCTCCTCGAGCTGATTGACGGTGGCTGTTGGTGGAGGTTGCATAACCACATCAACACTGATCCTGCTTCCTGTAGGTGTAGACAATTCAACTATCTTCTTATCACACTTGATCACTGCATCTTGCTTTCTCATCCAGTCCAAACCCAATATCACATCAATCCCAGCGGTCCTCAAAACTGTAAGCTGAGCTTTGAAGTCTACCCCCCTTAGGGTAACAGTAACCGATGGACAATAACAATCGGTTCTCATAACCCCACCCGGTGAATTTACAATTATAGGGTTTTGCATTGCTACTAATGATGTTCCATGCATTCTAACAAAAGCTTGCGATATGAAAGAATGCGATGCTCCAGAATCAAAAGAACAGTAGCAGGGATGGAGTTGACAAGGAACGTACCCATCATCACTTCTGGTGCTTCCTGAGCCGCTTCTGCAGACACATGGTTCACGCTCCTACTATGTGGGGGCGGCTAGTACCTTCCTTTCTGGTTGTTGTTGTTCTGACTTGGAGGGTTTGGTGAGTTTTGCTTCTTGGGGCAATTATAGGAGAAATGTCCGGTTTCACCACAAGCAAAACACTTGATGGGGGTATTGGGAACATTAGTCTTTGCTGGGGTACTGCTGGATGAGCCTTGACGGGGTCCTGAGTAACCACCCTGATGCTGGAACGGTGGACGTTGCTGGTTTGGGTTACGGTTCCCAAAGTTGGAGGTGCCTTGGTACCTCTGTTGGTAACCCTGCTGAGGATAGTTGGGACGCTGGCGAGTGTTACTCCCAGAAGCTTGTCCCCTAAGCTTCCTCTTCTTGTCCATCTCCATGCGTTCATTGTCCAGGACGATGGCACGGTTCACCAAGGATTGGAAATTCGGGTAAGTATTACCCTTCAGCTGCAACCAGAGTTCATAGTAGATACCCTTTAAGAAGAGACGCTTCTTATCAGCAACATCCCTTACTTCATTAGGAGCATAGCGAGCTAGCTGCGAGAACTTGTCATGGTACTCACTGACTGACATTTGTCAATCAAAAAGAACAGTAGCAGGGATGGAGTTGACAAGGAACGTACCCATCATCACTTCTGGTGCTTCCTGAGCCGCTTCTGCAGACACATGGTTCACGCTCCTACTATGTGGGGGCAGCTAGTACCTTCCTTTCTGGTTGTTGTTGTTCTGACTTGGAGGGTTTGGTGAGTTTTGCTTCTTGGGGCAGTTATAGGAGAAATGTCCGGTTTCACCACAAGCAAAACACTTGATGGGGGTATTGGGAACATTAGTCTTTGCTGGGGTACTGCTGGATGAGCCTTGACGGGGTCCTGAGTAACCACCCTGATGCAGGAACGGTGGACGTTGCTGGTTCGGGTTACGGTTCCCAAAGTTGGAGGTGCCTTGGTACCTCTATTGGTAACCCTGCTGAGGATAGTTGGGACGCTGGCGAGTGTTACTCTCAAAAGCTTGTCCCCTAAGCTTCCTCTTCTTGTCCATCTCCATGCGTTCATTGTCCAGGACGATGGCACGGTTCACCAAGGATTGGAAATTCGGGTAAGTATTACCCTTCAGCTGCAACCAGAGTTCATAGTAGATACCCTTTAAGAAGAGACGCTTCTTATCAGCATCATCCCTTACTTCATTAGGAGCATAGCGAGCTAGCTGCGAGAACTTGTCATGGTACTCACTGACTGACATCTGTCCCAACCGAAGGTTCCTGAATTCTTCTTGCTTCAGCTCTATGATTCCCTCTGGAATATGGCACGCCTTGAAGTCCCGGGAAAACTCTTCCCAAGTGATAGCGGGAGCATTGCCGGGGCGAGCATCTTGATACGTCTCCCACCAAGTTTGAGCTGCACCTTGAAGTTGACCAGAAGCATACAGAACTTTCTCCTGGTCATTGCAAATGTTGAGTTGCTTCTCCACCGCACGCAACCAATCATCCACCTCCAACGGATCACTGGCATGAGAGAAAACAGGAGGGTGTCCTTGCAGAAATTCCCTCCGCTTGTTGACAGGTGGAGCTCCAGCAGGTTGATGGGGTTGGTTCTGCATGAACTGCATCATAGCTTGCATTGTCTGCATCATCTGAGTCTGCATCTGCCCTGGGGTCATTGCAGGTGGTGAAGGTAGTGGGTGCTGGTTATTGTCGTTGTTGTTGTCACTAGTGTTGGATCCGGAGTTAGTCCTGGCGCAAGGCATCTGTCACATAGAACATAAGAACAAATTTAAAACCTGACACGGGACGAGTCTGCACTTTTCTGGATTTTCAGCACAACATCAGTCTAGAAAAACAGTCATATCTGAAGTTCCCGAACTCAAACAGAGGCAAAGCTTACATGGTTGGAAATATAAAGAAACTATCTACAACTTTTGTAACTCTGACTTTTTCTGATTCTGACATTAACTTAGTCATAAACTGCGTTTAAACAGATCTGTCCAGATTACCAAACTGCACAGAAACATCAACTTGCAGGAATTGTTTCTCTTAACTCCGAATAGATATGAAGGTGCTTCTTGCGGCCACGGAAAGATAAGGAAGTCTACTGTTTTTAGTTAAAGTTTTTTGATTTTAGGACGTTCAGAATTAACTAGGCAAAATTAACAAGACAGAGAGGTCTGAAAAGACAGATTAACAAAAACAGCAACTTCATTTATTATCTTTCAGATAACCCAACCTAAGCTATGAGTGTTGTGGACAGGCCCACAACCTCAACAATCATTACAAAGAACCAACTCACACATTAGCAAAAGCACAAGCAACAAAACACTTAGAAAAACACTAGCACACACGACTCACGATCTAGCGAATAGACTATAAAGGGATTCCTAGTCCTAACTCTTCTGATCTTCTTGAAGTTCAAAGGCAACCCAAACTCTTCACGAAGCTCATCTTATTGCTGGTAACTGCGCTTAAGCTCCTTGCGCAACTCCCTTGCTTCTATTAGGAGATGACCATGCATGCTCATCATCTCTTGGACGAAGTCGACGAGCTCATTCAGGATGGGGCCACCTTCACCGTTAGGTTCGGCGATTATCCAACCTTGCTCGGCATCGAAACGAGGGATGAAACGACGTCAGGTGTTGGCGATCCTTTCTCTGAACTTGTTGTGGATGGCCATATATGTAGAGAACGCGGCATCCTTCATACTTGCTTCTATGGTAGGATGAGCAACACAGCTATGAAAGGTATAATCCACACGTTCAGCTGCTTGCCCACCAACACTTCCACAGATGTAGATCTTCGTCTTCCGGTAGGTGTTGGCGAGGGGATGTTTGTATTCCTTGCAAGTGTACATGGTTGCAATCTCGGGTCCCGGGTGGCAATCTCCCACCAGGTCCACCAGCTGGGAGTGAGCATAGCTTCTGTGTGCTCCTCCTCGGATATATATTTAGTGCGGATTCACCCTGGCTCTTCTGGGACATCATCAGGAGTAAAGGAATTAACATCAGCACTTGGGGCATGGGGGCTTTCTTCCCCGTGGTATTCTTCGCTACTAGAGATTTCCTGGATCTCCTCCTCCGGTTCTTCCTGAGATTCCACCACTAGTGATTGAGGTTCAGGAGGGGCACGTCCTCCGGTGCTGATGCGGGCTGACCGACGAAGATTAGACATCTTGAACATGATAGAGATAGATTAGAACAAAATTTTCACAATAGAATAAGTCAAGTGTAGCATAAACAGTTTGAGAAATTATATATACAAGGATGTAAGCATGACAAGAGAAGGTAGAGACAAGATAAGAAGACCATTCTAACTAGGCTTGCGTCCTACAGTCAACACTTGCTCTGATACCAATTTGTCACACCCAATTTTAAGGATAAAATTGAATATGAATAACTCATGTGTACCCAGAGATCAATCACACACATAAGCCGACAAATCTTTAAATAGTACCATCACTGAGTGCTTATTACATAACGAATAATATTCTTAAACAAAACAGCGGAAATAAAGATAACTCTCGCGACGAAGCTCCACTTCACAGGGAACGCCGATTGGTTGACCACTAGCCTAGTACTCCTCGTGATAGTCTTCAAAGCCATCTGAAGGGGTTGAGAAAGCAAGAGTGAGCACTTAAAGTACTCAGCAAGAGTAACATAGGGTTATGAAGCTCAAAGGCTGACACTGTCTGAACTGCGGTTGCTTTTAACTTGGTCAAGTTTTACCAACACTTAGCTTTAATTATGCATAACCCAATTATTAACCACATGATAAGATTAATAAACATCATTAACAATTAGACAACATGATCATCTACACTGTGAGTTTTCCAGGCCGCTCGTGACCGTGAGCACGGCTATCATGATAGATTTACACTCTGCAGAGGTTATACACTTTACCCACAAGCCATGTTGCCCATATGCCCGGGTTTATAACTCCTATAACACTTCCAAGGTGAGTGGGTAGGGAACACTATGAAGTCTTTCAAAATCCCTTTCTAGCATGTAGCAGACCCTACGGACCCAATGCAAAGGGGAATATGGGACACCCCGATGGTACCACCCGCAGCGGTCCCCACCAAGCTATACCCCATAACCAGCTCGACAAAGGTGCCTTTCAGGAACCACAAGCATGCTAGTCCAAACTTCGTACTTAACTAAAGCCAGAGCCATCATAGCACTCGTGGTTGCATTTAAGTCCCAGCTTTTGCCCTACAGTGGGGTCCTATTCCATGTTGCTATAAAAGCCAGTTTTATCCATTGTTGCATATATCATTAGTCAAGATTCAATTCAATATTCATCATGTGAAGCATAGAAAAGCTACCCATATGCATGAAAACCCATGGTAACAAGGTAAAAGGATAACAATGCTATGGTAAATCTAATAGGAATCAAATTAGACACATGCAATCATGACTAGATTGAATTATGGTGAATAGGTAACAAGGATGATCCCATGTTAAACTTGCCTTGATCACAAAGCTCTTGATGATCCTGGTCTGCTGCAAAGAACTCTTGCTCACCGAAGATCTCACCGGCTATACTTGATCAACATCACCACACAATCATCCGAACAATCATACACGAAGCAATAAAGATGTGATCAGAACATTACACCATAAACAATAAAGAGGTTTTGAAAAGGTTATAAAATAGATCTATACTTTACTACGATCACAAAGACGCGAGATCCACGCTAATCGGATCTAAAACGAATAAACTATAGATTAAACAAGATTTTGAAAAGGGCAAGTTTAAGCATTAACAAATTAATTTACTTTGATTTTCAAAAGTAATTAACATAGATGAAATCTATACTACTGGATAAATCATAAAATTACGGATTTAACGCAACTTCAACGGATCGATTTGGATTTAAAACGAGCAAAATATAAGCATTTAAAGTTCAGTGGCAAAACTGTAAATAGAGGTTTTTATTTAAAACCGAATTAAAACAGATTAAAAAGGGAATACGCTTTCCAAAGGGGAAAGCGCATTGCTGGAGGGTCTCTTTAGCAAATATGCCACGCGAAGGGGTACGGGGCAATCTGGTTCGTTGGATCTGAGATGGATGGATCGGATTAGAACAGAGGGGAGAGAGGCGGCGCAGTGGCCGGAGCAGGGCGGCGCACGGCGGGGCGCCATGCCCGACGGCCGAAGCTCGCCGGCGTAGAGCAAACCAGAGCTATGGTGCTCGGTTTCGCGAACAAAAGGGTCGGGGAGCGAGAGGAGCTCGAGGCGAACCCACCCAGGGCACTGGCCGGGCTCGGGGTTAGCCGGGGGTGGCCGGCGACGAGAGGTAGCGGCGGCGGCTTCCCTGTGCACGGCGACAAGGTCACCCAGAGCACAAAGGAGAGGGAAAAGAGGGAGATAGGACGTTCGAAAGCTTCGCGAAGACGATGCGCGGGTCGAGGAGACTTACCGCGGTCGGAGACGCACGGAACGACGGCGGGGAAACTCTGCGCGGCGGCGGAGCTCTGCTCGGCGGCGCTGCTGCGATTGCGAGGCGAGCCGAGGAGAGAAGATGGGGGAAAACGGCGCGGGGTCGGCGCTATATAAAGGGGGCAGAGGGAGAATCTGGGGCGCGCACGCCTAGATGCGGGGCAGACGCGGCACGGCGCGACACGGCGGACAGAGTCCGGCTCGGACTCGAGCGCGAGGGGGAAGATGGCGGCCTGACAGGCGGGGCCGCGTCATCAGTGGAAGGGAGGAGGGGACGGCGCGGTGCGGGCCTGCGGAGTGAGCTGGGCCGCGGCAGGAGGCCGGCCCATGCGGGAAGGGGGAAAGGAAGGGAGGAGGCAGGCCTGCTGGGCTTCTCGGGCCAGAGAGAGAGAGAGAGAGTTTTCCTTTTTCTTTTTGATGACCTTACTCCTTGTAATCCTTTCAACTGTTTCCAAAACCTTAACCGGATATTCCTCATAGGTCAAATCTTCCTTAACTGTAAGTTCCTCCAACGGTAACTGCTCTTCGGGTACTCGTAAACATTTCTTAAGCTGAGATACGTGAAACACATCATAAACTAAAAAAATCACTAAAAAATATGAAATAGAAAATAAAGTTATTTTGGAATTCAATGAATCTATAATAAAACATCTTTTAGTAGAATTTTTTTATTGTACATTTTTTCTTATGTTTTTAGCGATAAATATGAAAATCAAATAAAAATAGAAAAATAGAAAATTGAGTTGTTCAAAGCTCCTCATGTCACGTGTGCCAAATTTCATATTTCGACATCACATTCGCCTCATTTCACAATTACATTATGCTTCCCTCAAAAGATGCTCATATGTCCTTGATAAATGCGTTCACCCCTTTTTCTCTATAAAAATATAGCAAAAAAAGTTGATAGTTTTATTTCAATAACAAGAGTAAAATATTACTTAAGTAATACTTTAAAAATAATGGGGTATCCAAAATATATGCCAAGTGCAACAACGGGTATGCTAAAACTTAAAAAAATATTATATAGAGCTCTTTGGATGTGATGTAGGTGAATATCCCTTCAGATATTTAGGTATTTCAATGCATCATAAAAAACTCCATAATGTAGACTGGAGGTGCATCGAAGAGAGATTTGAAAAAAAATAAGTTGCTGGAAAGCAAAACATTTATCTTATGGAGGCAGATTAGTCCTTCTAAATTCATTGCTGAGCAATCTACCCATGTTCATGATGTTATTTTTTGAAATACCCAAAGGTGTTATTAAAAAACAGACTATTACACATCAAGATTTTTTTGGCAAGGTAACAAAAATATAAATAAGTATCATCTTACAAAATGGGACATCTTACGTCGTCTTAAGGACCAAGAAGGACTTGGGGTTATTGATCTCCAAGTCCAGAATATGTCTATTAAGCAAGTGGATTATAAATTTGCTTAATGAAGAAGGAACTTGGCAAACCCTACTTAGAAACGAGCACTAAAAAAATAGCGCATTATAGCGTCCAGAAGCAGCTATCGTAATGCTCATTAGTGCGCTATAGCGCCGAATAACGTCAAAATAGCGTTTTTTGCCAAGCTCCTGCTAAATTTTATAGCCCGCAATTTTTTTCATGGGAAACAATTATCTAAGCTCAAAATCTCTTTTACAAGTCCACATCAAAGCCAATGACTCTCATTTTTGGAAGGGTCTGATGAAAATAAAAGATCAGGTTTTGGCTTGTGGTTCCTTCAAAATTAATGATGGACCACAAACAAGATTTTGGGAAGATACATGGGTAGGCATTAGGCAACCGCCCATTCAAAGAGTTTTATCCATACCTATATAATATTACAAATCACCCACATGATATAGTGGCCAATATTATGAGATCAACACCTCTGAACATTTGTTTTCGGAGATCTCTGGTAGGGTGAAAGGTCCTAGATGGCTAGAGGCGGGGGGGGGGGGGGTGAATAGCCTATTAAAAATTCTATAAAACCACTAGAGCAAATGTTAGATTAACACTTAAGCGGGCGACGGTGACTGGCTGCCGTCTGGAAGTGCTACAAGCCGGCTGGGAGAGGCAGCAGCGAGTTTGGTGCGGCCTGGTGGCTGGCTGCCGCCGACTGGCGGCAGATGCATAGAAGGGCGGCGACGACCAGTAGATGCGACCGCCTCAGATGTAGCGCGAATAAATTAAACTATCATGTGAAAAACGTGTGGGGCCAACATTTAAATGTTTTGGAAGTGAATTATCAGATTATTTTGGAGATTTCTTTATTTATTCCTCCCAATATTTTTTTAGAAGTTAGAAAACACCATGTTTTAGAGAAAAATATATTAATTACTCTTGTAGATGCTCTAAGGACCTCTTTGAAACTACTCTCTTGCATGTGAGCAGACTCAGCAGGTAGATATAATAATGCATACACACCCAACCAATCTCAGGTTTGCTTGTTCGATGCTCCATGACAGTCCTTTGCTCGTTCGGAGCCCGACTCTCTGGCTCGTTAGCCCAAGGCCATGCCCAATGAATCTAAACAAGACGCGCTCCATCGCGTCAGGATTTTAAAGGCGAAATTGAACAATGTAAATACTCTCCGCTGTTTTCAAAGAGTCAAGCTTGGCTAAGTACCCATAAACGTTCTCCTCACCGCCTATCATCGCATCCTTCCCTCCCTCACTGATGGAAAGCTCTTCTCCCCTTGACTGGCGGCCTCGAGCCCCCCCCCCCCCGACTGTTAGTCGTGTCTAGACTCCTTGTGCTCGGCGATATGTGCGGATCTATATTCATTCTAGGGGGTGCGGCTGCACCCACGAAATTTTCTTAAAACAGTGAATTTGTTCAATTTTTCACCGTATATACATCCATACAATAAATATCTATGCACCCACAAAACCAGTACACCTCCTTAATTTTGCTCTAGCTCTACCACTGTTGGGCGAGTGCAAAGGTTGGGAGGGCTTTCTCCTGAAGCTCATTGAGAGAGTCGATAGTGGTGGAGGCCAATAACCTTAGCAAGCTCATCAACAAGGGCGTCGTGCTCTTCCTCATCCGGTCCACCTCCGCAGCCGACCGAGCAGACCCCCTATGCACTCCTCCGCTCTTGACCAGCCGCCCGAGCAAGCCCCCTCTGCTCTCGTCTGCCGCTGGGGTGAGCCGAGCTCCTTCTGGCGGTGAGCGCAGGCTTTGCAAAGCCACTATGCCCATCCTTGTGACGGTTGCACGACCCGCCAAACATACCCTATACTTCAGCTATATCACCGCCACCACTGGATGCCTATTGTACATTAGTGAAAGGAAATTATGAATTGCGTATATATTTGTAAATTAAATTGAAATTGAAGGTGGTCCTAAAATGTGCGCACATATGAATAGCAATGAGCACATATGAAAAGCAAAATAGAAAAAGTTATGATATAAATCAAGAAATTAGCCCATTGAGTCACCTAACACTGGCTTTACATTGAAACACAGCGCTGAGGTAAAGCTGTTAGCAAGCTGTAATCAGGCCCTTGTATTGTGGATGTAATTATGGCATGTGCGGTAGGCTTGCATGCCACCCCGACTGCCTATATATGTAATCCTGTGTTACTAAGGAATACAATCAATCTTCCCACACTTTCATGGTATCACCGCGGTTACGATCCGCTACTCTTCCGCAACCCTAGTCTGCGCGCCGCCGGTCCTCCTCGCCGATCCTCTCGCCCGGAGCGCTGCTGAGCTGATCGCCGCGCCATTGATCGCCCGCCCTGCCCTGCCCCTCGCATGCACGCGCGGCCGCTGATCCCAACCAGTCCCGATCGCCCCTTGCATGCAATCACACCACCACCAGGAACGTAATTGCATACTTGCATACACGCGCGGCCGCTAATCCTCCAGTCCCGATCGCCCGCGTCACTCAGTCGCCGATCGTGACCATCCCGATCGTCCGCCCTGTGTCGCTGATTGTTCTCTCGTAGGCCTCGTCCACCGGTCCGGTCCCCTTGTGCCCACCATGCCGGATGACGATGATGCCGCCGTCGCGGCTGCTGTAGCCAAGGCCGCCGAGGACCGTCGCCTCGCTGAGGAGGCCGCCCGTGCTGAGCAGGCACGCAAGGACGAGGAAGCCCGCCTCCACAACGACGCCCTCGACAAATTTGAAGCCGCCCACGAGGCCATCTGGGCTCAAGCCACCGTCGTCGTCAACGTGAAGGCACTCATCCCCGTCATCCTCGACAAGGCCACGAACACCTACACCAAGTGGCATGGGATGTTCCTCACCGTCCTTGGCAAGTACGCGCTGACCCATCACGTCCTCAAGGATGAGGCGCTTCCCGAGCGCCCTGCCTGGCTCCAGGCGGACTGCGTCGTGCTGACATGGATCTACGGCACCATCTCCGACAACTTGCAGCAGTCGCTCATGATCCGGCAGTGCCCCGCGTAGGAGGCGTGGTGCTATCTCGAGGATGAGTTTCTTGGGCAGAAGGAGTCTCGTGCCCTCCTCGAGACGCAATTCCGCAACCTCTGTCAAGACTTCTTGTCGATCACCGACTACTGCCGTAAGTTGGAGACCATGGCTGCGTCCCTCATCGAGTTCGGCGACCCCATCGGTGACCGGCAGCTAGTGCTCACCCTTCTCCGTGGGCTCAGCGGGAAGTTCCAGCACATGGTGTCTATACTCAAGCTGCATCGCTCTTCCCGACGTTCGCTGAGGCCCGAACCCTCCTGCTGCTCGAGGAGATCGACATCGACGCCCGGCCGTCGTCACCGCCGTCGGCCCTCATCGCCACTGCGTGTGGCAGAACCGTCCAAATTATAAGAGATCAAGTACCAAAGTAGCCAATTTAACTGCCACTTAAAGCACTTGAGCCCATATAATCCCGGTAGTCCGGAAATCTCGAAGGATTTCTAACAATCGTATATCCAACCCAGATCGCGCAAACTCAGGTATGCACATTCGAACGAACCAACAATCAAACGAAAATACTGGAAGTACGAATTAAAGTTATTACAACACTTGTTCCAAATAGAAGTAGTACTCACGCCACAACATATATGGTCAAATGAAACATTGTTTTGAAACATGGACCCAAAGTTTTACTCCACGCAAATACCATTAATAAATAAGGGGTGCCCACGAGATCTCGTCCACAACAGCAAAAGATGAGCTCGTAGAAGACTTTGCCCAAAGCCTACTCCTCTTCTCCTTCTATAGGATAGAGACAATGCTTACAATAGCCAAAGTATACTTGGCCATCTGCAACAAACGGGATAAACCTTGAGTACGGGAATGTACTCAGCTAGACTTACTCGTCTAACTGAAAATAAAGACTCCAAGGATATGCATGACTATTTATGTGGATTTGGGTAAACTTTGCTTTTGCGGAAACGCGAACAAGATGATATAACTTAATTAGAGAGCAACAATTTTCCATCCTATTATTTATCTCTAGGTTTGCACTTGTACTAGAGCACTCACTTGAACTACTAAAACAATATAATAATATATATATCCAATTCCTTCATCAATATTTTAGTAGAACCATTACGATGTCACATGGAGTTGTACCGTGGTAAAGCTCAGCATAATCCCCCACTATCCGGTGGGAGGCGGCGACTCGAATCAATATACAACCAGCTGGCAAGATTACCTTTAACACATGCTCACACTTTCCCCGTCGGGTCCATGCATTGGGTTACCGCTCAACGTAGTCCAGGTAGTACGTCGCGAGCTCAGCGTAATCCACCCAATTGGAGAAATCAGTTGGCCACCACAGGGCAGGTCGTATCTCCAAACTAGAGGGAGCCAAAAGTAGACTGGGAGTCGGCCCGGACAGTGTTTACTCGGCTTCGGGGTCGGGAATCATCAATCGGCCCCTATGTGAAAGGGCACATTCAAAGATGTAAGAGGGCTACCATCGTATACAAACCTATACGATCCAACGGATGGACTGCCCCCGAGTCTTGACCACTTGGTGCACTTGCCTTCCAGTTGACCGCATTCATTACTACCATTGGTTCTTTCCCACGATAGCAAAATATAGCCAACCGTGATACCCCCATGGGATAATACGAACATAAATATAAATGTAACCATTTATTCTAAGCAGGCTAAGCGGTTGTTTTTTCTTTTATTTAACAGGTTAACAAGGTAGGTAATTCAAATATCAAGGAAGGTAATGCATCAATTAGGATTCAATCAACTCCTGTCACCTAATGCATCACAGTATAAAATACTCAAGTAGATTAATTATAAATACTGGGAGGCTTAAAGATGCTCCGGGGCTTGCCTTGAGTGAAGGTGGAGGGCTGGTGATCAGGGCACTCGGGAAGGTTAGTGTCGAGCTCGTGGTACTCCTCGTTCAACTCCTGCACCTCCTGGACTTCTACTTCTGGAGGTGGCACTTGAAGTTCCTCCACTGATCCTAAATGATTGCAATGTATATAAGTAAACTTGATAGTGCAGGGATGATGCTTCAGCAAGAATTAAAACACTAAATGTGGCCTTAAGCATTTTACCAATTAATTACCACAAAGCCACTTTACACAGCAAGTCTATTCTAAACTGCTCAGAAAAATCTACAAAAATTATAGAGGACAGAGCATGCTCAAAGGATACCACTGCATAAAATTCACACATAGCTGTTGACACCGTTTTTCGACACGTGTCAAATAGGTTGAAGCTTGGCTGGATTAATGACCGTTCTCCATCGGCATCGGTAAAATATGAGCCAATATTGCCGATGAAAGAATGCTGCAAAAGGCCAAGTGTGTTGCCGATGGAGGCTGGATGTTGATGATCTTGCCGATTGCCGATGAGCTGCTATTGCCGATTACCGATGAAGGGGCTTTGCCAATTGCCGATAAAGGATCGTTGCCGATTGCCGATGAAAGATGGTTGCCGATTACCGGTAAGGCTCCTTGCCGATTGCCGACGAAGAGATGCTGCCGATTGCTGATCGGGAAAATATTACCAATGCCGATGGGCGTAACTTAGTACTTGGCGGTAGCGGAGGATTACGAGTGGTCAAAGAAGGAAGGTGCGGATTAAAGGGATCTGCCGATGGAAAGTTTCCATCGAGAAGAAGTATAAGGAAGCTGGTGTTCTGTGCCAGTATTATTATAGTAATTTGAGTCCGACTCTTGCGTGAGTCATTTATTTTCCATTAAAATAGGTGTGTTTGTTTAGGAAATATTATTATCCGGCTCCTGCACGAGCCAGTTTCCTTTAAAATAGGAGTTTGTTTTAGGAAAAATATGTGTCGTGTCATTGTACAACTCTCCATACGGGAGTATAAATATGTGCCCGAGGGCTATGGAATAAACAATCAATCCAATTCAAAAACAAACCAATTCTACTTTTTATCCTATTTTTACCGTAATTTACCCTTTTATGCATTAGTCATAGTTATCAACGAGTTCTTCAAGCTTTCAACGGGCTGCATCACTTTGATCTCCGTCAAAATCCTTGCTAGTTCCGCATGGGAGTACCTCTAGGCTTTGGCAATCCGGGCGCATCGCTGTTTGCCTCGTCTAGCTCTGCTCTAGTTATCCGTGATTAATCTGAGCTTTGACGTCCGGGCGCATCGCTGTCGTCTCGTTCAGTTTGTCATAGTTATCATCCTTGTCGATTGATTGGTCAAATCGACTGGCACGCCCTCGACATCGAGTTTTGGGTAATAGCCCGAGGTGTTCACGGATCTGACGCTTTTTGTGTCAACACCTCTTTTGGCACGCTCGGTGGGACCTGATTATACAAATCTACACATCCGGCATGGCTGCTCACGCCGATGTTAATCAGAGGAATGTCATTGAAGTGTCTGAGGCCGATCTGAAAGATGATCAGAAGCAGGCCATGGAGCGGGCTATGGAGGAATACAGGCAGCTGTATCTCAAATCCTTCAGCCTCAGCAGGAGCAGCGAAGCAATTCAGAAGCAAGATCCGCCGTTGCCATGGCAGGTCACGTACGACACCAACCCTGGTAAACTACAAGAGATCGTTAATGCCGCTGTAAGTCAAGCTTTAATTAACCACTCCAGCGTGCTGTCCAATACTGTCTACAATGCTGTCGCACAAACATTCAAAAAAGGACATGCACCGCGATATGCCGGTCCAGCGTACCATCAACCTGGATTGGCGTCTGCGAGCCCATCGGCGGCCCAAATGACGTCTTCCACCCCGGTGGAACCGTCTGCCGATGTGGCTACATCACCAAGACCGAACGCTGGCGACACTACCAAGTCCAATGCAGATCCAGCCGCGTCGGCAACTTCAGGACCAGCCCCCGCTAACTGGTGGGGATACGGTATGCCTCCAAATCTATATATTGGCTCTAATCTGGTGCAGGGGGAGGGTTCAGCCTGGAAGAACTCTACGGCATCGACCGCACAGCCACAGCCAATGGCTCATATGATGCACAACTCTGCGCCTGCTCCAACCATACAAGTGTCATCAGATGATCTCCAAGTAATCCCCAAGATACCTCTGATGCCACCATCGGCAAGCTCTGTGCCGATGCGACACGTTATAACCACCGGTAATCAGTCTCTGGCGGCAAACTCTCAAGCTGGAGCTCCGTATCCCCAAGGTAATCTGGTGATCAATTACTCTAGAATTCAAGAGTCGGATGCTCCGGTCAGCTATCAACCATCGGCAAGTCATATGCCGATGCCTTATAATCTTGGATGGGTCAATCAACCACCAGCTCAGCAGCCTGGCGCGCCGATGTGTTATTATGGAGGCCTAGCTTACATCCAAGGCGGATCATCGGTACAACAACCGATGAATGTGACAGTTCAGCCGAGTCCGCCAAGTATGCCAAATCATCCGTCGGTAAGTCAACCGATGCATAGCGTGCAGATGACTGATGCTGCGCCTGCGACAACTGCATATCTTCAAGGGGCACATCAGCCAACTCCGCCAAGCATGCCAATCTACCCATCAGTAAGTCAGCCGATGCATAGCGTCCAGATGACTGGTGCTGCGCCCACGACTACTGCACATCTCCAAGAGGCGCGTCAGCCGACTCCACCAGTCGATAATCAGCCAATGAGTCGGCAGGAGCAGGATGCGTATTGGGTCGGCAAGATTGCCAAAGTCATGAAGGAGCAATTCGGTATCAAACCCAAGGTCAACACATACTCCTATCGGACCCCGTACCCGCCTGCATATGACTTGATTCCTCTTCCAAATCGGTACAAGGTGCCCGATTTTACTAAGTTCTCCGGCCAAGACGACACGTCAACGATGGAGCACATCAACCGCTTCATTATCCAGTGCGGGGAGGCTGCCAGCAGGGAGGAATTAAGGGTGAGACTGTTCTCTTCATCATTTTCTGGATCGGCATTCACATGGTTCATATCATTGCCTCCAAATTCTATAATTACATGGGCCGATCTAGAGAGGCGATTTCACAAATACTTCTTTGCTGGTATACACGAAAAGAAGCTTACCGATTTGGTCAAAATGAGACAGCGCAACGACAAATCGGTAGAAAGTTTTGTACAGAGGCTGCGGGATGTGAAGAACAAGTGCTACAGTCTGATGCTTGATGATCGGCAACTGGCAGACTTGGCCTTCCAAGGGTTACTGCCGCACATCAAGGACAAGTACGCGTCCTAGGAGTTTGATAGCCTAAGTCACCTGGTGCAGAGGATTGCCGATCAAGATGTCAAAGCCTTTGAGCCCAGGAAGACTTGGAACAAGAAGGTGACCTTCATCGGGAAAAAGAAGATTCTGGATCGGATGAAGAGTTGAATGTCGATGCGGCCGAATGGGTGAAGGATAAGAAGCATGTGTCTTGTCCGTTCGGCCAAAAAGATACAGAAAGGTTCACCTTTGATATCACCAAGGCCGATAGGATGTTTGACCTATTGCTGCAAGAGGGGCGAATCAAGTTGGCGCCCAATCAAGTGATTCCATCGACCGAAGAGCTCAAGAGGATAAGGTACTACAAGTGGCATAATGCAACCTCACACAGTACCAATGACTGCAAGGTATTCAGGCAGCAGTTGCAGTCGGAGATCGAGTCTGGGCGTATCAAGTTTGAAAACTCTAAAGTCCAGAAACCGATGAAGATAGATCAGCACCCGTTCCCAAACAACATGGTGGAGATCAGTGAAAAAACCAAAGTGCTGACATCGGAGGCCGCCAGAAGGAATTCATCAGTAGACCCTGACTACCAAGTACCCAGGCACGACGCAAGAAGGTTTGCCGATGACAGAAAGGGCAAGAAGGTTACCGATGAAGGTAACAGCGCCAACAGGGCTCCTGGAGTGGTGATTACTCACAAACAGCCAAGGCGGTATCATCGGCAATCACGTGAAGAACAGTATCGGCAAGAAGAGGAGGGGCATCGGGAATGGCTTTGACATAAGGACCACTGGAGATGTCCCTTCTTTGTTCATTGCTGGGAAGAAGGCATTAAACTGCCCACTGCCGATAACTGTCCAGAATGCAATGGGTACTACATAGCCGATCGGTCAAGTAAGCGACCTTGTTTTAATGATCAGGCACCCAGGCACGCCAGGCCGCTTAGAGAAGATAGATCGGCACATGACCGACTGGGGGGCAAGCTCAGTGCCCATGATCGGCTTGGCAGGCGTGCTGACCAGAGGGAGCTGGAAGAGATGTCCAATGCTAGAGTGCCCGACGAGGAGATATTCTCTAGAGATCCCAACATCGGAAGAAGTGCCGATGTAAGCAGTGAGAAGCAGCATCAACCTATCTGGAAGACCAAGCTTTCTCCCTGGTGCCCTAAGGGTTTGACTAAGACCCAGAAGAGGAGGATTCAGCGCCAGCGCCGTGACGACCTGAATAACAGCGCAGAACCCTCGGAGGAGAAGCAATGGAGGCCGAAGCGTAAGGACAGGGGCCCATCGGCAGACATAAACATGGTTGTCATGCTGCCGATGGAGTTCATGGCGCCCGTCAGCGACGATGAAGAGGCTGCCGATATGGCGCAACTGGTGCTGGATCCGATGACGGTTGTCTTTGAAAAGCCTGCCGAAGAAGAGAGGCAGCACCTAAGAGCTATGTTTGTCAAGGGCAAGGTGGATGGTCAGCCGATGACCAAGATGCTAGTGGATGGTGGCGCATCGATCAACATAATGCCCTATGTCGTGCTCAGGAAGCTTGGCAAAGGTGATCGAGATCTGGTCGAAACCGACATGAAGCTCAAGGACTTCGAAGGCAATGTGTCAACCGCCATGGGAGTTGTATGTGTTGAATTAACCATCGGCAGTAAGACTTTGCCGACAACATTCTTTGTAATCAGCGGCAAAGGCACCTACAACTTGCTCCTTGGGAGGGACTGGATCCATGCTAATTGTTGTATCCCTTCTACTATGCATCAGAGTCTGGTACAGTGGATTGGGGACAAAATTGAAGTAGTCCGTGGTGAAGCCTCATCTACTGTTGCATCGGCAGAGTTGGACACTTATGAGCAGACCAAGTGCATATCTGGCGAAGCCTAGGATAAAGAGTTCCTCAAAGTTGCCGATTACCGCATCAAACCGATCCAAGCAGTCGGTCCTGAGGAGGAGTCTTAATGGATCAGTTCGCCGATGACGTAAAACTAGGGTAGGGCTTCACGTCTGCCGATGACTTGCTCGAGGTCGACATCGGCGATGGTAGTAAACCTAGGCCTACTTTTATTAGTGCTAAGTTAGATTCCCAATGTAAGCAGCAGTTAATTGATTTATTAAAAGAGAATAAAGATTGTTTCGCTTGGGATTATACAGAGATGCCTGGTTTAGACCGATCGATAGTTGAACATCGGTTACCCATCAAGTCTGGTTTTCAGCCACATCGGCAACCGGCACGCCGATGTAATCCTACTATCTTACCCGATATTAAGGCTGAGATTACTAAGTTGATCGAGGCTGGATTCATTCGGCAATGCCGATATGCCGATTGGATTTCTAACGTAGTTCTTGTGTATAAAAAGAATGGAAAACTTCGTGTTTGCATTGATTTCAGGAATTTGAACAAGGCTACGCCGATGGATGGCTACCCGATGCCTGTTGCCGACCTGCTGATCGATGCTGCTGCTGGACACCAAATTATTAGCTTTATGGATGGCAATGCTGGGTATAATCAGATATTCATGGCTGAAGAAGACATACCCAAGACTGCTTTCCGATGTCCAGGTCACGTTGGTTTATTTGAATGGGTAGTCATGACTTTTGGCTTGAAGAATGCCGGTGCTACTTACCAGAGGGCGATGAATTTCATCTTTCATAAGTACATCGGCACAATTGTTGAGATCTACATTGATGATGTGGTGGTTAAGTCTAGGGACTTCAAGAAGCATCTTGCCGATTTGCGGAAAATATTGGAATGCACGAGGGAGCATGGGTTGAAGATGAATCCTAACAAGTGTGCGTTTGGCGTATCGGCAGGGCAGTTTCTGGGCTTCATGGTGCATCAGAGAGGCATTGAAATCGGCAGAAAATCTATTGATGCAATTAACAAGGTAGTTGCTCCCACAAACAAAACTGAGTTGCAGTCTCTGATCGGCAAGATTAATTTCATTAGAAGATTTATATCCAATTTGTCTGGTAAGATTAAGTCTTTTAGTCCTTTGTTAAAGTTGAAAGCCGATCAAGAGTTTATATGGAGAGAAGAGCAGCAGTCAGCCTTGGAGGAGATTAAAAGGTACTTGGCAAATCCTCCAGTCTTGGTTCCACCTCAACACGGGAAGCCTTTCAGGTTATATTTGTCTGCCGATGATGGTGTTATCGGGTCAGCCTTAATTCAAGAGATTGAAGGGAAGGAGCATGTAATATATTACCTGAGTAGAAGGTTGGTGGATGTTGAAACCAGGTATTCGGCCATAGAGAGATTATGCTTATGTTTATACTTCTCTTGCATTAAATTAAGACACTATTTACTGTCGGCGGAATGCACTGTTGTCTGCAAAGATGATGTGGTCAAGTACATGCTGTCAATGCTGATTTTGAGTGGACGAATTGGTAAGTGGATTCTGGCATTATCAGAGTTTGACCTAAGGTATGAATCGACAAAGGCTGTTAAAGGTCAGGTGCTCGCCGATTTTGTCACTCAGCATTGCAATATGGTGAGCTTTGTTGAGATTGCTCCTTGGGCTCTATTCTTCGATGGGTCTACATGCAAGGATGGAGCGGGTATCGGTATTCTGTTGATTTCACCCCGAGGACAGAGGTATGAGATTTCATTGCCGATTGTTGCTACTTCGACAAACAATCAGGCTGAGTACCAGGCGTTGCTTAAGGGGTTAGAACTACTCAGAGAGGTGCGTGCCGATGCCGTTGAAATCTTCGGTGATTCCCTGTTGGTGATTAATCAGCTGATCGGGACATATGAATGCCGAAGTGAAGTGCTAATTGCAGCCCATGAGCGGTGTCTGCAGTTGTTAAAAGAGTTCAAAGAATACCGCCTTGAACACATTCCAAGGTTGCATAATGAAGAGGCCAATCGGTTAGCACAGAGTGCCTCGGGATATCAGCCGATTCAGGAAGCCACGACATCGGTAACAGTTGCCAATGATTGGAAAAAGGAGATTGCCGATTACTTGAGGGATCCATCCAGGAAGGTTGAACGGCGTCTAAGGTTCCAAGCTACTAAGTATGTACTCCTTGATAATGAGTTGTATTATCGGACAATTGATGGAGTTTTGCTTAGATGTCTCAGCAAAGGGGAATCGAAACAGTTGATGGGTGAGATCCATGAAGGCGTATGTGGAGCGCATCAATCGGCATTCAAGATGAAGTGGATGATTAGGCGGAATGGATATTATTGGCCAACAATCCTTGAAGATTGCTTCAATTATTTCAAAGGGTGTCAGGACTATCAGAAGTTTGGTAATGTGCAAAGGGCACCTGCATCGACAATGAATCCTATAATCAAGCCTTGGCCGTTCAGAGGGTGGGCTATTGATCTCATCGGCCAGATTTATCCGCCGTCGAGCAAAGGGCATAAGTTCATACTTGTTGCTACCGATTACTTCACCAAATGGGTTGAGGCAATCCCCTTGAAGAAGGTGACATCGGCAAACATGGTGAATTTCATTAAGGAGCACATCGTTTACCGATTTGGTATTCCTCAGACCGTTACTACCGATCAAGGGACCATGTTCACACCGGGAGAGTTTGATGACTTTGCTGCTAGCATGGGTTTCAAGGTGCTAAATTCTTCTCCTTATTACGCTCAAGCTAATGGTCAAGCTGAAGCGACTAATAAAGGAGTCATCAAGCTTATAAAGCGCAAGATTGAAGAAAACCCTAGAAGGTGGCACATGGTATTAAACGAAGCTTTATGGTCATATTGGATGGCTTGTCATGGTGCAACCAAAGTTTCTCCGTATCAGTTGGTTTATGGACACGATGTTGTCCTACCTTGGGAAATTAAAACTGGTTCTAGGCGATTATCTTTTCAGGATCAGTTGACGACCGATGATTATATTACTCTGATGAAGGATGAGTTAGAAGATTTGGCAGGTCATCGGTTAAGAGCATTAATTAGTATTGAAGAGAATAAGAAGAGGGTTGCCCGATGGTATGACAAGAAAGTAAAGGTAAAGGAATTTACCGATGGTGATTTGGTTTGGAAGTTGATTTTACCGATTGGGACTAAGAGCTCTAAATTTGGAAAGTGGTCCCCTAATTGGGAAGCTCCTTATCGGGTAAAACAGTCTGCTCCTGGTAACGCGTACATTTTGGAAACCCTCGAGGGAGTGGCATTTTCTAGGGCGATCAACGGCAAATACTTAAAGAGATATTACCCTAGCATATGGGTAGATGCATGATGCTCAGTCGAGTGCCGATGAAAAGAAAACTTATAAAAAAACATCGGTAAAGACAAACTAGCGTTATATTACAGGACAGAATCAAGTATCAGGCTACATTCTTGCCGATACAATAGGCATTAGAATAAGGAATGGATAACGTTTATCGCACGCAGGAGAATTTGATCTATCTCGTCCATCTCCTTGGCGTCAGCATCGGCAGAGCCCTCAACCGGCTTGATTTTCTTCTTCCATGAGATAGCTTGCCGAGCGTACTGATCCCTTTCTTGTTGTAAAGCCCCGATGGAGTCAGACAGTTGGGTCTTTTGTTGATTGGCAGCTGTCAGACCCCCTTCGACCTTTTGCAGCTCTGCCAGCAGCTCCTCCCTCCTTGCCGACAATCGAGAGATTTCCTGGTCAAGGTTGCCGATGGAAATTTTGGCTTGACCGATGCTACTGTGCTTCTCATCGGCAAGGCGTTTAAATCTGAGCTTCTCTTCCTCGCTTTTGGCTTGGGCCGCTCTATCGGCAATGCGACCAGTAAGCCTCTGGTACTGGATTTGTTTGGCGTCAATGGAAGTTGCTTGGAGGATGGTTTTTGTTGCAATGGCGGAAAGATGGCTTTGGATATCTTTGAATATGGTCCTTGCCGCCGATGAGTCTTGGACGAGTTGAGAGGTGTCTTGCAGCAGCAGGGTAAGCAATTCTTCCAGTCTGGACCTGACTTCTGCCGATAGAGCCGGGGTGGAGCTTTCCTCTTCGTCGTCATCAGGAACGTTGACGGCAAAAGAAAACATGCTGTCCGCTTGAAGGCGACCTTGGCGCTCATCTTCATTCTGAAGGTTTAAGCTGTAGGAGAAGAGGCTGTCCGGGGAATCTTGGGCCTGAAAACAAAGGTTAAAATATGTCGATTGTAAAACTATACTATGAGCTTTAAGGTAATCTACTTACCGTCTTGAAGCGGATCTCTTGCCTCGAACTTGGCATGCTGGACGGGCCGGCTTCATCTTGAACATCGGCGGCAGATGCCGATGACTGAGCCCTTGTTGGAAGGGCAGCCGACACCGTTGGTGCTGGTATAGCTGCGGCCGGCGTCGCCTCCGATGTAGTGGCGGTATCTTGTGGCGGTTCCGTTTCGACATCGGGGACTTGGGTTGACAGTGCCGATGCCGACGTCGCTGCTACTGCGGGAGGTGGAGTTGTTCCTTCGCCGGAGACGTGAGTCAACGGTGCCGATGCCGACGTCGCTGCTGCTATGGAAGGAGCTGTTTCTTCATTCAGCGCCGCCGGTACCGATGTCGATGTCGCTTCGGTCGTTGCAGCAGTTGTCTCCTGGCCGGGGGCGTCATCCATCGGTTGATCGGGCACAGAAGCCGATGGAGGTTCTGCCGATGACCCGCCGGCAAGTGGTGTGACTGGGACCGAGAGCAGTCTTATTGGCGGCGCATCAGCAGCTGGTGGTGCAGATGGAGCCGATGGTGGAGGAGAAGCCAGCCTCAAACGCCTCTTCTTCGTCGGCGCAGCAGCAGGGGAGCCGATCCGTTTGGATGAAGACTGGGGGCATCGGCAACAGGGCTAGAAGTCAGTTGTATTCTGGTAGCAGATGCCGATGACCATAGTGCCTGAAAATACAAAGCCAAGATAAATGTTGCCGATGAAACAGCATGTGATCGGTACAAGTAAAGATGAGTTTACTGCATAAGTTTGTGTGAAGGCAATGGTGGCAGCCGATGTAGCCTGAGTTGTTGTAGGCATCGGCGTAGGTACCTGTTGAGGCGTGAAGGCAGCCAACGTCAGAGCTTTGTTGCCGATGATTGATATAGGGCCCATCATCCGAAGATTGAAGGGTCTACCGCTGTTGCTCATTGTAGGGACTGGATCATCGGCCTGTCAAGTACAAGGTATAGGAGTTAAGTGTTGATACCGATGAGAAATGAAGTAATGAAGGTACATCAGATAGCAGACTTACTGCGTCATCAGGAATGACGTAATCGGCCTCGATCGAGTGCCGATAATAATGTGAAGACTTGGCGAGTAATTGACACTTCCATTCTTGCCACCAAGACTTGAACTCGTTGGTGATGAAGGAGGTTGGCGACCAGGAGGACAGGTCAAGATCTGACAGATCGGCATCGGCGGGGAGGCTGATGACTTTATTCCAATCTAGACTGCTGGAGATTGCCTGCCTGGGTCTTATTACCCTAGAGAAGCACAACTTGATCGGCAGTTGGCCAAATGCCAGTTGTCTCGCCACTGCCGATGGATAGTAGAACTCGTACGACGGTGGGGCGTTCTTCCCAGATCCAAAGATGTTTACCGGGAGAGCTCGGGGAGTGATGCTGGCCCTCATAATTGCTTGGTTCTCAGGCAAGCTCATATCGGCCAAGTTGAACAGCAGTGGGAACTGGTTCTGTTCATCAAGATACGGCCACCAAGTCCGTTCTGAGGAGGGAAGTCCATTGTAGAACCTCTGGAAAAAGTAGCCGAAGTGCTCTACATCAGCATCGATACCCGGCAGCATTATGACGGCTTCTCCAAAGTTGAGCGGAGCTCGAGTTGCCGATTCATCATCATCATATCGGTAATATTTTGATATGTCCCTCGGGAATTGTTGGGCAAATAGGTCAAACCCGAGGGCCTTGTGCATATGTGCATTCAACCAGAGGTTAATGAACCACCAGGGGCCTCCGAGATTGCCGATGGGCTCTCCTAGCAGCAGCTTATTGGATACTTGATGCAGCAATCGGTAAATTGACCCGAGGAGGTACCTGCCTAAAGGGAGCCTTGTGCCGTTGGCAAGCAGTTCGGCCGCAGGGAGATGCATGGTAGTCGGGCCGATGGTTTTGCCACAGAAGACAAACTTCTCTAACCACATATTTAAGAAGATGGCATGCTCCTGTTGGCTTACTGATCCGGTTTTCTGGTGTTCTTGAATGTAACCTGTCCAGCCGCCGATACTGCGGGTGTTCACCTTGTGCTCAGCTTTTCTGTTAAACAGGCTAAGCGTATCGGCAGAGGTAATATCCAGGCCGGTCAGCATATAGACATCGGCAAGGGTGGGAGTAGCCGGTCCATGCCTGAAGAGGAAAGCATTCATGCTGTCGGACCAGAAATATGAAGCTGCTATCATCAAGTTCTCATTCCTCTCTGCATCGGCAATTGAGAGCCTAATGCATTGATCTAAACCACGCTCCTGCCAGTATACTTGCTGTGACCTGGCCAACCTCAAATACCAGTTTTTCCATCCTTTGGTGTGCTTAGGCCATGAGCGGAATGTATCCTTCCACAGCCCTAGATCAAAGCTCTCAAATCTAAGCGGAATCTGGTTGGTTTCTGCGTTGATGATGGAGGTGGGGTCTGGATTGCCCATTGGGCCTAAGCAGCTCAGGTTGGAACCAGCGAGAGGGATGATGACTTTGTTGTACAACTCCTAGGGTTCGAAAGAAAAAGGGACGAATCAGAGGGAAGAATGGGGATAAAGACTGGGTTTTTGCGGAGAAAAGAACTGTGCGGAGAGGTTGGATTGGATGGGAAATGGATCTTACCTTCGGGATGTCAACTTGGATCGCCATTTGGAGCCGGAGAGATGCTTGATTCGTCCTCGGAGTGCGAAGAAGTACTGTTGCTCGAGCCTGTGTTCTTCAGGGCAGCCGGAGGTTGAAGACGAAGGCAGGAAGGTGAAAGTGAAAATGGGCTCGGGTAAAAAGGCAGTGTGGACCCCGGTAACTTTTATAATCATGTTCAGGGGTATTTTGGGGTTCCGTTCCACACTGTGCAGGAATGTAGAGAGGCCCGCGGTAGATACGCGCGGTGATCGAGGTGGTCTATAACTGTTCATGCTACAATCGAGGGATTTTATTATTAAATTACAGTTCCACATGCGGGGATCGAGGAAACCGTACGCCTATCTCGGGGGTAACGGCTACAGCAACGGCTACAGTGGAGAGAATTTCGGCACGTAAAGTTATATGTTCCGAAACTGGGGGGCATGTGTTGACACCATTTTTCGACATGTGTCAAATAGGTTGAAGCTTGGCTGGATTAATGACCGTTCTCCATCGGCATCGGTAAAATATGAGCCAATATTGCCGATGAAAGAATGCTGCAAAAGGCCAAGTGTGTTGCCGATGGAGGCTGAATGTTGATGATCTTGCCGATTGCCGATGAGCTGCTATTGCCGATTGCCGATGAAGGGGCTTTGCCAATTGCCGATAGAGGATCGTTGCCGATTGCCAAATGAAAGATGGTTGCCGATTACCGGTAAGGCTCCTTGCCGATTGCCGACGAAGAGATGCTGCCGATTGCTGATCGGGAAAGTATTACCGATGCCGATGGGCGTAACTTAGTACTTGGCGGTAGCGGAGGATTACGAGTGGTCAAAGAAGGAAGGTGCGGATTAAAGGGATCTGCCGATGGAAAGTTTCCATCGAGAAGAAGTATAAGGAAGCTGGTGTTCTGTGCCAGTATTATTATAGTAATTTGAGTCCGACTCTTGCGTGAGTCATTTATTTTCCATTAAAATAGGTGTGTTTGTTTAGGAAATATTATTATCCGGCTCCTGCACGAGCCAGTTTCCTTTAAAATAGGAGTTTGTTTTAGGAAAAATATGTGTCGTGTCATTGTACAACTCTCCATACGGGAGTATAAATATGTGCCCGAGGGCTATGGAATAAACAATCAATCCAATTCAAAAACAAACCAATTCTACTTTTTATCCTATTTTTACCGCAATTTACCCTTTTATGCATTAGTCATAGTTATCAACGAGTTCTTCAAGCTTTCGACGGGCTGCATCACTTTGATCTCCGTCAAAATCCTTGCTAGTTCCGCGTGGGAGTACGTCCAGGCTTTGGCAATCCGGGCGCATCGCTGTTTGCCTCGTCTAGCTCTGCTCTAGTTATCCGTGATCAATCTGAGCTTTGACGTCCGGGCGCATCGCTGTCGTCTCGTTCAGTTTGTCATAGTTATCATCCTTGTCGATTGATTGGTCAAATCGACTGGCACGCCCTCGACATTGAGTTTTGGGTAATAGCCCGAGGTGTTCACGGATCTGACGCTTTTTGTGTCAACAATAGCAAAGCTACCAGCTACAGATACAAAAAGATGAATTTAAATGCAGAAAAAATACTTTGAACTAGACCTACTGGCTAACAGGATGAAGCATGCTATATTTTTTTTTAACAAGTTCTTTACTCAAAAACATATTTATCAAGAAAGTTCCATGATCAGCACAAACATAATATGCTCTATATGATTTTTCCAAAGAAAACCCTAGAAAAGGACACTTGAACTACGAGTATCTTTTCTGTCATACAACATACGAAATATTATATTTTTCCTAGGCAGAACGTGACATACAAAGGCTACAAAAAAGTTTCATGATTTATACATGAACATATTTACCACAGGAATTATTCTAAGAAAACAGCATAAATATATTTTAATAGGTGATAAATAAAGCTTACACAGAAACATGGCATGTTATACTTTTCCCAGCTTCTACACAGGATAACAAAGCTAGCATGAAAACCTCACATTTTTTATCTGATTATTTCATGCGGTAACACATTTAACTTTGATAATTGCAGAAAAGGATTATTTAAACATTAGTACTGAAGACATTCTCCAAAAATTACTTTTATATTTTTAACAGAAAGATAAACATTTATAGAGTCTACCAAAATTGATTTCACCATTTTTGGATTTACTAAACTCTAGATATAAAATAAACAAGCATTAACCGATTTACTGAAAATAGGAAATAGGAAAAGCATCACTGCATTCGTCCCATGGATGAACAGTACTGAGCTCGACCTAGTGCACCCGGGAGGGCGCTGAGCTGACAGGTGGGACCCGTGGTCAACTCTGGCCCACTGGCAGCGAGCCAGGGCAGAGCACCGGCGCTGACCGGCGATTTCTCGCCGGTGGCGAGCTCGCCGACGGTGAGGCTAGGTTTGGCATGCTCGGGGTGACAACACGCATATACTGGTGGGGTTGGTTGAACTAGCGCGGTCGTGGAAGTGTCCGGCGACGTGTCGTGGCGGAGCAGCACGGCGGCGTAACGCGGTCAAACTATTACTGGCGGCGTGCTACCCGGCGAGCGTGTGCGTGAGCACCGCGGTGGCGTAGTGAGTGTAGGGCAAGTGCTGGTTGAACCGGAAGAGCTCCGAGGAGGTCCGGCCACGTACGAGCTCCGTGGCGGCGGCAATGGCGCATGGCCAACGGCGCTGTGTCATTCCAGGGTGAGAGAGAGCTAGCGGAAGGGTGTTCTCACCTCTACTACCTCCGGCGAAGCTCCCACGAAGATGGAGGCGACGGAAGCGGGTCGGAGAGGGGTGAACGGAGTTTGGTCGTTGCGGTGGAAACTCCGAGCCGAAGAACGGCGACTGCGGTCCGGTAACGGTGAAGCTCAGTTGGCTAAAGCGAGGCGAGCAGGGCGTGTGCGAGGCGAAGGTGAAGTGGTGTTCGGGATGGATTGAGCAGAGGCGCTCGGATGGTGGCGGATTTGAAATGGGGGCGCTTGCGGTGCTCTGAGCTCGCGGCGCGGCAAGAGCAGAGGCAGAGAGAGCGAGTGAGCGGGTGTTTTTGCGGTTGCGAGGGGTTACGGAGGTGTAGGCGCTCCTGCTGACGCGGTCATGGCCGACCAGTGCGACTGGTGGGGGCCGTGACGCGACGACGCGGCGGTCGGCAAAGGCGTGGCGTGTCCGTGGCGCCACTTGGTCGACGCGCCGTTAGGGCGGATGCGCGCTCAATTGCAACCGTGACGGGGCGAAGCTGCTGGTCGGCGCTGGCGCTGCGGCGGCGTAAAGAAGATACGACGGCGCGGCGGCAAGCGCGGTGCTAGCAGCTCTGCGGCGGCGAAGCAGGGGCGTCAGCGGCTGTGCGCAGTGCAGCTCGGTTCTAGCGCCTTTAGCGTGGCGTCGAGCTTTGATGGCGAGCGAGACAGGGCGTGGTTCGGTTGGGTCTGCCGGAGCAGCGGCGATGCGACGGCGAGACGACGGCGCGGCGCAGTGCTGCGCGTCTGCGCGGGCAGAGGCAGCGAGAGGAAAGCGCGTAGTCGGCGCAGAACGTCAGCGTGCGGCGCATGGCGAGTGGCGCAGCGTGGCTGTCGGCGTCGGCGGTCAGGTATCGACGACCACGTGGCGGCAACGCCGGCGTACGGCTCAGGCGTGGTCGGGCGCGGGCGCGAGCGCATGCGGAACGCGTGCGCGGCTGCGCGCGCGGGCGTGCGCTGCGGGCACGTGCGCTGCGCGTGCCGGCGCAGGCGCGCGGGCGAGCTGGGCCGCGGCAAGGCCGAGCGGGCCGAAAGGGGTGAACTCAGCCCGTTTCAGTTATGTTTTCCTTTTTCCATTTTCTGTTATTTGATTCAATTTCAATTTGTTTCAAAACAGTTTTAAAAACTCAAAACTAAGTTTTGACACTTAAACCAAAGTTGTTCAGAATATTATTCTCTACCTTTTTCATGTAGGTCATAATTTCTGAAAACCATTAATTTAAGGGTTGTGGATTTAAAGCTAATTAAACCTATTAGGGAAAAGAATTAATTTATTCTTAACAAATTAAACTAAGCTTAATTTAAGCAGGGTAATTAACAAGAAAAGCAATCTACTCTAAATTCTAAGCATAGCAAACTTAGCTAAACATGTTGATCAAGAATTAGGACACCAAATACCTATCCATTTCTAGTTTCAAAAACATTAAAAACACACACATAAAATAATAGCATAATTAAACATGAATGCAATGAAATGTTTATGCTTAGTGGTTAATGATGATCCTAATGCAAAGCTTGACACATGGTGTCACACTACGCCTGCACTACCGCCTGCTGCTGCTCCTCGCTATGGGGCGCCCGCACCTCGTCCTGGCCACGCCGGCCAGCCCGGCAGCCAGCGCAACAATGGTCGTCGTCGCGGCAAAGGTGGCCGCAACCAGCATCAGGGCAACCAGCAGCCCAACCAGCATCAGGGCAACCAGCAGCCCGCACCTACTGGTGGCACACCAGCGGGACATCACGCCGGCGGCGCTCCCTTCGGCCAGCCTTCCTTCATGCACCCGTGGGCGGGCACGCTGCAGATGTGGCCATACGGCCGGCCACCTCCACCCCCGCCAACGTTCGCTGCCCGTCGGGTACGAAGGTAAGGGGTACCCTAAACCCTTCAATAAATTAACGCTAAACATAGCAACCATTTTTAAGGCAAGGATCAGCCTATTGTTCGGTGAGACGTGGCCCATCAATCGAGGGCCCCCGCTACACCGACTGCGGAAACCAGCCACTGCCCCGGCTCTACCTCGACGACGGACGAGGGGTTGGACGAACGACCCCCCGGCTTCACCTCGACGACGGACGAGGGGTCGGACGAACGACCCCCCGGCTCTATCTCGACGACGGACGAGGGGTCGGACGAACGACCCCCCGGCCTCTACCTCGACATCGACCCCCTCAACCCGTCGACGCCTCGACCTTCCAGGCACCGTCGGCGGACGAGGGCTCGAGTAACCCAACCACTCCGTCATGGGTAAAAGTAAACCCCCCTGACGACATGGGCGCCTGCGTCCGCTGTCAAATCCGCCAACTCCCCGTCCAGTCCCCGACTCCCGTCGACTGTGCCGCCACTGCCGCCACTACGCAAGTACGGACTTCTACAGTACCCCTCGGAAAGTGAATAGTGCGACCCTCGACGACGGCTTCGGGAACGTGACAGAGTCATACGGGGCTCGACCCCCCCCCTCGACCGAGGGCTCGACCCCCTCCTCTTCAACAACTCCGGTACGGAAGACGTCCCATCCGCCCCATCCCACTTCGGCCATGGGACTCGTGCCCGCCTGCGAATACTGTACTGCGACGACTTCTACTGATGCCACGATCGGGGACGCCTGAAGGACGGGAAGACCACGCCGCCACAGTGCTCGATGTCTCTTCGCCGACACTGTGCCGTGGATGCGCCGCCCATACTTCTACTATTAGGGCCCTGTACCCTCGAGTCTCCCCCTTGGTCTATAAAAGGGGGACGCCGAGGTAGATGAAAGGGGGGGCTCTCGTCAGAGACTTCTTTTTCCAGGTTTCTCTTTGAGGACTCCAATCCGACCTTGGTTCTCAAGGACCCTAGACCACACCACACACACATACGCTCGATCGACCCCTCGGGAGGCCGACTCCGTGTAACACTGCTTGTACCCCCCCTGTTCGAGCACGCTTTGGGTGCGAGATAATACAAGTCATCCTCCCCCGCTGGACGTAGGGCCTTCTTCGCCCGAACCAGGATAAATCTTGTGTCCATCTTGCATCACGTCTGAGAGAGGGAGCACGCGATATACAAATTTACTCGTTGGTGGTCTTGACCCCCGGGTCATAACACCGACAGTTGGCGCGCCAGGTAGGGGGATTCGCGTGCCGATCAACTCCGAACTACTCTCTCAGATGGATTCCACCATCCCACCGTTCCCGTTCAACACCGTCATCTGGTTCGCCAGTCTAGGGTTCGTTCCTACGGACCAGGGCGACTTCATAGTCTTCCCCTCCGCCCATGGCCTAGACGTCAGCAGTTCCGCTGCACCGGAGCCAGCTAGGATCAGACGACGGCCCCCTCCGCTTGCGACTCTAGCCTGCGATCAGGAGGAGGCGCGAGCGACTTCGACGCGCTCGCCGTCGTGCGAGCTCTGGGGTGCCGGATACCGTTCCCTCGGTCCCAGCTGGCGACACGGCCCCCTCTTCTAGGGGTCCGCTTGACCCACGCTTGTGGGCCGAGGGCAGGCGTCTCCCCGAGTGGGACTTTGACTCTTCTGCATCATCATCCCCGGAGGCTCCCGTGGCTTCTCCGACACCTACGACCCCATCACCACCGCGCGGCCCGTTCCCATATGGGCTCCGCAACAGCGCCGGGCTCTACTCTGCCTTCGCAGGGCAGCGAGTACATACCTACGACGAGTCCCCATGGACGCCGTCATGGGCGACGATCGATCCCGTCACTACCCCTTCACTGGGCGAGCCAGAGCTGCCCCGTACGTGGGGAACGTTACGGCGGCGCCTGGAGGAGGAGGAAACAGGCAGGCTCTTCCCCCACTTCTACCACGCCGACTTCGACTCGGACTCTCCCGACGAGAGTTACGACTCCACTCGGGAGTGCTTCCATCTCGACGAGCAAACCGTCCTTCAGGACGACGTCGACGACACAGCGGACACCGAAGAAGGGAGGGGGGCCAACGCCACGCCACCTCGAGACGCCATCCCCCCAAATCCCGATAGAGCCGATCCACCCCCCGACGTCCAGATTACGCAGGTCCGAGAGCTCCTCGGCAAGCTCGAGGAAGAGCGCCTGCGTCTTCAGCAGCTTGAACATGCCCTCGAGCGGGATCAAGGGCGTCCTCAGGGTGGAGGAGCTCGCGAGCGGGCCCGGGAGGTCCACCGGCAGATCGTCGAGGAAGGTAACGTTGAACCCCGAGTCTTCAACCGCGCCAGCCAGAATGTTGTAGCAGCCGCGATGCTGCTCCGCGACATGCCGGCGCCATCGACCCCCCAGGCACAACGTATTAGGGAAGAAATCCAGGGGCTACTCCAAACTGCGGCCGTCCAGCAGGCGGAGACCTCGGCCTCGAGGCGTCGAGGGGCTGCCTCTGAGCGGCAAGCAGCGCCCCCTCGACAAAATCGGGAGGCCTCTGTCCACCAGAACAAGGCGCCCCAGGGCCGGGTCGAGCCACGACCGGTTCGGGAACGCCTCGTCGACGACCTCCCCCCTCGAGTGAACAATCGACGTCGATGCGGCGATACCGAGGCTCGAGGCTACAGCGCTCACCGAGGCGGGCGCTACGACAGTGACGAAGACCGATGTCGGTCTCCGGAGCCACCGGGGCCTCGAGTCTTCGGAAGAACTATCCGACGGGCCTCCCTGCCCGTGCGTTTCCGTCCACCCACCAGCCTGATCAAATACAACGGCGAAACCAAGCCAGAGCTCTGGCTTGCCGACTTCAGGCTGGCATGCCAGCTGGGTGGAGCCAAAGATGACCTCGTCATCATCCGGCAACTCCCGCTATTCCTCTCCGACACCGCTCGAAGGTGGCTCGAGGAGCTACCCCCGGACTTGATCCAGGACTGGTCCGACCTGGTTCGGATCTTCGAGGGCAACTTCAAGGGCACCTACGAGCGGCCGGGCAACTCCTGGGACCTTCGCAGCTGCAAGCAGAAACCAGGAGAGACCCTCCGCGCCTTCACCCGCCGATTCTCGAAGCAACGTACCGCACTGACTCACATTTCCGACCACGAGGTCATCACGGCGTTCATCGCCGGGACGACCTGCAAAGAGTTGGTGCGGGAGCTGGGGCGAAACATCCCCAAGACCGCCAACGAGCTCATGGACGTCATCGCCAACTACGCGGCTGGCGAGGAGGCCGTTGGCGCATTCTTCCAGACTCCCCCAGCGAAGGAGGAGGGCAACGCGGACAAACCCGGGGGCTCGGACGATGGGCCCAAGAGAAACAAGGGGCCCAGGAGGAACAACGACGGCAATGGCGGCCAGAAGAAGAAGAAGAAGAAGAACCAACGGGGCCGGCGCGTCGTCGAGCCCAACGTCGAGCAGGACGACGACCCCGACGACCTTGTCGCTGCAACGGACAAGCGGAAGCCTCGAGGGCCCCCTCCCGACGGGGGCGTCTTCGACAAGATGCTGAAAGAGCCTTGCCCCTACCATACGGGGCCGGCCAACCACCGCCTCGAGGATTGCCGCATGCTTCGAAGGCACTTCGTCCTCCCTGGTCCCAGGAGAGATGACGGCAAGGAAGACCCGCCCTGTGACGTCCAAGTCAGGGGCGATGTTCAAAAGGGAGGCTTCCCCGAGATCCACGACTGCTACATGATCTACGGGGACCCTCGACCCGCCTCACCACGCGCCAACGCAAGAGGGAGCGTCGAGAGGTCTTTTCCGTTCGGGCCCAGGCCCCACGGTACCTCGACTGGTCCCACACACCGATCACCTTCGATCAGGACGACCACCCCGAGCACATCCCCAACGCAGGGGTTTACCCGCTCGTCGTCGACCCAATCATCCTCAACACCCGCCTCAGCAAGGTGCTCATGGACGGGGGAGCAGCCTCAACATCATCTACGCCGAGACCCTCGACCTACTGGGGATCCCGAGGACCATGCTCCTGCCCAGCGCGGGGGGTTCCATGGAATCGTCCCGGGGAAGAAGGCACTCCCGATCGGCCGCGTCAAGCTACCGGTCTGTTTCGGCGTCCCCTCAAACTTCCGAAAGGAAGAGCTGACCTTCGAGGTGGTCGCGTGGCGAGGCACCTACCACGCCATCATCGGTAGACCGGGTACGCCAAGTTCATGGCGGTCCCGAACTATACCTACCTCAAGCTCAAGATGCCGGGGCCCTCGGGAGTCATCACCGTCGACACCTCCTACGAGCACGCATACGACTGCGACGTCGAGTGCGTTGAAAAAGCCAAAGCCCGTGAGGATTCTGCTATCCTCGCGGCCCTCGACGACTTGTCCGGAGAGATCCCCGACCCCAAGCGCCACGCTGGCAACTTCAAGCCGGCGGAAGACACGAAGACCATCCCGCTCGACCCCGGCCTCAAGGACGGGAAGGTGCTGACGATCAGTGCCACCCTCGAGCCCAAATAGGAAGGCGTGCTCGTCGACTTTCTCCGAGCGAACGCTGACGTGTTCGCGTGGAGTCCCTCGGACATGCCGGGCATCCCGAGGGAAGTCGCCGAGCACTCCTTGGACATCCGAACCGGGTCCAAACCGGTGAAGCAACGCCTGCGCCGCTTCGACGAGGAGAAGCGCAGGACCATCGGGGAGGAGGTCGACAAGCTCTTGAAGGCCGGATTCATCAAGGAGGTACATCACCCCGAGTGGTTAGCTAATCCCGTGCTTGTAAAGAAAAAGAATGGGAAGGATAGGATGTGTGTAGACTACACTAGTTTGAATAAAGCATGTCCTAAGGTTCCTTTTCCTTTACCTCGCATTGACCAAATAGTAGATTCCACTTCGGGATGTGAAACCCTTTGCTTCCTTGATGCGTATTCCGGCTACCACCAAATAAAGATGAAGGAGTCCGATCAGCTCGCGACCTCCTTCATCACTCCTTTCGGCATGTTTTGCTACCTCACCATGCCCTTCGGCTTGCGGAACGCCGGGGCCACCTACCAGCGATGCATGCTCCGCGTCTTCGGGAAACACATAGGGCCGATCGTCGAGGCCTACGTCGACGATATCGTGGTCAAGTCCAGAACCGTCGGAAACCTAGTCGGAGACCTCGAGATTGCGTTTGGGTGTCTCAGGACTAACCGCATAAAACTAAACCCTGAGAAGTGTGTCTTCGGGGTCCCTCGAGGCATGCTCCTAGGGTACATAGTTTCCCAACGCGGTATCGAGGCCAATCCCGAGAAGGTAACCGCCATCACGAGGATGGGCCCGATCAAAGACCTCAAGAGTGTGCAAAGGGTTACTGGGTGCCTTGCCGCCCTCAGTCGCTTCATCTCGAAGCTCGGAGAAAAGGCCCTGCCCCTTTATCGACTCCTGAAGAAGACAGAACACTTCGCGTGGACCACCGAAGCTGAGGAATCCCTCTCGAGGCTCAAGGCCTTGCTCACCTCGCCCCCGGTCTTGGTCCCCCCGAGCCCGGCCGAGCCCCTCCTGCTTTATGTCGCGGCAACTACGCAGGTAGTCAGCGCGGTCATAGTAGTCGAGAGGGAGGAAAAAGGACACGCCCTGCCGGTTCAAAGGCCTGTCTATTTCGTGAGCGAGGTCCTTTCCGAAACCAAGACAAGGTATCCCCACATCCAGAAGCTACTATACGCGGTCGTCCTCACTCGGCGGAAGCTCAAACACTATTTCCTGGGCCATCCGGTCACTGTGGTTTCATCTTTCCCCCTCGGAGAGATAATCCAGAACCGGAGGCATCGGGAAGGATCGCCAAGTGGTCCGCCGAGCTCATGGGGAGACCCTCTCCTACGCCCCTCGGAAGGCTATCAAGTCTCAGGTACTGGCAGATTTCGTCGCCGAATGGACCGACACCCAACTACCCCCGGCGCAGGTGCAGAGCGAGCTCTGGGCCATGTACTTCGACGGATCACTGATGAAGGCGGGAGCAGGCGCAGGATTGCTATTCGTATCACCCTCAGGGGTCCATATGCGATATGTCATCCGCCTCCACTTCCCCGCCTCCAACAACGTCGCCGAGTACGAGGCCCTCGTCAACGGCCTGCGCATCGCCATCGAGCTCGGGGTCCGACGCCTCAACGTGCGAGGGGACTCTCAGTTGGTAATCGACCAAGTGATGAAAGACTCAAGCTGCCACGATCCTAACATGGAAGCCTACTGCAAGGAGGTTCGAAGGCTCGAGGACAAGTTCTATGGCCTCGAGCTCAACCACGTAGCCCGTCGGTACAACGAGGCTGCCGACGAGCTGGCCAAAATTGCGTCTACTCGAGGGACGGTCCCCCCCGACATCTTCTCGAGGGATCTGCACACACCGTCCGTCGACCTAGGCTCGGGGCTCCCGCCCTCGAGCAAGGGTCGACCCACCCCCCTCGACCGATCCCCCCTCGGGCGGGGGAGAGGTCATGGAGATCGACGGGGCCGTCGCAGTGCCAACCCCTCCGACGGATTGGCGCACGCCTTACCTCGAGTACCTGACGCGAGGCGAACTCCCGGAAGACCGCACGGAAGCCCGTCGAGTAGCTCGGCGTGCCAAAACCTACGTCTTGTACGGGGACAGCCGCGAGCTATATAGACGCAGCCCGTCGGGTGTACTCCAACGCTGCCTCACCCTCGAGGAGGGGAGGGCACTGCTGAGGGACCTACACTCGGGGGCTTGCGGCCACCACGCGGCGCCGAGAACCCTGGTAGGAAGTGCCTTTCGACAGGGCTTCTACTGGCCCACGGCAGTCAACGACGCCACCAAACTCGTCCGATCCTGTCGGGGATGCCAATTCTATGCCAGGCAGACTCACCTACCCGCCCAAGCTCTTCAGATGATACCCATAACTTGGCCGTTCGCAGTATGGGGGCTCGACATGGTCGGTCCCCTGAAAAGAACCAAGGGCGGGCACACTCACCTTCTCGTGGCTGTCGACAAGTTCTCGAAGTGGATCGAGGCTCGGCCCATCGCCAACATCCAGTCTCGGCAAGCCGTGCTATTCTTCACCGATATCATCCACCGCTTCGGGTCCCCAACGTCATCATTACCGACAATGGCACGCAGTTCACCGGCCAAAAGTTCCTGGACTTCTGTGACGATCACCACATCAGGGTGAATTGGTCTGCAGTTGCCCACCCTCGAACTAACGGTCAGGTCGAGCGTGCCAACGGCATGGTTTTGCAGGGCCTCAAGCCAAGGATCTTCGACCGGCTGAACAGACATGGAAAGAGATGGGTCGAAGAGCTGCCCGCTGTGCTATGGAGTCTCCGAACGACACCGAGTCGAGCTACGGGGTTCTCCCCGTTCTTCTTGGTCTATGGGTCCGAGGCCGTCCTCCCCACCGACCTCGAGTACGGGTCCCCTCGACTGAAAGCCTACAGCGAGCAAGCCAACACAGTAGCCCGAGAGGACTCCCTCGACCAGCTCGAGGAAGCTCGTGACATGGCCCTGTTCAAGTCGGCCCAGTACCAGCAGACGCTACGACGCTACCCACGATAAGAACGTGCGCAAAAGGGACCTCAACGTCGGCGACCTCGTTCTGCGCCGTCGACAGAACAGCAAGGGGCGTCACAAGCTGACACCACCTTGGGAGGGACCCTTCATCGTGGCAGAGGTGCTGAAGCCCGGCACTTACAAACTGAAGAACGAGAAGGGAGAGCTCTTCACCAACGCGTGGAACATCGAACAGCTACGTCGCTTCTATCCCTGAGGCCCCAGGGCCTTGTACATTTTCGCATTTATGTACAAATTTTCGAATGAATAAAATGTGCTTGAAACACTTTCACGTTCGTTCATAGCCCGAAGGTAGCCTTGACTTTGCCCGGACAAAGTCGAGCTCCCCTCGGGGCTGGAAGAAGGGCACCCCCCCTAAGTCCCCGAAAAAACCCGTACGCTTTCTCTCGAAACTCGACCCCCTCTCGTTTCTTCGCCTCGGGCACGCTTCGTAACTAGGTAAAGGCACCTCGAACCCCCTAGGGGTCGAGGGTGTCGTCGAGTCAGGGACTCACCTACGCCCCAGGGCTACGGTATCCCTACTCGCCACCCCCCCTTCCTAGGATAAGAGCGTGCGTCTAATACTTAAGTTCACGAGCGTCGACTCAGGCAAAGAAAAGCAGGGAGAGCCCGAGAAATAGAAATAACGAGACGAACCCACCCACAGCACTAAGGTAGCCTCGACTTTGCCTCAGCAAAGTTGAGCCTCCCTTGGGGGCTAACAGGTGGGGCACCCCCCTCCTAGGTCTCCGAAAAACTCGGAACGTTTTTTCGAAACTCGACTCTCCCTCTCGTTCTTTCCCTCGAGTACGCTTCTGAACTAAGTGAAGACGCCTCGAGTTCCCTAAGGGTCGAGAGTGCCGTCGAGTCAGGGACTCACCTACGCCCCAGGGCTACGGTATCCCTACTCGCCACCCCCCCTTCCAAGGATAAGAGCGTGCGTCGAACACTTAGTTCATAGGCGTCGACTCAGGCAAAGAAAAGCAGGGAAAGCTCGAAAGAATAAAATTAACTCTGTACACATCGATCAAAATGCATCATATACAAAAAAGCCCTCGGGGCTTGGCATTGTATCGGTACAGAGGCCTAACTATTACATGGACCTTTTTGTCCAGATATGGCTCGCAGGCCCGCGACCACCCGTCGACATCTCCCAACGACTACTCATCCGCCGAGGGGATCACGTCGGGCTCGAAGAGTTTCGCCAGCTGGCCTCCGGGCACCTCCGCGTGGTCCATCAGCTCCTGACACCTCGCGTCGTTCTGCTCCTCGGTCAGATCCGGGTCGGTGGCGAACCCGTCGACAACGAGGTTGAGATCCACGTCGTAGAAGGAGTTGACGACCGCGAGGGCCCGCTTCACCCCCACATGCAGGGCGGCTCGGACGTTCTCCGTCACCCCCCGCGTCATGGCGTAGAAGCGGCGCAGCAGGGATTCCCCCCGAGTGTCCCCCTCGAGCTCCGGCTCCGGCTTGACCGAGAGGTCGTCGCAGAAGGTGTTGATGGCGGCCGAGAGCGACGCGTTGAGGTTCACCTCGGTGCTCAGCAGGCCCTGAAGATTGTCCAGGTCCTTTTGGGCGCGGGCGTTCTCCTCCGCAAGCTCTGCCGAAACAAGCACATAACGATCAAAACCCGAAAGCAGAAAAAGGGTCGAGACAGGACAGACCCCGCAAACACCCGAAACACTCACCTTGGGCCTGCACATCCAAGGCGGAGTAGGCCTGCTCGGCCTCCTCGAGCTGATGGCGGACGGCGTCAAAATCAGAGGACTGGTCCCTGACTTGGGCCTCGAGACCCTCGATGGTCTTGTATGCCTCCCCGAGGGCCTCCTTCTGCTTCATCGCCACCATGCCCAAGGAGGTCGCGCGGGTCCGCGCCTTCTCCTCCGAGGCGGCCAGAGCGTCGCGCTCGCGGGAAAGGACGTCAAGGTCTCCCCTCAGCCGGGCGGCCTCCTCCGTGGCCTTGCGCTGGGCCTCGACGGCGGCATCCCGCTCCTGCCCAACGGCGATGGTCGACCGAAGGGCATCATCGAGCTTCGCCTGCGCCGACGACAAGGCCTCCCGGGCTTCCTTCTGGACAGCCTCGTAGCCGGCCTTCGCGTAGGCGACCCTCGACTCGGCATCCTTCTGGATAGTCGCCGCCTCCACCTTCGCACGAGCGGCCTCACCCCTCGCCTTCTCCAGAGAGGCGTGGAGGGTCGAGAGCTGCCCCTGTACCCGGAGAATGTACTGGGACTTCTCGTACGACCTCACCCGCAGCGACTGACAGGGATAAAGACGAAGACGGTCAACAAATGGCAACCATGCAGTGCAAAGTACAATCTAAGGTAGAACGGAACCTACCTCCATTCCCTCGCGTAGGTCCGCAGCGGCGACCTCCGCAGCGCGACGTACCGAGTGTTCGAATAAAGCCCGGTACTCCTCGACGTTTCTCCCACCGTCGAAGCTCGGACTGGTCGTCGAGCGTGAGGAAGAGTCGCTCGGGGTCTCGAGGGTCCGCCACCTCGAGAACCTCCTGGCCCCACGCCGCGCTGCGGGCGGCGATCCTCTGCTCCATCGGCCCGGTGACGCCAATGCGCAGGTCCCCCCCTCCTTGGTAATCGGAGAGGGGCGAGGCTTCCTCCTCGGCGCCACCTCGCGAGGACGTCGACGGTCCTGCGCGATGAAGGGCTCCGAAAGGTTAATACCTAGCGAGACAAACCCACCGCGTCTCGAGTGAATCAAAGTGCGACTTACCTTGAGATATCGACCCCCCAACCTCGAGGGGAGGTCGAGCCACCTCCGGCTCCGCCCGAGGAGCCGCGATGATGGCCAGTTCCGCCGGGTCCACCAACTCGGCCACCATCTCGTCCACTTGGGCGGGGGTGGATTCCATGAGCATCCCACCCTGAGCCGGCGCGGATGGGCCCTCGACGCGCTCGAGCTGGAGTCGAGCCTCCAACGCCGCCAGACCCTCGGGCCAGCGCCCCGGCGTCGGGTGAGCCGGGGCCTCCCGCTCGGCCGCAGGAACCTGGGCCTCGACCACCTCCACCTCCTGGGCCGCGCCCGTCGTCGGTAGGAGCTCCATGCCCCCCGGGGCGCCGGACGCGACCCCTTCCGATGGCCGCGCAGGCTCCGCGACCGTCGCTTCGACGGCTACCACCGCCGGCGGGTCCGCCTCCTCCGCCGTTTGGGTAGGCGCCGAGGCCCCCTGTGCCTCCCCCCGCGCCGCCACCTCCGGGGTCGTGGCTGCCGGTGCCCGCCTCAGGGGCGACCGTCGAAGGGGGCGGGGCTGCCGGACCAACCTCGACGACGGCTTGCACCACAGCCCCCGTCTTTAGCTTCTTAGCAGGGGAGGGGAGCGCAACCCCCAGCTGGCGCTTCGACCTAAAAAAGGAGCACGTGCGCGATAATAAGCACGAGTCCTCACCGACGAAAAAAGAAAAAACGTACGACAACTACGAGCTCGACTTACCCTCTCCGGAGCCCGACGCTTCGGCTCGGCGCTCGCCGGGCTGGTCGAGCTCTGGGATGCCACTGCCTGGGGGGCAGGGGTCGAGGCGGTACTTGCCACCTTCTCCCAAGCAGGGGCCGGCGGCGCCACCGTGGGCTTCTTGCTGGCCCCCACCCGCGCCGACGGGTCCGATGCCCGCGCGCTTGATGCGGTGGGCTTCGGGGGCTCGCTCGATCGACTCCTCGACGGCGACGCCACCCTCGCCCTCTCGCCGGTCTCCGCCTGCGCCGGCGGGCCCGGCACCCGGGCGGTCGACGCAGCGGGCGTCGGGGGCTCGCTCGATCGACCCCCCGACGAGGGCCGCGGCGTCTGTGATCGCGTCCGCCGCGGCGCGACTTCTTGCGAGGCCACGGGGCGCTCCGCCCGTGGCCCAACTTCAACAGGAGGGGCCGACTTCGAGGTCGACCCCCCCTCCCCACCGGTAGCAGCGGCCGCCTGCTCAGGCGCCGTCTCCTCGCCCTCCTCCTCTTCGTCTTCCTCATCCTCCTCCTCGTCCTCCTCCTCCGAGGGCGACAGCTCCTCATCGAGGCCCAACCGCCTCTGTTGGGCCCGACGCTGCTTCCTCTGCTCTTTCTCTAGAGCCTTCTTGGTCTTCCTCTCCTTCTTCTTGTCCTTGTCGGCCTTCTGCTTCTCCGCGCGGAGGCGGTTCGCATCCCTCGTGGCCCGGTCCTCCGGCACCGGCGGTAGCGAGCGCTTGTAGGACACATTCCCCTGCGGGACGCAAGGTGGTCAGAGAACAAGCAGAAAGGACGGGAGGGGCGGGCGCGAGGACTTAAAGTAAAAGGAAGGATCTTACCAGCTCGTAGAAGCCCTCGTCCGGCTTCATGGGGACCTTCGCGACATCCTTGAGGGCGAACCCCCCCGCGAAAAAGCGGCGGACGCGGCTGGCCACGCGGTCTGGGGTCAACTCCTCCTTGACGAAGCGGCACCGCGACACATCGACCCCCGGACCCATCTCGTCGAGACGGAGGGGCCGAGCCATCAGCGGCAGAACCCCCCGTCGATGGAACGCTGATGCAGCGATCTCCGCGGTAAGGCCCTTCCCCTTCAGACGCCTGAGCGCGTCCAGCAAGCCCTTGAGGTGTTTTTGCTTGTCCGTCGGAACGCCGTACCTCCAGCGCTCGGGCTCGGCGTTGAGTGTCCTCCCGGTGTACGCTGGGAGCAGACTGTCGTCGTTCCTCAGGTAGAACCATCCTGAATGCCACCCGGAATGGCTCGAGGATGGGTTCGCAGAGAGCCAGAGCTCAGGCCGCCTGGCGTAGATGCTGCAGCCTCCGGCCCTGACCTCCCGACGGACGCCCTTGCTGACCGAGGTGGTGAAGAGGTTGGCCTTGAAGATGTGGAGCCACAGATCCCAATGGGGCTCGATCCCCAGATAGCCCTCGCACACCGCGGCGAAGACCGCCGCCTGGCTGACGCCGTTAGGAGTGAGGTGCTGGAGCTCCACTTCATAATGGTGGAGGAGCGCGCGCAAGAAGCGGCTGGGTGGAACCCCCAGTCCTGCCCCGTGGAAGGCCTCGAGCGACACCACATACCCCTCCGGCGGGTTGGGCTCGGCGTGGTCCGGTGGCGGAGCTATCCACTCCGGCCTCTCCGTCGAGGTGACGGGCCGGAGAAGCCCGCTCTCCACCAACCCCTCCAGATACGACTGGCGGACCGAGGAAGCAGGCCAGGCGCCGGCGCCGAAGAGCTGGAAAGCGGCCATGGGAGCGGTGGTTTGCTCGGATTTGGAGGTGGAGGGTACGTTCCCTATTTTTTCTCTTTCTCTCTCACTCGCGCAGATTTCCTGCCCGCTGGACGCCTAAGGCAGAGGCAGAGAGAGGAAGGCGAGGAAGACGGAAGGCAAGGAGGCGGGGAAGGCTAATGCGCGTAAAGGGCACCGGACGCCTCGCCCTCATTATTTATGCGCGGGAGGCCAACGGACGGATCCGGCACAGGCAAGAGAATCTCCGCATTTAATTCGCCTGTACTTCCTTCCTCGTATTTCCTCCAGGATAAGGCATAACATCCTATCATCGGGTTCTGCGCCGTACTCCGCGCTGTAACCGCACTGTTGCGCCGAACGGACACCACCTAAAAAGGCGCGCGGCCGGAAACACCGTCTTCGAGGGTAAGGAATCTTGAGGCAGCGAGAGCTGGCCCTCGAGAGAGGGTTCGACAGCTACCCTCGAGTGCCCGAGGCCAGAAATGACCTCGGGTTACCACCCCCAAAAATCTCGAGGGGACAAAGGCCGGCCTACGAACGGGCTCGATAGCCCCCCTCGAGTACTCGAGGCCTGATAAGGGCCTCGGGTCGTCAACTGCAAATCATACATGGCCTCGAAGGGATAAAGGCTGGCCCGTCCGGGGGTTCGACAGCCTCCCTCGAGAGTTCCGACACAGGTATGTCCCCAAGTTCAATACAACAACCACCTGCTTTTCCCCTCGGCGGTCCACAAGGTCGGACTCCTCCTCCTGAGGATAGCGTCTGATGACGAACCATCCGTCAAATCTTGAGGGAGCGAAGGCTAGCCCTTACATAGGGTTCGACAGCCGCCCTCGAGTACCTGAGGTCAGGAAGGACCCATGGTTATCGGACTCCGGTCCACCCCCAAATCTTGAGGGAGCGAAGGCTGGCTCCACGAACGGAGTTCGACAGCCGCCCTCGAGTACACGAGTCAGGGATGCCCCCGGAGGCTTGGGAACGAACTCTCGAGACTCCCTGGGACATATCCGAGGCATACCTAGGAACACCTAAGGATCCCTACGCTGGGAGGCATCGAGCCACCAACTCCTATCGAACAGGGTTGGCACCTTGGTGGTCCATATGGTCGTGCTTAGCAAGCCGTACGGCTTGCTTAAAATGAGAACGCCTCCGGGCCACTAGTCGATCCCTATCGAACGGGGTCGAGTTCTCACTCGGATTTTTACCCGTACAGGGCGCCATTTCTAATGGACTCATGCCCGAGAACAGCTCACCGAGGACTTCGGGCTCGTCGTCCTAACGAGGATAGCTCGATGCTCTTCACCCCACGATCCGAGCGAAAGGATCCGTGGCAAGGACGCTACGAGGTAGTGAAGGCCTAGCCATTCGAGGGCTCGAGGGCCCGACTACGCACGGCACCCCTTGACGAAAGAGGGTCGAAAACTCGTAACCTGGCAGACAGAGTCGACCTCTCGGGCGGGGCGCTCTGACTCCAGCGGTGCTCGAGGGAGCGAAGGCTGGCCCTCGGTAGGGTTCGACAGCCGCCCTCGAACACTTCTCTTTGCAGGAAAAGGAACGGGATCGACCCCTCGACAGGGTGCCGCGTCTCCAGGTATCCTTTAAAGACCCCACTACATAACGTATTTTAGCCCCCAGAGGAGTTCTAAATCACTCCTCTGGGGCCTCGGGGGCTACCCCCGCGGGGTGCGCTCGCGCACACCCCCCGGAGAATCGGATTTCTCACTAACCCTGCAGGCCAAGGATAAACCCTCCGGACAATTCTTGCTCCCCCCGAGAAACGCGTATCATAGCCCCCAGAGGAGTTCTAAGTCACTCCTCTGGGGCCTCGGGGCTACTGTCGGGTACGAAGGTAAGGGGTACCCTAAACCCTTCAATAAATTAACGCTAAACATAGCAACCATTTTTAAGGCAAGGATCAGCCTATTGTTCGGTGAGACGTGGCCCATCAATCGAGGGCCCCCGCTACACCGACTGCGGAAACCAGCCACTGCCCCGGCTCTACCTCGACGACGGACGAGGGGTTGGACGAACGACCCCCCGGCTTCACCTCGACGACGGACGAGGGGTCGGACGAACGACCCCCCGGCCTCTACCTCGACATCGACCCCCTCAACCCGTCGACGCCTCGACCTTCCAGGCACCGTCGGCGGACGAGGGCTCGAGTAACCCAACCACTCCGTCATGGGTAAAAGTAAACCCCCCTGACGACATGGGCGCCTGCGTCCGCTGTCAAATCCGCCAACTCCCCGTCCAGTCCCCGACTCCCGTCGACTGTGCCGCCACTGCCGCCACTACGCAAGTACGGACTTCTACAGTACCCCTCGGAAAGTGAATAGTGCGACCCTCGACGACGGCTTCGGGAACGTGACAGAGTCATACGGGGCTCGACCCCCCCCCCTCGACCGAGGGCTCGACCCCCTCCTCTTCAACAACTCCGGTACGGAAGACGTCCCATCCGCCCCATCCCACTTCGGCCATGGGACTCGTGCCCGCCTGCGAATACTGTACTGCGACGACTTCTACTGATGCCACGATCGGGGACGCCTGAAGGACGGGAAGACCACGCCGCCACAGTGCTCGATGTCTCTTCGCCGACACTGTGCCGTGGATGCGCCGCCCATACTTCTACTATTAGGGCCCTGTACCCTCGAGTCTCCCCCTTGGTCTATAAAAGGGGGACGCCGAGGTAGATGAAAGGGGGGGCTCTCGTCAGAGACTTCTTTTTCCAGGTTTCTCTTTGAGGACTCCAATCCGACCTTGGTTCTCAAGGACCCTAGACCACACCACACACACACATACGCTCGATCGACCCCTCGGGAGGCCGACTCCGTGTAACACTGCTTGTACCCCCCCCTGTACGAGCACGCTTTGGGTGCGAGATAATACAAGTCATCCTCCCCCGCTGGACGTAGGGCCTTCTTCGCCCGAACCAGGATAAATCTTGTGTCCATCTTGCATCACGTCTGAGAGAGGGAGCACGCGATATACAAATTTACTCGTTGGTGGTCTTGACCCCCGGGTCATAACACCGACACTGCCGTTCCGCAGTACGGCGCTCCCTTCGGCAGCGTTCCCGGTGGCAGCATCTACAGCCACCCCAGCAGCAGCGTCTACGGCCCCAGCTACCCGTATTCCTACTGGGGAGGCACGTCCTCGACACCGGCGTTCCAGTGAGTACCCTACCAGCCCCCGTCGTCGCCCTGGAACCCCGTACATGGAGGCGCATGGAACCAAGACTCTCTGGTGCAGAACTTTAACACCATGACGCTCTCCCCACCGGCACCATCGGAGTGGTACGCCGACTCTGGTGCCGACTCGCACATGACTGCGGACGCTGGTAAAATCTCCACCATTTCCCTCCCAAATTCCTCTACACCTTCATCTATCATTGTGGGAAATGGTGCTCTACTTCCTGTCACTGCCATCGGATCACATACATTTTCCTTTCCGCATCGAAATTTAGTTCTTAATAATGTTTTGGTCTCCCCACATATCATTAAGAACTTAATTTCCATTCGTCATTTTACCACCGACAATAACTGTTCTATCGAATTTGATCTGTTTGGTCTTTCTGTGAAGGATTTGCAAACCAGGAACGTGATCGCTAGGTGCAATAGCTCTGGCGACCTCTACCTGTTCTATCCACCAGCCACCAGCACCTCCGCACTCCTCGCTGCCCCCACTTCTTTGTCCACCCTTATTAGCTCTAGTGTCATTTCGTGTAATAAAAATGACCTTCATCATTTGTGTCATGCTTGCCAGCTCGGCCGTCACACTAGACTTCCTTTTGGTTCATCCAATTCTAGAGCTACAAATAATTTTGATTTAATACACTGTGATTTTTGGACATCTCCTATTGTTAGCGTGTCAGGCTACAAATATTATCTTGTTATTTTAGATGATTGCTCACACTATCTTTGGACATTTCCGCTTCGCCTAAAATCCAACACTTTTTCTACTCTTGCCAATTTTTTTGCTTATGTTCGCACGCAATTTGGCCCCACCATCAAGAGCGTCCAGTGCGACAACGGCCGTGAATTTGATAATTCCCTGGCCCGCACGTTCTCTCCCACGGTGTTGCCCTTCGCATGTCGTGCCCCTACACATCCCAGCAAAATGGCAAAGCCGAACGTTCCATTCGCACTCTTAATAGCACCTTGCGGCTCTCAAGCATATCTTACGCTACCTGCAGGGCACCACGACACTTGGATTGACCATGCGCCGCTCCCCTCCTACGGAGCTCGTTGTCTACACGGATGCCGACTGGGCTGGATGTACCGACACGCGACGGTCGACTTCTGGCTATGCAGTGTTCCTTGGAGACAACCTCATATCATGGTCCTCCAAGCGCCAACACACGGTCTCACGGTCCAGTGCCGAGGCAGAATATCGTGTTGTGGCGAACGGCGTCGCTGAAGCTACTTGGCTACGACAGTTACTCCTTGAGCTTCAGCGCCCCCCTCACCGTGCCACCTTGGTCTATTGCGACAACATTAGTGTTGTATATCTCTCCAGCAATCCTGTGCAGCATCAGCGGACGAAGCATGTTGAGATCGATCTTCATTTTGTTCGAGAGAAGATTGCCCTCGGTCACGTTCGAGTTCTTCATGTCCCCACGACATCACAGTACGCCGACGTCTTCACCAAGGGCCTGCCCACCTCTCTGTTCCAGGAGTTTCGGTCCAGCCTCACCGTTAGCGATGCTCCCGTTTAGACTATAGGGGAGTGTTAGCAAGCTCTAATCAGACCCTTGTATTGTGGATGTAATTATGGCATGTGCGGTAGGCTTGCATGCCACCCCGACTGCCTATATATGTAATCCAATGTTACTAAGGAATACAATCAATCTTCCCACACTTTCAAAAAGCAAGATTCGATTGCTCTCGTCCTAGCTAGCACTGTCCGTGTAATATAGACGAATTTTAGAAAATTATATATGGTTGAATTTTAGACTTAATTCAGACAATTTTCAAGATTTGAAGTACAAAATCCGTTTTGAACCTAAGCGAAATGGATGAATTTTGCTAAGATTCAGACTATCTCGATCGAATCCCAGAACCTTACGTGCGCTCGCATACTGAGGTTGCACAGTAATAAAACACACTAACCATTTTCTCTCACTGTCTCTCAGCTGCACCAAGTGTGCAACGTGTCTCGTTTCAACTTTGTAGTACTATTCTCAAATAATCTCATTCGATGGTCACCATGGCGCGGTGCCAATGTGCCACTGTCCATCCAGGAAAAAAAAACCCCGTCGCGTCCCGGTTCGCGTGCCCTACCGTGCACGGCATCGCTGCACACATCTCACACGCTTCCGCACGCGGATAACGCCGGCCGTCCGGCCGGGCGGGCGGCCACGCACGGCTCGCATGAACGGAGAACGACGCGCGCGCCGGCGCCCCGTCGGCGTCGCTCGTTAAACCAAAAAGGCGCCATTCGGCCCGGCGGCAGCGACGGGCACCGACGCGCCCGCTCCGCGCCACGCGCCGAATTAACTCCGACGTTGCACGAACGCTCGCGCAGTCACCGCCCGCCGCGTTGCGCACGGAGAGTGGAGGCATGCTTTGCTTCCGAACGGCGAACGCCGAGAGCGAGGCATGTGCGTGCCGCCAGATATAGCCTTGCCCGCGCGCGCACGGCGGCCGGCGCAGTATGGCGTATTGGCGTTCGCTTGGGATTTGCCGGCAGCGCTGGCGTACGTCTTGACGTGCAAGCAAACTGGGTTCGCACAGCTGTGCGATGCGCCACCGAGAGGCGACGGCGCTGTCCACGTCTCGCTACCGTATGTCCCATGGCATGGCGTCGCGCGTAGGCGTAGCTGGGTTGCGCTGGCGCTCACAACGTACGCGCGCGCGCGTCTGCAGGCGCTGGGTGCTCCCGGCCCGCTCACTATAAATACGATCTTCCATCGCCAAGCTGCTGCTCACAACACATCGTGCAAGTGCAATTGACAAGACGTGCAAACACAACAAACACTGGAGGGAGTAGAGACACTACTACCGTCTGTCTGTGTGTGTTTGTTGTCGTCTCGTCGTCGACGATCAGCATGGCGAAGGCGCAGGTGGCGGCGGCGAGGTTCATGACGGAGGTGGCGCCGCCGCCGGTGGTGTCGGTCATGCGGCGGAGGAATAAGGCGCCGAGGAGTTTGGACACCATCGCCGAGGACGACAGGGAGCAGCTGGTGGCGTCACCATCGGACTACGGCTTCGCGGCGGCGTGGACGCTCAAGAGGATGACGACGACAACGACGTTGCCACGGGAGCGCGCGGGCGGCTTCATGACGACGAGCAAGTACTTCTCCGACGCCCATGGCTGCCAGGCCAGCGGCGGCTGGGAGGGTGGACACAAGCTAGGCCACCGGCGAGCTGCCGTGCATGCGCAGGAGTTGCACTTGCACAAGGTGGGAGCTTGAAGAGGCAAGAGGGAGCATCTACTGGCACTCTGGCAGTGAGCTTGTTTGGGAGAAGTATATTTTAAAATTGTACCACTTCCACACGTGCTTATGCACGATAATTTAGCAAAGTGCTAGCACCCCAAAGATATATGATTCTCCATGCACCTCCTTATTGTGGATGTTGAAGCTGTGCTTCAATGGTGGCCATAGGAGTAGAATAAGGCACGATCATATTTATATGGTTGCGTGTGTATATGTGCAGGTAAGAAGTTATGGTTTGTATTGTGTTCAAAAATAAACTTTAGGTTACATAAAAGTGAATACAACTTTAGAATTTTATGGGTGCCATCTAGCAAAGTTAGCTACGAAGTAAAATGTTTAGAAAGATACAACAATTCAGTGGGGGGCCGTCCCTCTAGAGCAATCATGGACACTCACAGTGGGTTCCCAACATGTATCCATAAGTATACATCTAATGTATGTAATTGTTGCTTAAATTTAAAAGGAATAGTTAGAAAAGAAAAGAAAACTACAACTCATATATGATGGATACTATGGTTACTCCATTGGAATGTCCTTGTCGATTCCATACGGAACCCATCTTTCATACTTTGGGCCAGAGCCAACTGTAGTGGAAAAATTCTTTGAGTGCAAGCTTGGTGTAAATTGTTGCATGTGCGGCACCACTCAGATATCAAGTGGGGGAGGTTCAATGGACCAAGGGTTGCAATGTTGCATAAGGACCGACACAACACTTTCCCCAGAGTCTATAGGTCGTTCAGGTGACCATGAAATAGGGTGTAGGTCTAGTTATAAGGGCACCTCCAGCGTGGAGATCTTGAAGCGATCTGACAAAGTTACCACCGTGACATATAGTTCGACAGCTGTAGTATATAATCCAGTTGGTGTCAGCTTTCTCTCATATGTTGCCAGAGGCAAAGTACCGACTTCAGGCTCCATGTATCAGCAACATTTGAACTATCTGCAACCTCCGAACCAAAGAAAGATTCTCTATGGTTCGACTCCTCCAGTGTTCAAATCGAATCATACTCCTCCCACGATTCGATTTTGACATACATCGGAGTTGCTCTAACATCACATGGATATGGTTGCTAGCTAGTATAATCCAAATATCAAGTTGTGATGTGTGTAATGCTGGAAGATGAGACGACATATATGCATATACTCAGTGAGAAGATCAGTAAGGCGTTCATATACAGAGTATACTGAAACACATCAGCATGCATTCTTTACCACTAATACGGTGGCCCCTGACATGGGACACAAAAATAAAATCGATTCCACAATAATTTTGGTGTGAGTTTGGTGCACGAAGGGACGGCGGAGGTGAGGACTGGAGGCGCCGTTACAGAGTACCGACCCTCCTGACCTCCCGCCGTCGCTGCAAGAACCGGCCCAGCGACCTGATCCGCCTCCTCGACGCGCCACGGTCCGAGTCCTGCGCTCCGGCCGCCGCCCTCGCCATACAAATGATGGCGCTCCCCTGGACCTCCGCGCCCGTGACGTCGTTGCCGCCGCCGCCGGGCACCACCAGGTGCTGCGCCAACGTCGTCAGTAGTCGATCGCCGCCGCCGCCGCCGCCGTACGCGTAGCAGTGCGCGCCGCCGGTCGTCGTCGTCGTCGTCGCTGCCTTCTTCTCCCACCTCGCGCACAGAGCCGGCGCCGCGTCGTCGTCGTCAGCGCAGCCGCCGCCGCCGAGGCGCAGCTCCGTGTCGCAGCACCGCCTCTTCTTTGACGACCGCGGCGGCGCCATCGTCGTTCCCATGGATGGACTGATCAGGGGAGCTCCTGGCAATCTGGATCGCGATCGGTTCTGACGGGACGGCCTCACGGCCGGCGGCTTGAAAACTACAGGAGAGCCGGAGAGGAGACGGCGGCGGATCAGAGATTTTCTTTGATGCGTGATTCGTCTCGTCCGTGTGACCGCGTGCGCGTGCGTCAACGATTCAGCTCGGCCGGCCGGCGTGGGCTTTCCCCTTCCGAGTCTGTGCGCGCACGTGATCTCGGTATGTAGCGTCCGCCGTCGGGCCACCTCTCCGAATATACCTCGCTCTTTAGGCCAAGGCTGACGAGCGGAGGGGAGGCAGCAGGCATATGCATGTGCCACGAGCGAGCCCAGGGCCGTCCTGGGGTGGGGCAGAGTGTGCCACCGCCCTAGGCCTCAAGTTTTTATAGGCCTCATTTTATATAGCTCATTAGTATTAGTATTAGTATATATTACGAGTACAGTCTGTACAACAAGCACTGATTGATTAAATATGTCTAAAAACTGAATGGATCATGAATCATTAATTTATTTGTAGCTTACATACATTTTACTTTTTAACTATTAAAAGTGTGTGTTTATTTAAATTTTAGAATCATGAGATACCCATAGTATATCAATGACTTTGCAAGTTTGCTTCTCAAAATATTAAAAAATATGTTTAAAAAGTGTCAACTACCAAAAGTAATTTATTACTCCCTCTATCCCAAATGGTAATACATTTCAAGAATCTTGGAGAGTCATATAAAGATTTATGATATTAAATATATATATTATAAAAAATATAATTAATGATAAATCTAATGATACTTATAGTTGACATAATAATTGTTATGATATTATCATATAAGTTTGGTCAAACTTGAGATACTTTAACTATCTAAAATTTTTAAAATGTATAATTTTATATGAACGATGCATTACATTTGTCCATTTATAACTTTAAGGTATTATATATAAGTTATTTTAGTTTTTGTATCTTCTTAATGATTTGTACTGTATTTACAAGTCTATATTTATATACATTGAAATATATAATTTGAAAAACAAAACTGAAAAGGCCTGAGCGAGCCCACGACTCACGCCCGCCATGCCCCCCCCCCTCCCCCCCCCCCCCCCCCCCCCCCCGGCCCGTCAGGCCGTCACGAGAATCAGGCACGCCAAAAATACAGCAGTTCCACGCCTCATGCTTTTTTCTATCTATATTCTTCTATACTCAAAATATATTTTTGGCAATTGCATAAATGTCCTTGTTTTGAGTTCTAACTACGTGTTTGTCCGTATTTTTTTAACTTTGCATGTTTGCCCCTATTTTTCGAAATCGAATCTTCCAGTTGACCATATTCCGTGAAGGAGAGTTAACGGTGTTAAATACATGCTGAAAAGACACAAATGCCCTCGATATGAATTACTCAAGAATCAATTCATTTTTTTACATAATTGTAGTCCATTTATTTTGGACAAATGATAATACTTATTTTGTATAAATATCAAAGTACAATTTTTTTAAGCGCCATTGGGCCTGATATTTATTTTGAAGCGCCGCTGGGCACGCCCGCAGCCGCGCCGTCCACGTGCTGCGTTGCTGGGCCTGCCCGCCGCAGTGCCGATCGCCTGAAGCGTCGCTGAGCCCGCTCGTCGCCGCGCCGGCTGCGCTGCTGGTCCTGCCCGCCGTCGCACCAGCCGCTCGCCCTCGCGTCGCGTCCCGCTGCTGGCCGCTCGAGCTACACCTTGTGCAACATGCATGATATACCTACTGACTTCATCTCCATGCAGCCAACTCCTGACTGTATGCAGTGCTGTGACAAATATGCCTGCTGCCAAGTCACCTGAATTGTGCCACTGCAACTCTGACAAATATGCACAAGTTTTCCCACTCTAAAGCATCACCACGAACATTGCTTTCACTAGGAATGGAGGTCTGTGCTCAGTTGCTCAAAAAGCAGATAGCAGAAGAGGTAGCCAAATCAGAAGTACAAGTATTTTTCTATTTGGATAACATAACATAGACTTCTGGGTCTGTGTTATGCACGTTTCGGCTTAATTCTGAATTGTGACCATTTTCAGCTATAGATGGAGTCACTGGGTACAGATATAAGCTTTTGCAATAGAACCATAGAGCTGAATCATGTTCAGTAGGATTGGAAAAGGAACCAGGATGTTCTGATCAGTTCACGTTTCGTCAGCAGGAAAGTTGGGTGAAATAGCAAAAATACAGCAAAAGAGGCATTATCATTTTTGTAATGGCATTTTACTGATGAAATTCTTCGGAGTGGCATCTTATACAAAAACACAACCGATCGCATGTCATTTGCATCCAGCAAACACGCAGTTGTGCATTTGACAGTACTAACATTTTATGAAAAATAATTTCCCAAAATCTAATTGTGCTTGGGCGGCGCGGGGTACTTATAGGTGGCCGCTTTCTTTCTTCGCCTCCAAGACGAGGGGTGCCGCCGTGGAGACGACGACGACGACCCGAGGGAAGGAGACCTGGGGCTGGGGCGGCCGGTGCTCCACACTGCCCACCCGAGCGCGAGCGCCGCCCACCCGCGCGCTCGCGCCGACCATCCGCGCGCCGCGCCCTGCACTGCCCGCCCGAGCGCTCGCGCCTGGCCCGCCCGTGCGCCGCGCCCTGCACTGCCCGCCCGAGCGCCGCGCCCCGCACTGCCCGCCCGAGCGCGCTCACGCCTGGCCCGCCCGAGCGCCGTGTCCCGCGCCTTGCCTGCCCGCTCGACGCGCCTGTTGCCCGCAACCAGGATCCGCCCGCCGGCACCGACGCCCAGGGGTGCTTGACGACGAACAGAGGAGGATGAGAGGGGGTGTGTTTTAAATGAGGGTAGTATAGTCTTTCTCTATTTTTCTCTTTTTTAAAAAAAAATATTTTTATTTTATTATTTAAGAGATAGGGGCAAACAGTACCTTCAATTTCAAAAACAGAGACAAACATGCAAAGTTAAAAAAACAGAGATAAACGCATAGTTAGAGCTCAAAACAAGAGCAGGATGCAATTGTCTCTCTTTTTTTTTTTCATGATTCGAAATATCCAAATGGATTATGCTAAACGCTCCAGCTAACACACACCTGAGAATGAAACGATCAATCAACTGATCCGTTTTCGAAACCGTTTTTTTATTCTAATAATCCATGGGAATCTGGTGGGAAATAGTAATACCATGCTGAGCAAATTTCACAGGCATGCCAATATTTTAGACCAATATTCGTCACAACTTCACAAGCCTACATACTCTGTCGAATTCACAGTCCACTATTTTAAGCATCTTCTTCTCATAAAACAACAATTCCTTATCTACCGGCGCATTTTTTTCTTCTATATTTACCCAATCCTTATCTACATGGCTGCTACCTGCAAAATTAACTAAGCTAATTACCCATCTGATGACCACCTATCCTTTTATAAGAGAGATTAAACTAAGGGCACCATGATAATTTGGGTTCAATGCTAATTAGTCGCAACTTTTTTTTTTGGAGTCACAAGTTTTTTTTGTAACAGAGGTAGCCCATAGTAGGGTTCAGATTGGGAAAGAGGCAAAAAAATATATATTATAGGTTTGTAGCTATTGGTAATGTTCGGTTTAACTTATCAGCCCAGCTTATCAGTCATAGTATATTGTTTTTCTCTCATAACAAAACAATTAAAAACAGTATCAACCGACTTTATTAACGGTAGAAACCATCAGCCATGTTTGAACGATAAATCAACATCAAGTTGTGCAGGCATACAACACAATAGTAGGTTTTCAGTGACAAACTCAGACAGCTCATAAGATTTACGATTATATCTTTTCCAAAGCTGCACGCCTTCTATTATGAACCCCCATCAGTTCCCATTTACAATGTTCAGGTTATTAGTTACAGGTCAGTGGCAACCTATTTACCTAAAAATTCTATCTGGGAAAACTGTGGCTCCCTCTTATCTAGCAAGAATGCCCCACAAAAAAAAGGTTACAGTACACCAAAATGCGCCCCCGTTACCAACTAAGCTACCACCCTACAAATCTCGAGAGTATATCATATGAAGGTCCTATCCCCTTGCTCTTGTCTTGAACATGAGACATAAATCTCTTTAGTTTCCATAGTATGTGTTTTGCAGTTAGAAGAACTATCCTCTTGATTGTGATCGGCACATGCCTTCTTCAGAATGCTAAACTCAATCTGATGCCATATGTACATTTATACAGGGGTTATAGAATCTTCTCTTTTATAATTATTGCTGATAATAGATAACCTGCAGAATTTTGTAAAGACCCATCAATATCCCTAGCAAAAAAATTGAAGTTGAACCACAAATCACAACAGACATTGATGCACACCACAACAGAGCTCTTGGGCACAAACATCAATGCATTAGATATTATGATAGGAATACAAAGCAAAATTGGTAATTGTCGTGGAAATCAAACTTGTATGTGATATCTGGTAGTTAAGCATTTCACAAGTCACTGGATTTGAATATAGTCAAAGGTCAGAACAGTTCATTGCTACTCCGCATTGTTTATAGATGATACCTACATTTGGGGAAAATGACGACTCAGCTACAGTAGTTGTTTCTCTCCAATACAAACTGTACTAGTTTGAACTAGCTAAGCATTGTCTTACTACAAGTACTCGTAAGCACGAAAACCAAACATATAGAGAATTAAGCATTCAAGTTAATGTCCAGAAAAAATGGATACCTTAGGGTACTTAAAAACTAAAAATGCACGATGGTAGTAAAAGGTACAAAGATGAGAAAATGACCCACCTCTATTTGAAACATGCAGCAAGAAGTTCTGGCAGTGTTTTCATCTATACCACTAACCACCAATGGAAGGTTTTGCCTTGTGCCGTTGCATGGTGTTTTTACGAAGCAAAGGGTTTTCTATTGAAAAAACAATCAAGCTACCATCCTTGGTTCCCGCCAAGAAGCACTCCTCAGGAGTTACAACTAAGGAAGTTATTGTTTTCCCAGCTCCCTCATACCTCCAAACAACATCAAGAGAATGCATAGAGCGCAGAACAATTTGACCATGATCACCAGCACATACCATAAACTCTCCACAGCAACTTAGCTCCATGCAATTGAGACGGCTATTGGATTCCGAAGAAGCAATATGCTTTCCATTTATGGAATACATATGCAAGGAAAGGTCACTATCAGAGTATATCACTAACCTACCATGTTGTGATGTTACCAGTTTTGACAAACCAGCACCTGACGGATGTCGAATGGATCGAACATATGTCCCCTCACGCATTGTATGGAACATACAAGTCCCGTCCTTTGACCCACTGATAACAATGTCTAATTCCGTGCTGACAAATAAGCATGTGATAATATCATCATGGCCACATAAGATATGGGAAGGGCTTTCAATGATGACATGATCCTTAGTTGATAGATCATAATTTGCATTCCTAGATCTTTTGTCATTTGATCTCCCTCGGAATGCATACCAGATCATAACAGTTGTGTCATAGCTTCCAGTTGCAATCACACTTCCATCAGATGAAACTGCACAAAATTATGTTGCCAGATATAGTAATATTGACTAAGCAAAATTATAATATCTAAGCAATATTGACTAAGCAACATTATAATATCTAAGCAATATTGACTAAGAGGCTACAGTAATTGTAGAGCACTAGTGATGTGAGTATGCTTTGGTTCAAAAGTTTAGAAGTTATGTCCAATATACTTGGTTTCCTAACAGTGAAAAAAATGAGAAACACTGAATAAGATTAAATCAACAGGTTTGCAAGCCATATTTGTAATGTAATCCCATAATATCGAAGTTCTAAATAGCGGGATTTAGCGCCCGCTATAGCGGGATATAGCATTTGAGCGAGGACAAAGCTAGGCTTCGACGCTTTTAACACTAAGAGATCGCAGGCACTAATATCGCGCTAGCGCCGCTACCAAGCTAAAATCAACATGGGCCTTCAATTCACTTGGCCCAAAATCGTACTGGCCCACAAGATCTCGATAGACCTGCGGATTGAGCCATGTCAGCTAACCCTGCCCCTTGTTTATGAAATCTCGTGACCAAAAGAGCTGCCGACGCCGGCGGCAGCAGCCGCGGCGAAGGCTGTGAGCAGCGGCAGCGGTGGCTGTGTCCGGCAAGGCGGCGACAGCCACGAGCAACAGCAGCTGCTGCTACGACTGGTGGGCTGCGACGGTGTCCACCAACGGACTGACTCTGCTTCTGCATTTTCAGACCAATTACCGTGCCTAAAGATGCAATGCGAGCCTGTTGGATTGAGCCTCCTACTGCCCGGGTATCACCTTCCTATGATTAGATTCAAATTTTTTGGGAAAAATTCTGACTTCAATGTTTGCTGTGTAAAATTCCTGATATTTAACTAGTTTTATCTCAACTGCTAAATGAGGTTAGCAGACGCTATAGCCTAGCTATATTTAACCTATAAAAAATCTTGCCGCTAAAGCCCAGAGCCCACTATTTAATACACTGCATAATACCAAGGATGCAAGTGGGTACACAATGGTGCTTTTTGGGTCAGCTAACTAATATCGGTCAAATGCCATTCTAGTTCATTTCTCCCCACTCAAATTGCATAAAGTGGCATTGCAGTTCATTTGAGAAAGTTTTTGGGTCGACTCTGACCCAAAGTAATTAGAACACTTGCATCCCTACATAATACTGCCCATTGAAGCACTGATAACTCCTAGCACAAAATAGTACTATCTTAACAACTGCTTAAATCTGGAGCTTCTAAGAGTTTAATGAAGAAATGTTACCTGCCACACAACTAACTACATCTTTATGCTGTCGGACGCTCTGCACAATTTTTCCATCACTTAGAGAAATGATCTGGAAACTATTTTCCCAATTACCGCACAAAATTAAGTAATTGTCACCATGAATTTGAACAATTGCTAAGCATTGTCTGCCAAACTCAACATTCTCAGCCAAAAAAGTGCCAATTTTCCTTGGAGAAATAACATCAGAACCAATTCCGAAGAAAGGTTCCTGCAAGAAAAGAATAAAAAGTGAATGGAAGTAAATGAAACAAAACAATGCCACCTTAGAGATATTTGCAATTAGAAAGATACCAGTGATCCAGAAAATGTGAAGTTTCCACCAGATTGCAACTGTGTTGTTAGCCAAAGCTTTACAGAGAGTATGAGCCCCTCATTCATCAAGACAATGTTTGAGTCCAACAAACCAATGAATAATACAGATGAAGGGGTGATTGTGGTCGGGACAACAGAAGTCACTGTTATTGATTGTGGCGCAAAATATAGTGGATGCACAATTGGTATAGGAGGACCTCTCCTTGGGTGTTTCTTCCGAAAAATCTGAATTGGTGTCTGTCCAAAATTTGCAATTTGGTCCTCAATAGCGGACTTCTGTAACATATCATCCATGTTTTCCAAATCAACTGCACCCTCATATGTCAAATAATAAAATATGTTTGCTGCCTGCTCCAAATAATAGATACAAATTTAGCAAGGTTAAGTTTGAGCACTGAGAACCCATCGACCCATGCATGATGAGTTTTTACCAAAATATGATATGTGTACCTCAACTGCAGGCTTGCCACGCTGCTTGTAACCAAATATGAGATCAATCCAATGATGTAAATTAGAGCTTACATATTCACTTTCAAGGGCTTCTCGACTGATATGAATAAATTCTTCTGGGAACCCTAAATGTGTCACACAAAAATTAAACAATGAGACAAGTTTCCTTTGAATGATATGATGCAAGGGCTGGTGGCCATGGTAAGTGCAAGGACAAACTTTTGTATCTTCGGATGATAGCTTTTTCTTGAATAATTTCCAAATCATGTATTTCTATAACTTTTACAATTATATAATATTGTGATAAATATTAATGTTAGACAGTCATGTAATGGGCTGTTAGTTAGGGCCATTAGGCTGGCTACATGGGCTGTACCAGCCTGCCCTTCGGCTGTGTGCGCCTCCTCTAGGCAGCAGGCGCCCCCTTGGGGGTTTATGGTAGTTGATCTTGGATCGGGCAACGATCTCCGTTGATTGGGTGTTTCTATAAACCCTAGATGATCCTTGCCTATATATTGTACACCTTTTGTACCCTCCCTAATCAATCTACTAATTTTCCCAAGCCATCTCTTCTTTCAATTAGCACCCTGGCGGTTGTTGAATACAGAGATTGCACCACGTTTAAATTGAACATACCCAATGCAAACATAAAAAACCTTCCACTAGCAAATTAAATGGATAAAAATACAAAGCATAAGATGCAATGTTATTATCGATCATTATTTAAATATTTTGTTAAAATGGAGGACAGTAACACAGTAAGATGCATAATGCTATCTGATTGGATGCAGAATAAGATTTTTCTACATTCATATTCCACCTGAAATATCATGCAAAATCATTGCACACTAAGAAAAGTTCATTACTTAAAATTCTTTTTGAAACAGAGTTCCTACAGCTGAATGTTGTGATGTAGCTATATATGAAAACATCACTAAAGAACTATCAGGAACAAAAACTGAATACTTTTGCATTGGCAGAATAACTCCGCCTAGGTTGGAGTGCCTTTGGTGTTCCAGCATAGCAGGTCCCAAGCCCTGGTAAAGGAGGAGGGTGTGATAGGCTTGGCGAGCCAACATCAAAACTTAGCCACTTTCATGGAAATGAGACCCAAAAGATTCCCGTTGGGGCGTAACCCTCTTAGCGACGCGCCATGCCGGAACCCGGGTATGGTGTTAAATGAGCAAGGGCCGGGTCGTCACCCCCGTGGCGCGCCGTGTCTTGATCTGGGCACGGTGTCAAGTGAGCAAGGATCAGGTCGTCGCATCCTTAGTGGCGCGCCACATCGGCGCCCGGATGTGGTGCAAAATGAGCAAGGGTCTTCACACCTCCCTCGGCGGGTGCGAAGGGTAAGGAAGCTAGTCGAACCAACCAAGATCCGTTTAGGTAGCTGGAATGTTGGGTCCCTCACGGGTAGGTTAAGAGAGCTAGTTGACACTATGGTTAGGAGGCGTGTAAATATCTTGTGCGTTCAAGAGACCAAATGGAAGGGTCAAAAGGCGAAGGAGGTGGACAATACAGGCTTCAAGCTATGGTACACAGGGACAACTTCGAGTAGAAATGGAGTCGGAGTTTTGATCGATAAGAGCCTCCAAGGTGGTGTGGTGGAGGTGAAAAGGCAAGGAGATAGGATTATCTTAGTTAAACTTGTCATTAGTGATTTAGTCTTAAACGTTATTAGTGCGTATGCTCCCCAAGTAGGCCTTGATGAGTGTGCTAAGAGGCAATTTTGGGAGGATTTGGATGGCATAGTCAGGGCTGTACCAAGTAGCGAGAAGCTCTTCATTGGAGGGGACCTTAATGGCCATGTAGGAGCATCTAGTACAGGTTACGAGGCAGCACATGGAGGTTTTGGTTCCGGAAGAAGGAACCAGGAGGGAGAGGATATCCTAGACTTTGCTACAGCTTTTGATATGATGATAGCAAACACTTTCTTCCAAAAGCGAGAGTCCCACTTAGTGACCTTTAGTAGTGGCTTGTCCTGCAGTCAGATTGACTTCGTCCTTGCAAGAAGGAGAGATAAACATGCTTGCGTGGATTGTAAGGTGATACCTGGGGAATGTGTGGTGTCTCAGCACAAGCTAGTGGTGGCTGACTTCCGCTTTCTGATGCAAACTTGTAGGGCTAAACAAGCCAAGATTGCAAGAACAAAGTGGTGGAATTTAGAAGGGGAGACATCAAAGATCTTCAAGGTAAGAGTTATTGAAGAGGGCCCGTGGAAGGACGAAGGTGACGCCAACAATATGTGGGAGAAGATGGCGACATACGTTCGAAAGGTTGCTGCAGAGGTGCTAGGTGTGACCAAAGGAAGTGGATGCGCTATGAAAGACACTTGGTGGTGGAATGAGGATGTTCAAAAGGCAATTAAGGAGAAGAAGGAAGGCTATAAGAGCTTGTTCCAGGACCGGAGTGCAGATAACATAGAGAAGTATAAGGTGGCAAAGAAGGCTGCAAAACGGGCAGTGGCAGAGGAAAAGGGACGGGCTTATGAAGATTTGTACAAGCGTCTTGATACGAAGGAAGGAGAAAAGGACATCTATAGGATGGCTAGGACTCGTGAAAGGAAGATGAGGGACTTTACTCAAGTCAAGTGCATTAAGGATGAGAGGGAGCAACTCTTGGTGAAAGAGGATGAGATCAGACAAAGATGGCAAGAGTATTTTGACAAATTGTTCAATGGGGAGAACGAGAACTCCCCTGTTCAGTTGGACGACTCGTTTGATGACAACAATAGGCGCTTTGAGCGGAGGATTCAAGAATCGGAGGTCAGAGAAGCGTTGAAAAGGATGAAAGGGAGCAAAGCGATGGGCCCGGATGGTATCCCAATCAAGGTGTGGAGATGCCTTGGGGATATAGCTATAGTCTGGCTAACCAAGATGTTCAATAATATCTTCCGATCGAACAAGATGCCTGAGGAGTGGAGAAGAAGCACTTTGGTACCAATCTACAAGAACAAGGGTGACATCCAGAGTTGTAATAACTACCGTGGGATTAAGTTGATGAGCCACACTATGAAGCTATGGGAGAGAGTCATCGAGCACCGCCTGCGAAGAAGGACACGAGTATCTACCAACCAATTTGGTTTCATGCCTGGAAGGTCAACCACAGAAGCAATCTTCTTGTTAAGACAAGTTATGGAGCGATTTAGAGAGCAGAAGAAGGACCTACATATGGTTTTCATTGACTTGGAGAAGGCTTATGACAAGATACCAAGAAATGTTACGTGGTGGGCTTTGGATAGACATAAAGTCCCAACAAAGTACGTGGCCCTCATCAAGGACATGTACAACAATGTTGTGACTAGCGTTCGAACCAACGATGGTAATACTGATTACTTCCCGATTAGAATTGGGCTTCATCAAGGGTCAGCCTTGAGCCCGTATCTCTTTGCCTTGGTAATGGACGAGATTACAAGGGACATTCAAGGGGACATCCCTTGGTGCATGCTCTTTGCCGATGATGTAGTGTTAGTTGATGAAAGCTTGGCGGGAGTAAATAGGAAACTTGAGCTGTGGCGGCAGACCCTTGAGTCTAAAGGTTTTAGACTAAGTCGGACTAAAACCGAGTATATGAAATGCGACTTTGGCACAACGGCTCAGGATGAGGGAGATGTGAGTTTGGAAGGTCAAGTCGTGCCTAAAAAGGACACCTTCCGATATCTGGGATCGATGCTACAAAGGGATGGAGATATTGATGCAGACGTTAGCCATAGAATCAAAGCAGGGTGGATCAAGTGGCGTCAAGCTTCTGGCATTCTATGTGACAAGAGGGTACCCCAAAAGCTAAAAGGCAAGTTCTATAGGACAGCTATTAGACCTGCGATGTTGTATGGAGCCGAATGTTGGCCCACAAAGGCTCGACATGTTCAACAAATGAGTGTTGCAGAAATGCGCATGTTGCGTTGGATCTGTGGTCACACAAGAATGGACCGAGTTCGGAATGATGATATACGTGATCGCCTAGGGGTGGCACCAATTGAAGAAAAGCTTGTCCAACATCGGTTGAGATGGTTTGGCCATGTCCAGAGGAGACCGTCAGATGCACCAGTGCGCTGTGGAGTCCCAAGCCAAGCTAATAATATAAGGAGAGGCAGAGGAAGACCGAAGTTGACATGGGCGGAGGCGGTGAATAGGGATTTAAAAGCTTGGGATATATCTAGAGATCTATGTTTGGATAGGATTGCCTGGAAAGCAGCTATTGAAGTGCCGGAACTATGACTTGGGTATCTTGTTGGGTTTCAACTCTAGCCTACCCCAACTTGCTTGGGACTACAGGCTTTGTTGATGTTGATGTTGATGTTTTGCATTGGCAGAATATGAATAAAGCTATAACAGTGATCTGTACTGGATTGTTCCATGAACTAGAGCCAACTGAATATTATCAGTATTATTTATAATACTAACACAAACAAAAATAATGGATTACCTTTGCCCATGTAGGGAGACCAACATCACCTAATGGTTCACCATCCTGCTTTATGCCAAGGTGATATGAATTTGAATTCTCAAGAAACTCAGGCATGTAAAAGAATTCAGGTATAAGCTCTTTGACATCACTTGTGTTTGATAGGCAGTTCCTGTATGTGCTTTCAATGCTCTGAAATAGACGATCTGCATGGTCAAACTTACCACCCTGTAAGCAACATGTAAAAGAACATATTAGTTGGTGTTTTCCGAACTCTGATGATAAAAAACATGCCATCATAGAAAAGACAAATTTCAAATCCTACTCTTTCAGTTTTATAAGAAAAACATAAGCCAAAGGTTTAAGAACAGCAAAAAGAATACATGAAGGCAGAACAGGGAGACAAGAATAATGAAAGAACCTGAAGATTGCGATGCAGCGCAGTAAAAGGCTCAAGCCTTAGAAGGTAATAAAGAACTATTCCCATGCTAGAGTAGTGGGATCCATAGTAAAAACTGCCGGAAAAAAAGGAAAAACAGAAAGAATTGCTTAATAGGTATCTAGGGTAAGATAATGCACACGAGAAATGTTTGAAGGAATCCAATGAAAGAAAGATCAAACCTTGGTATATCTGGATCAACAAAATTAAGATATCTATCTTCAAAAGCCTGCATATTACATATAGTTTATTCAAAATTTTCAGAAAGCGCATTAATCAGAAATGAGAGCTCCATAGGAATTGATCCTACCTTAAAGCGCTTTGCATCCAAGGCACCTACTGGTTTTGACAGGTCCCTGAATGTAGATGATTTGTTGAAATCAAGCTTTTCTGAAGAGTAGTCAGCCAATATCCAAGGAAATATAGGATATTGAGTTAAATCGTTGTAAGATCGTCCGGCAAGTGTGTTGAGAATCATAAGATACTCAAAGTTGCTTATTTCTCTTCTTCTCCAACTTTCTCTAGCACTCTCTGCCATTTCCAGGGCAACCTTTCTGTCAACAAAGGAAATTAAACTATTCTTGTCTCTGGTTGTTCCTTTGGGGAACAAAGCATCATTTCTCAGTGAAACTAAGAGAGACCCAAAACATTTTAGCATCATTTTGGGAGGAAAAATTAAGAAATACAGGTGCATTTGCATCATCAAAGAATATCTCTGTGGCAGTATATTGTAGCAGGTAACGTGTCCAATGAACTGCCTTTATCTATCAACAAAGAAAAAACTAATCACATACTCAAATTTGTGACTAGCCCATACAGTCAACACAAGATCGCACAAACTCCGAAAAAGAAAATGAAGACATACCCTAGTTATTTTCCACCTTCTATGGTGTTTGATTTTACCAGATTGATTTTTAATTTGAGTGTCACTAGATTCAGCAGCATTGCCTCGTCCTCCATCGAGATTGCCCTTCAGTTTTTCCAAACATCCCATCTCATTCTTGGAGTCTGAATCTTTTTTATCTTGAAATCTGTCAAAAACAGATGATCCTCCAGTCCCTTCAACTAGAAATTCAAAAGAAAAATGTAGGGCATTTCGTGTGATAGTCAATTGCCCAGCTAGTTTTCTTTTGGAGGTTACAAGAACACAGTGAACTGATGAGAGCACCTAGAAAATGAGAAAGAGATAAAGAAATTCAGTGAGGGAAGAACAACAAATACCCATCCGGACATTCTGCAACTACATGATGAACTTGCTTACCTCAATATAATCATTATCACTACTTGTTGATGAACTTTCTTTTCTATTTTGAACAATAACAGGATAATCTGAGGAATCTGCAGAATCAGTAGTATCACTAACAGGGTGTTTCTCTGGCAGGACATTCTGGGGAGGATCACTCATGTCGCTGATATCCTCACATGATTCAGAACTAATGTCCCCTGTAATTCCGCGCACTCCTTTCAAAAGTAAGTGCTTCATTTTTTCTGTTATCTTGGCATTAACAGATGGATCAACAGTTGGAGCTGCATTCTCATTACTAGATTTGATGGATGATGGCTCACAAAGGCACTCATCAAACTTATAGTTCCGCTTGAGCTTCAGTCGGCGCCGCCATTTATCTTCAGTTTTGTCAAGTTTCCAGTATGTCATAATATTATTTGGAAAAGGAGCAGCAGACCATGGCCCCCTCTCATCACTCAGAGCACGGAGAATATGAATCCACTTGTCCTGTAATGAAACATAAATCAGTTTATATATGGAATATTAAATTACTAAACATTATGTTTGGTAAAACCATAATACTGAGGCTAGTCACGACTTACTGCAACAATTTGCTGATACTCGTCAAATGCTAGCTGGAAAGCTGCTTTTCTACTGTCATCAGCAGTTATAGCAGAAGTCTTGGCAAACTGTATATCATCCTCAAAACCTTGCAGTTGTTCAACGTCTTGAATTGAGCGTTCATCAAGTTTAGAATGGAGTTCCTGGAGCAGCTTCAAGCGATCAGCCATTGCATCCTTCATGTACTTTATCTCATCAGTAGCCTGGGTAGCAGAAAAGTGATCATGTCAGAACAAGCTATGTTTCAGAATTGATTGCAAACTGATGAAAAAAAAAATAGACTTCAGAGGCCCACTAAAAGTTCTCCCTCCAGCTAAAACAAAAAAAAACAAAGCACAAGTGATCATGTCAGAACAAGCTATGTTTCAGAATTGATTGCAAACTGATGAAAAAAAAATAGACTTCAGAGGCCCACTAAAAGTTCTCCCTCCAGCTAAAACAAAAAAAAAACAAAGCACAACTGAGAGCAAAACAATAATGCATGCTATTAAATTTATTAGATGCTTCAGAAATTTCTGAGAAACACAAAATAGCTTTTGCATAGAACTAAAATGTGAAGACAGGGACAAACTGCAGCAAGAACCCGGTCCTTTTGTACAAGATTAAGAATGAACCCAGCCTCCTTATTGCTGTTTGGTTCAGTAGAATCATCTCTGCCTACCATACTAGTGGCAAGCATAGACTTTCCATATATCACAGTTTCAAGAATCAAGTGGGACATAACATGGAAACGCGCACCACCATCAAGTTGCCCATACTGGGATCTTACCCTTAGTAAGGACCTGCAGCAGTAAGTTACTAAACTGTCAAATTTACCATCATCAAGCGAATGATTATATATTGCTAAAGAGTACAAATCCTACCAAATCAAAAAATGCAGTCTGTTTTTGCACATCTCATCTTCAGAGATAAGATTAGGGAGCAGTGATATAAATTGCTGAACACACTTGGATGCGTTTTCTAAGCCAGCTTTGCAGAGATACATAATGATGAAGTGGAAGATAATTCTTGGAAATCTCTCCCCTCTTAGCATCATAGCTTTGTCAGCAATTGTGTTAGTCTTCCCACCTAATGCGCTACTGATGCCTCCTGTTACAACTACAGCAGCCATTTCTGCAGCGGGGATATTGAGAGATTCTACTAATCCGCGGGCCCTTTGCCCAATAGATGGGCCAGCCGTATTTGAACCCTTTGGTGTCAGTCTGGTTTGTCCTTTGCCATTCAAATAGCACAGAAGCGTCCATATCTTGTCAAAAAAGCTCCACCAATCATCGCTCAACTTTTCTCCATCAATAAATAATGTATTACTCCAAGGAAGACTGCAAACATGCAAATCGAAATATTTAGTACTGGTATAGATACAAAATTCTCATCAGTACTATATATGGCCCACAAACCAAGTCAGTGAAAACAATATAACAATGAGTTAACAGGCCAGCAAGGTAATATCAAACTAATTAAACTAGTGACACAGCCGACCTCAAATAAAAAAACAAATCAGTGGGTTAAATTCAGAAAGTGCACCAAGTTTGCTGTCATTCATCTACACTGAACTACTCCTAATCCAGTAGCAAGACATTGCTGCAATAATTAATACATGATGCAACTGACCGCAAAAAAAAACAATGCCACTGCAGAACTTGCTCTACACTATATTCAGTCGTTTTGCCAAACAAATTCCCTCCATGCCATCCCATCAATTTAAAAGGTGAAGTAGTGTAAAATGGCCATCATGTGTTCATGCCACAGATTCATAGTTTTTATTTGAGAATTCAATGGTCTTCACATATTGGTTGCCTTCCAACCAACCTTCTACTATTTATGCTAAAGATAAATCAGGGGCCCACCACAGCTGATATTTCAATATCTTATTCCTGGGAACATGGCGAGGAGCAAAATGGCATTTCAAACCTCTACTTGATGGTTAAACTGACTCTGAAGGTATGAAAGGGATTCATTATGCAAATTGATGGCGTACCACAAGAACGATGCAGTAGCTTGCAGAGTGGGAGTCAGTCAGAAGCACACAAACAGAATTTTCTCAAAAAGTGGAGAGCAATAATGTGCACGCCAGGACATGTTTTTGGCACATGATTTCAAGCAATTTGATATTTTAATGCCTTATTAGAAGAATTCAAGCATACAGACAATAACTGTTAGAAATATGTTTCATAGTATTTTCCTTGATATTTCCTCTGATCACAAATAGGTCCATCTACATTTCTCGTAAATCAAACCTTTTTAACTTTGACCACCAATATCTACAAAAAAATATTATCTTAAGTTAAACGAGTTATGTATTAAAGAAGTGGGGGTTCCTCTGGAAGGGAAAGAGAAGGCAAATGGTGGCAATTGTTTGCTCGCATGGGAAAGGGTACAGGGGCCTCTTGAATATGGAGGACTTGGAATTCATAATCTTGAACTTCTTGGCTGAGCACTAAGAATCCGTTGGTTGTGGGCACAAAAGACGAACCCTTCAAGGCCATGGGCTGACCTCCCAATCCAAGTCCCATGAAATGGCCATGCCAATGTTGCTGTGGATTCCATAGTAGGCAATAGGGAGAAAATATTCTGGACAGATTGTTGGTTGGATGGCCATACCATAGCAGAGGTGGCCCCCAATCTGTTCAAAACAGTTTCGAAACAAACAACCAAGAGGGCGACCATAGCTCAACCACTCCAAAATAGAAGATGGGTCAACGACATAAAAGGGGCTCTTACACTACAGGTATTGATTGAATATCTTCAAGTTTTGGATTTGGTGGAGGGCATAGCCTTGCAACAGGATGTGCCAGACGCCCAGACCAGTATAAGTGGAAGTTGACTCCATCAGGCTCCTAAGCCTTCTTCGTAGGAACCATCAGGTTCAGCCCATGGAGAAGAATTTGAAAAAGTTGCCCCCCCCCCCCCCACCCCCTGCATTGCAAATCCTTCATCTGGCTGGTGGTACATAATCGGTGGTGGATGGCTGGTCGCCTAGCAAAACAGGGTCTGTCCCACCCGAACGTTTGCCCCTTCTGTGACAAGCCGAGGAGATGATTAATCATCTTCTGGTCGGCTGTGTATTTTCTCGCCAAGTCTGGGCCTTGATTTTTCAGCACCTGGGCATAATGCAGTTGGCACCTGAACCTTCAGTGAGTTATTTCTCTCAATGGTGGAGGAATTTAATCACAGCAGTGCCAAAAGAAATGCGTAAAGGCATCAATTCCTTGATAATCTTGGTGGTGTCGGAGGTCTGGAAACACCGAAATGATTGTGTGTTTGATATGATGCCGAGCATTCAGATGTGCTTAGGGCAGTAATCATGGAGGGTGGCCTCTGGTGCTCAGCAGGGGCATCCAAGCTCCAAAAGCTCCTGCCCAGATTGCTGGCCATTGCATCTTAAGCCCTGAGATTGCTGGCCGTTTTTCTTTTCGCTTGTGGCGCGTCTGTAATCTAATTCCTGGCGTGTTGGTGTGTGTGGTGTTCATGTACTCGGGTTTGGGTCCTTCTGGACTCGTGTACTCTTTTTTCTACCTTAATGAAATGACGTGCAGCGCTCCTACGTAGTTCAAGGAAAAAAAGGATCTCGTAATGTCAATCCATCTTTTGGTCGTTTCCTATTTATTTTTAGGTCAATCCTTCTTTTGTTTCATCTTGCAACCTGCTCTTATCTCCTAAGTGAGGTTGGGAGATTGCTTTGTATGGTTTGTATGGGAGTCTCCCTTTTTTTTCTCTAATTTATAAAGATACGCAGCTCTTGCGTGTTCGAGAAAGAAAAATATCCATATAAAATTTTAGATACTAGTGGTCAAAGTTCAAAAAAGGTTGACTTAGGACAAACCTAGATGTTTTGATCAGAAGTAGCAATTTGTGTGACACTACAGACCCGTTATATTACCTTGTAAGTAGGCCATTGCCCTCAGTATTCATAATTTCTAGAACGGCCGAGTTGATGTCATCAGATGACAATTGTGCAGACATGTCAGGTGAAGGAAACTGCAAAAGAGAAGGGTAGGATAAGTGAATGAGAACCACAGCTGGTAAAAAATAAGTTTGGTACAAAGTATCACTCAGACATATCACATACCAAGAGTTTAATTCCAATTTGGTCAACAAAGAGTTCATGACTAAGATTCAAAAGATACAAAATATTATCACGGCATGGCTGAGAATTGAAAACACTTTCTTCAGAAGATGTCTCAAGAAGGCTTCCAATGAGATCTTCAAAAATGTCTCGTAGCAGGGAGGAATTTGGCAACTGTCCCTGTAAATTAGGCGTTATCAATTAAGCAATCTGAAGTGTCAATAAATTGAAAAAGATACTAAATTGCAATGACAGAATCTCAACCTGCTCAATTTTCAGTAGAAGGAAACTTGCTGTATCTTCCAGTTGATGCCAGCCACCTTTCACAGAGAATATGCAATAGGAGAGGACCAACGAATACATATTCCTCACAAGAATCAGCTCATTGGTCTCCAAACCGTCAGCCTTGGCAACAGTATTCGATTTGTAGTTCCTAAGTACATCAAGCTTCGCAGATGTTTCAAGCCAGGAGCTCCAACCATACTCCTGATAGGATCATTTTTATGAGCAATATAAAACTGATTTCTAATTGCTAAAATAGTATTAGAAAGTACCATAAGGGATTCAACATTGGCAGGGTTTGAATCCAGCAAATCAAGAAGATCGCTTAAAATCTTTGTACGTGCTGAAGCATCTTGACAAGATTGAATATATTTAAAAATGCAAACCAGAATCTGAGGGACAAAAAAAGGAGCCATGCTCTTATCTTTTAAAGCATCAGATTGGGAACGTTTCTGCAAAACCTAGACAGAAAATATAAGCATTAGTTGCTTTATTGAGGGCATTAGTTAACAATGGAAGTCAGGGATAAGAGGATACATATCATAATATAACAATCAGTATGAAATTTGATGATTACCTGCTTAGGGCTGGCTCCACCAAGAAGAACATCAAAAAGACTAGCACATAAATGATCTGAAAGTGGAAATTTGAAAAGTCTGTCAGATATTGAATAGAAAAACAGTTGAGATGCTGCTGTTGTCCCTTTCCTTATATCTTCAGCAGTAGATCTAGGTAGTCCTACAGGGAGGCCAAAAATTTTTGGTCCTCTTTTCTCAGATGGAACTCCAACCAAAAGCTTTCCAAGAAGCTGAAGGCCCAATAAACGGATTGGCTCAAATTCCCTGGCAAACAAATGAGGTAAATATTTGCATCTTCATATATAAACTGAAAAGTACGATGGAGAAAGAAAACAGACATAAAAAAACTGGATTTGCATCTATTGCAATGAATGGTAGCACAAAAAAGGATGACATGAAGGAAAAATATTGTCCACCAGTTGAAGACAGTTCAGTTTTTTTTTTAAAAAAAAAAAAAAAAGTAGTAGTCCAGAAGAGGCGACGATAGCAAAAGCTCCCTGTCAACGTGAGAATTGATGTAGATTGATTTCAAACTAACAGTGTGAAAGCTTTGCTTGCTTTTATAGTTTTATCTAATAATAATTTGCAAGTAAATAAATAAAAAATACCTCTTAAGGAGATTGATGAAAATGTAACAACCACCAAGTGAATTTACTTGCTCCAAGAAAGATGGTAGAAGCGAGTTGTGTGAAAGGGCACGGATAATCATATGAAGTATATCCTCAATACACGCAACATCTTGACTTCTTTCAAGAAAGGAAACAAGAGCTCTGATATCATGTTGAGAAACCTTTAGCCTGAAACAGATAATTACATCACCAATTAAGTCCAAAATAATATGAATGAACATGTTAGCATATGTAAATCAAGGAAAAAGGATTCAGAATTGTGTAAAGGGAAACATTGAAAATGAAAAGGACAGAAATTTGGGACTCCTTATGGAGAGAAAACACATAAGATAATCTTTGATCAACAGTAGCAAGTGGTTTACTTTAAGCTCATTTCTGCCAGACTCAACAGGAGAAGTCGGATCTTGCGAATTTCTTCGATGCTTGGTCTCTCCCCAATCACCTTTTTGCTTATCAACAAAGGCTTAGAAAACCTTGGATCTAGCTTTTCTGAGTAGAACTGTCTTACGACATCAATGATCCTAGGGAGCGCACATAATACTGGTAAAAATCTCCCATCAGCTTCAAAATATTGTATCAGAAATAAACAAAGTTCTCTCTGTACTTGATAGGTTGCATATGCCCAGATATGTGGATTCAAGTAAAACTGTGAAAGAGCATCTCTCAATAGAATCTCTGACATGCCTGAAAAAGCAGATAAGCAACTGATATAGCCTCGTCCCAACAAGTAGGAAGATGAGAGAGGGAGAGGGAGAGAGAAAGCTCACTAGAGGTCTTCAAAACAGTAAACATGTCTTTCGATGCTGAAAGAGTCTTGAAATTTAGCAGCTGTGGTGAAACAGATTGGAACAGGAACCCTAAAATAGAGAATCCCGAAAGAAGATGCATCTGTTGCTGATTTGCTATATTTCCATCTAGAACAGATGCAACAAGCTCAATAACTTGACCAGTCAATTGATCTCTGGCGGCAGACTCTCCATTCTGAACCACAGCATCATCAAAGTGGATCAGAAGAGGGAAAATTACAGAAACGCCACCAACACAATAGATTATTTCTTGCAGCAGGCGCCGGGAGCATAACTTTGTTCCACTCATGGCTGTTGCCTCAAACTTACTCTTGTCAAGACCATCCAGTGCGGATGATACATTAAACAAAGTCCGATTGTTACTAGCCTGCAGAGAAGAAAACGATAAGTATTCAATTATATGATTCCAGCTTATAGCATTGTCTTGAAAAAGATAGAACAGCATGCTTGGAGGTCGGCTCAAACCTGTGCATTCAAGCCAAAAATCATTTTTGATGAAATGCCATCCTTTGCATCAAGTATTCCCTTGTACCGTGAGTCATCATTTGCAAGTAAATTCTGATCACCAAGGAAAGAGTACATGTAACTTGGTCCTAGGTTATAAATGCCCCTTATTTGTTCAGGGGAGAGAGCATCGGAAAATGCATAAACAGGGCCCATTTGACCAGTAAAAGCAAAAGTGCTCTCAAAACCAAGAGAAGAAGGTTCTTCACCGATGGGCATCAGTTCTGTACCAACACTACATCGAGTCATTAGTTCATTTACTTTTGCATACCTGCAAGTAGCAAAAGAAAGATAAGATAGTATTGAAAAAAATGATATCATAAAAGCCAAATGGGTATATGCAACAGCTAATTTTTATGCAATTAAGCCCTGTACATTTTAGTCTTTTTCCTTGAATGTTTGAGCAACTTAACAGTAATACCATTCTTGTATGACCATGCGAGAACCAATAGAGATTACAATCTTTTTTTGAACCATAAATAAAGCAGGGGAAGCCCCCACTGTTGGTAAATATATTTAAATAAAGTAAACTGTGTGACTATAATCTTGTAAATTAGTATAGTAATTATCGTAAATCAAAGTGGCTATAGAATAAGTTATTTTGTAGCCAGTAGTTCTCTCCCTAGAGAGAGAGAGAGAGGGAAAGGACTACAGGGCTGTACAACTATACAGAACGAGAGGGAATGAAGAGAACAGCAGGGGGATTCAGCCTTGGAGTCCAAAAGAGGACATAAAGGTTGCTCTTTTTGAATCACAAAGTCTATGGGCTAGCAGTCTAGCTTCCTCCACAAAATTGGTGACAGAATACCATCTATGGTGTTTTGAGTAAACTACTGTTATTAGTCCAAGTTGTTAATGTCCAATCTTCCTCCAAGAGATATTGAACACCCCGAAGTACTAAGACACACAACAGCTATTGTGATTAGTGAATAAGAAAGTATTTGAAGTTTACTGTAAGTACTTAGATCTGATGATTGAATAAAATTGACTCACAAAATGCAAATCATGCAGCAAAGAAGTGAGGATTTGACATACCTGCACTTTTCGCTTGATACTAGATCGCCATCTACATAGCATCTCAGTTGACTCCCTCCAGAGAAGGTTCTCCCAATTGTATGAGTAACACAAAGGAATTTCCACTGCTTTGTAGGGAGGCTTAGAGATAACAAAACACACTGATGCTTTGGACTGACAGACTGCAAAGCATGTGGAGGTAATTTGACATATGTTAATACCAAAATCAAGTTTCTATTTACTTGACAGTTCAAGTCATGCAGAGAATTTATGCCATATATACATAGATGTGCAACCATGGCAAAGAAAGGCCCTTGTGAGCTGGAAATCTGAAGCTCATATAGGTAACACAGCAAAATAACTAGGATTAATCAAAAGACAGCATAGCACCTAACAGAAGCACTAACATAGTCATGTTTGTGTTAGAAATTTATTAATCTCAGGTGCAACCAGCATACATTTTTACAGGACAGTACATGAGAATATAAGCGAGGCATTGTGTTGAATTTCACCGAAAATTTTGTTGCCACTTGCCAGCTGGCTATCAAATCAAATTAATCCTCTAGCTTCTTGCATTAAAATTTGTTTCACTTACCAAAGAAATTTTTATATGAGGTAAATTATAGTTGAATGAAAAGGAGCACTGGCAAAATTTAATAAAAAGTGAATGTAGGCAAGAGCAAGAAATTACCTCGTAGATTAGAGTATTTTTCCCAAGCATAGCTAAACATCCTTTTCCATTTTCAGTGAAGAAAGAGAAAAGGCCCATCATACCCTTCTCAGGGAAACTTTCTACCCTTAGCCAGCAACAGAAAGATAAACCTTTATTGTAAGGCCATTGAACTGGCGACTTAATTTCAATGCCCTGTTGAAGATAAAAGCATCAGGAATCATACAAAGGAAAGCAAAATAAGACACAAAGATATGATGGAAAAAATGATCCTTTAAAATTAGCAGGAAGAAAATACTACTAAAACGGATTATAGTACATTAAGATCAACATACTCACAGAGTCATGACCACTAAACTCAAAGAAAGCTTCAGGCCCCTTTTCCTTGAGCATGTGACTAACACTTGTCAAAAGCAATGAACTGTGTTTCTGCTTTGCAATAATCTCCTCGTCGCGAAGGAGGGCAAAAATTTTCCGAATATCCTTTCCACAAATACTATGTCCACCAATGATCTGAATTATTTCTGCAATTTTTATTACAATATCATCCCCTTCCTCAACTTTAAGCCAATCAAGAAGGAAACTAAGCAACCCTGCTCTGAAACAAGAAGTTCTATTTGTAATGGACCCTTTGAGCAACTGTTGCAAGACCATAAGCCCATAATGCTGGAGTGAAGTGCTGCTCTGCCAATTGAAAATCACCAATGTTACATACACATATAAGTATCAACACAGCGCATGCGCGCACGCACACACAGAGAGAAGTAGGGAGGGACAGACGGACCTTTTGCAGAACATTTAGTAATAGCATAATCACATCTTCATTCTGATGAAAAGAATAGCAGAATCAGGTAACAAATATCAGGTAGCAGAATGTAATAGAAGGGGGTATAATTTAGTGAAGCAAATCAAGTTTATACAAGGATGTCGCTGTTTCCAAAAACATGGCATTCCTCACCTTTATTGTTGTTTTTTCATTTATGTCAAATGTCCCATCAACAAGCATGTCAAGTAAGGCATCCAGGAGTTTAGGACTTGGAATCCACTTAGAGAAGTCCAATAGCAAGCTTTGTAGTGTTTGATAACCTGCACCGACCAGCAATCTGAAGGCAGCCTGGATAAGGCAAACCAGAATTTTAAAATCAAATCAAGCAATAACAGCACAAGTAAAGAGCTGAAGAGACCAATATTTAGACTAACTACACCGTTGTAAAAAAAAAAAAATCTAGCTGAGGGGGTGCTTGCTTGTACGTGCTGGCCTGTTTGCTTCTACTACTTACTGCTGCGGCTGCAAATGAACACCTGCACTGCAGTGTTCCTTGTGTTGCTGCTGCAGCAGCCGCAGCTACAGGCAGCTGTTACGAACAGCCTATCGTTGTCAAGGAGTGAGCATCGAATGAGTTCAGTTTCAGCCACCGAACGAGTTCAGTTTCAGCCATCCTTCCTATGTATGCATCTGCCCACTGGGGATAGGAGCTGCGAACTGTGTAGCAAGCAAGAAAGAAGAGAGAAGAGAAACATCACAGAGGCCAACAAATGCAGGGATGGCAGCGCAGTGAGTGACCGATGGGTCTAATTAGTTTCCAACCCTTTTTGACCCAATCCATGCATCAGTTTGTTTCATGGTTTTGGTTGGGTGGAACTGGTGGGTTGGGTGGGCTGTGTGCACACCCATAAGACCATAACTATACCTATCCAATAGTCTAGTTTCCACCTAGTGTTGTGCTGTGCGTGTAGGCCTATGAACTTTACCACATGTCTGTGACAGCTTAAGTACCTAGTCAAGAGCACCATCGTGTGAATGGTACTGGTGCAACACCAAAAACAAGATACAGGTGCCTATCCAGGAACAACCAAAATAGTAGCAGCAGCCTTCAAAGTACTTGCTTAGTACAGTTTATGTAACACATGCATGAACTATAGCCAAATATTTTGTTACCTTTGACTCATCATTTTCAGCAAGTAAAGCAGTCAGTGTCTGTAGGACATTAAGGACCAATTGTTCCCCAACTGCTTCATCAAAAGTTCCATTCAGCAAAGAGACTATATGCAAGAAGCACTCCCCATTGCGAAACAGATTTTGATAATACTGCCAAAAATATGATAGTGAAAAAAAAAATAGAACTGTCAGGGACAATGTGGATTATGATAACAAGAGAAATACCAAAAATATGTAAGTACCATGTGCAAATCCATCTTTACAAGAGAACAAAAAACATACCACACGATCTATCATTATGACCTCTCTCATATTGACTAACAGATCAATTGACAATTCTGCAAAACCATTTTCCTTTTCTTTTGCACGAGTGAAAGTCTCGAGATATTTGGAGCATAGTTGCATCTTTGCTGCGTGGTCTTGTGCTGATGACGAATGTAACTGATTGTAAGAAAGAACAGGAGAGGTTTAAGATCCAGACATTAGTATAAAGAACAATATAAGGAAAGAGGGTCAATACTACTTACCCTAAATAAGGTGAGTACTTGCTCCAATATGGGTTTCCTGAGGTATTCTTCTTGGAATAAATCAAATAAACACTCAATGCAATTAGCATTATGTAAAACTGCGATCCTTCCAATGTCAGATATTGTGGCATACTCCTTGAAAAGGTTGAAAGCCAGTTTCACAAACGTACAAGTGTTTTTAATTATCTCATCTGAATAAGTCATCTGAGCATTTCTGGATTGAAAACCATTTTGATTTAAGTCATCTTGGGACAGCTTCCTTATTTCTTGTGCTTGAAGGGATGCAACCTTCAGGACTCTAGTGAGCACATCGATTGACTTGAAAGAAGCTAGAGTTTGTTCGGTTGCAAGTTGTAGGATCACGTGAAAGCTCTTAACAATAGTACCGGCCAATCCAGGATCATAGGTACAATGTTCAAGTGCACCTACCAATGCTAAGCATTCTGGCTACAAACAAAACAAGGCAATTTTAGAGAGAAGGTGCAAAAAAAATGGCACTGTTCAAATTATCATAATAGGAGTAACATCTTAGCTAAGGCAGGGGAAAATCACGATACCAAGTTATTTGAGTTTTCATTGAGTGTTGCAGCAAACTCCAAGAAGGAAATAGCTTCTGCTTGAAGAACATTGACACCAGTTTCACTGAAGCTTTTGGAATTGATTGATTTGGGAGCAACAATAAGTTGATCATTCTGCTGAATGTAGTCCAAAGATGATCCAAAGTAGAAAAATTTCTCTGAAAATATCAGATCCCAGAGACCCTCCTCTCGAAAAGATTTAAGTAGAGCTGGTGCTGAAATGAGAACCTTCCTGAACGTGCAAAGCATGTATTGCTGCATGGTATTTGCTAAAATCCTGGAGCATTAGTCAACAAAAAGAAAATCATCAGCTAAAGAAATTTAGTAACAAAATGGTCCCATTAAAATACTACATGTTCAGCTTGCAAAGACCTAAAAAGAATATTCCACATAGAGACTGATGTTGCCTTGTCCAAAAAAAACATGATAACCAGAACAGTGAACAATTAGGAACCGTGAAAAGGATTAGAAAGCAGAATAAAAAAACAGAAACTATTTGAAAGATGGCTCAAATGGTGGAAATTATCTACAAGAATATTTAAATTGACACTCAATGAGCATTCGCCTGAGTATATTCATTTTCCTTGCTTTGATGTTTGACCAATACATCTTAGCTTGGAAAATATCTCCTATTAAACCCAATAAACACTATCTTGATAGATTGGACATAATTAGTGTAGAGAACAATAGTTTATCAATAACAACAAAGCCATTTTCCCAAGCAAGTTGTTAGGGTAGGTTAGAGATGCATCAAGTCAACAAAGTGACATATCAAACAAAAGGAGAAGGAATTGACCTTATATGGTTAGGCAATTCAGATTCACTAGCACAAGCTTTGATGCACGGGAAAATTGTTGAAAGAACCTTTATAATCCACCTTGCACATTGCTCCCAGTATGCCAATGAGATAGATAGTGAAATTTGGGTAATATCGGTTGGAGCAGGGCAGTACTTGATCTCCTTGGGAGGAAGGAGAAATGAGCAAAGTGCTATGCTTAATTTTACAGAATACTCATTCCATTCTGATGTATCAAGAATATCTACAGGATCTGAGAAAGATTCCAATGTTTGTGAAGGCCCAGTGCTTTCTTTATCATCTTTCAAGATGGCCTGATCATTAAGAAATTTTTGCTGATGAAACTCCTGAAGCATAAATGCAGGCCAACAGATACTGTTTGCAAATTTATGTATCCGCCCGTTTTCACACAAGAATTGCAAATTATTGACATTACCAAAGCTGAATCGACAGTCAAGGACACAAGAAAGACAAATCACGAAACAGTATATGGTAACAATTTTCTGACAATAAACGAAGTTCTGATCAAAATAGTGACATCAAAAGTAAAATTTAGCCCTATCAGTATACACTTGTCAGACAGGATGGTATTGCCAAATATTTAATTGTTATATGCGGACAACTAATCATATTTAATTGAAAGTTACACAATCATATAGTCATGAACACTTACTAATCACTATTATATATAATAACCTTTCATCATTATATAGTGTCTATATGAAACACAGTGCATATGAGCATTCATTCAGCAGCGTTATAGAAAGTGAAAACCAGAGAAGACAGAAGATTAATCAGAAAGATGTTGCCTAATAGTAAATAAACATAGATGATTAACCATCATGTACTATAATATTTCAAGACGCTACCTCACACGTGACTGTTTACCTACTGGTCAGTGACTAATCAGCCAATGCAACCGATTTTTTTTGCAAGAAAAAAAAAACTCTCTAACACATGATCCAACGAAGCTCTTTTGTTATACAGGATGCCAGAGTAGATCATCTATTATAGCTCCAAAATGCCAGAATAAAAAAATAACAAAGTACTATAACCAAATGCACTCATTTCAGGACTTAAAAATAATGAAAAGGATACACTGCTTCCCTCAAAATTTCCAAAGATAGTATCTGGAGGTGGAGAATGCCACTCCTGCAAGCAAAAGGATATATGATCAAAGAACAAAACAGATAGGATCTGGTATATTTAGCTGATTATCTCTGACAGGTTCTTTTTACAGTGCACCATTAACTTATTGGTAAAAGCTCTCCTATTCAACACCTGCAATAGTTAGCTTGATAAACACTGTCATCGTTATCATTGTCAAGTTATAGTCATTCAATAAAAGAGGAAATGAAGGTGTTTTACTCTAAGATACTACCTTCAATAAAAACAAGTAACTACATGGAATGTGCGGTCAAAAATAGTGCTGTTTTTCTTATGGATATTCAGATTGGGTATGTGAAAATGATATCTGCGTATTTTTTCCCAAAAAAGTACTCCCTCTATTACAAATTATATGACGTTGTCACTTTTCTAGATACATAGATTTTGTTATGCACTTAGATATACGCTATGTCTAGATACATAGTTAAAACAATGTATCTAGAAGACCCAAAACGTCTTATAATTTGGAACGGATGGAGTACTAAATATATACACATGGTAAACTAAGTTAGTGGTCAAAGTGCATTTTGGCAATCTTGTAGATTACAAAATGTCATCCTGTCCTGAGTCCTGAGTCCTGAGTGATGAAGTAGCAGTCAAATGACAGCAGCTGTTCTAGAGAAGCGATGGAATGTGTAATTATGTATCAATCATAGAGAATTAATCATGATGTCTGGCAGAACAGCAAAATGAATGAAAATGGAAGAATGAAAGTGTAACTAGAATAATGTGAATGCAGTGAACAAAGGGACAGAACTAAAATACCTTAGAAAGGAGAATTTGGGACCCAAAGTCCCAAACCCTTAAGTTTTCAGGACAAACTAAACTACTCCCTCCATACCAAATTATAAGACATTCCAAGAATCTTGGAGTCAAAGCATTTCAAGTTTGACCAATAATTTTAGAGAAAATTATAAAGATTTATGACATCAAATAGATATACTATAAAAATATAATTGATAAAGAATCTATTGATACTTAGTTGACATCATAAATATTATTATATTGTTATATAAGTTTGGTCAAACTTGAGATACTTTGACTCTCCAAAATTCTTAGGATGTCTTATAATTTGGGATGGAGGGAGTAGATCCTAAACGTTCCTAAAACATTTCTCCTAAAGAGGCATTGGACAGGTAAATCTTCCACCAACTTGAGGGAATGTGTACTGAAGTATATTTTATTTAGTTTTTTCTTCAGATGCAATTACATTCTGTTCCAAACTTCAGGACCTTCTACATCAAAGGTCTGGTTTTGCCACTGACGAAACACATACCTTTCATCACTGGGAACAAAAGACTGCTTCGAGACTGAAAATTTGCTTGATGGCAGTCCCAGTCCATCTAATAGAACCTCCAGCCCCCCTATACTTCTGAAATGATTTTGTGCACGAGTATTTTCAGATATAGTTGATCTCAGAGAGTACAAAGTTATAAAGTGGAGTGACAGGTCAGTCCACTGCTCTTTCAAATTCAATCTTCGAATAACCCTTAGTAGTTCTGCAAGAAGAAAAAACAGATATGTAAGACAACAATGATGTAAAAATGTGGTCAAATGATATAACAAGAGGACAATTCACTGGAACAATTTCCTTGAATGTTCTGCCAACTGTAGCATATAGAAAAAAAATGCTATACCTTGGTATGGAAAACCACTCTGAATCTATTTACAACATCTAATCAAGAAGTTTTTTCCTTGAACTACGCAGGAGAGCTGTGGGTCGTTTCATTAAGAATTAAAAAGTTTAATAACACATACTCTAGCGGTTTCACAGATATATTGTGTTTGTTATCAGAAACAATCTTGCAGTTTAGTACATGCCAACGTCTTCAATACAACTTAGATATCTAAAAGTGCATAATATAGTACATACTACATAGAACGTTATGTTTAAATAAAAGGAGGGAAGACCCAGTGCTGCTGGTGATGGTATCAAGGTACATCTTACTCTCTCCTCATCTGACTCTCTTTGACCTTCCAAAAAAAATATGATGAAAAAATTGAGGGAAATACCTCTGAATAAACAAATCTACTACTGACAAGTTTTATTAACAAGCCAACTTTTAGTAGCTAGGCAAATGTAAAAGGAACACAAATGATGGACTAGGCAACACAGCTCAGGTTTCGAGCCGATTGGGAAATAAAACAGAGGTGATTCAGATTCACCCTCCTGCGCAGAAAAGAAATAATATGTAGAAAAGGTCCAAGTTTTTTCAGGTTAGTCATCTACATTCAGGGTTGGCACTCAAGTGGCTCAGTTGTTTTTACCAAAAGAAAATTCAATCACATCAGAAAACCCATGGTTTAGACTATTTGATCCCAGGTTTATTCAAGAGTCTTGGCACCATGCATTCTCCTGTAGTACTTTCTATCACGTTCTCAGGTTCATAGTGGAAATACATGTAATCGTCATCTTTCCTGTGATATTTCATTCCTAAAATATTTTGTTCCTTTTTATAGGGCATGCTGAATTTGGAGAAGTTAAACTTCACCGAATTTGACCAACGTTTAATCAATTTGTATGCATGGGCACGTACAAAAATTGCATCAACATGATTGTTATGGTCGGGAATAGTTATAGGCGTCATAACAGGGGCTATTTAGGCAAGGAGGGGTCCCAGGGATCAATCAGGAAGGTGTAGTTCAGGCAAGCAAGAGTTTAGGAGAGGATTATGCTTGTAAATCCTTTATAATCAGTGGTGATCAAGGAATAAACAACCAATTACAGGTAATTCCCATTCTCATCTCCCTTCTCTGTTTCCTCATCTCCCTGCTGCTTACCTCAACACCAGACACCATGGGTAGGAAACCAGAGGCCGAACAGCCGTGACTTCCCACAGCTACCCCATCAGGTCACTCCCCCACGGACGTGACAATGATCTTATAACATGACAAACAAGACTGAATTTTTAGCAGTTGATAACACATTATTATTGAAGAAATTTGTAGTCAAAGTACACTTTTAAAGATTTCTCCAAATCCTAATACACCTGATAAAAGAAGCGGAGGGAGTATGTTTCTAGAAATTATGTAATGTACTTGAAACTATCACCAGACAACTGAGCAAACTAGACTCATATCATGCTTTAAGAGTTACTCAACAATAACGAGTAAGTGTTACAATCATACTATCATATACCAACACCGAGAAGATAACTTTACCTACTAACCAATTGACACCACCAGCTTCCATAACTGAAACAATGGCCTTTTTCTGCCAATTTCTATCAGAAACCATGTTTTTGGAAGTATTTGGAGCAACTGTGGCCAAATAGTTGCTTGATGGGGTATGCCTGGAGCTGTTTATTACAAACTGTGAAATCCTTGTTGTACTTGGTTCCAGATCCATGAAGTTTGAAATTATAGTAACAATGTACACAAGAACCTTTTGCATTGTCCTCATGTTCTCTACAGTTTTATTTGACAGTTCTTCATCTGCGGCAAGCAAGCTGGTCAAGGTCTTCAGCTTTACAACTGCGGCTGAATATACGAGAGAAAAATCAGTTAGGGCAATATCCACAGCAAAAGTAAACATATATCAGTATATCAGTTGTCATAGTCTTCTGCTACAAAGTGTAATTGTTATCAAAGAAAGAAATAAAAAGGAAATGAAATAAATCTAGAAGTATTAATACTTGTAGCCAAGTAAAGAGAGTGTACCTTTCAAAAGAGCTGTGACTTTCTGCACACCTCCATAATAACTAAATACTTTACAGTTATGCACTGAGCGCGTAAGAATTGTCAAACCTTCTGTGTTTAATCCCAGGTCACCCAATAACTCCGAAATGTTAGCGGAGGATTCTGGATAGCTGCTGCCTAACAATGCAGGAAAAAAAGATCCAAATTTATCATTTTAGTTGCCAAGCCTAATAAACCACTGAATAATAAACAATTGTCACATATTACAATCGTGTATTCTTAAATCAGACATCAAATAATGCAGCTACTACTAAACCAATATCAACAATTCAGCGGAATGCCAGGATGTGTTTCCTCACCATAAGGAACAGATTCATCATCAACAAAAAAAAAGGCCCAGAGTTGGATAAGTTTTTTTGCTGGTATGTTAGTGACTTAGTGCCTTCAGAAATTTAGACTACATCAACAGCCAGGATGATAACTGTGCTATATTCAGCAAAAACAAGTCAGCATTTATCTGATTTACAGAGCCCTTCATATAAGTTCTGCCAGCTTGAGGGAATTCACAAACATCACCAAAAGCACACATCTAATTTTTAAATGTACAAGTATATAACACTGATGTAGTTACTGGGTAAAATTGCTGTCTTAATTAATGATATCTAAAGTTTGGGGGAAAATGTTATGCGCCTTTCTTAGAACAATATGGAAACTTATGAATGGCAGCTTGAAAAGGTACAGCTGTAGTGTCAAGTACAGACCACAAAAGTTGTATGATTATAATATAAGATATGTTGATATGAGAACTACTTTTTGTTTGATAGATCCACTTACTTTCAGTGATAGATGAAGTTATTTGAGAAATCTCTTGAATGAGAATAAGAATGACCTCAGAAGGATGACCAGTAGAGCATCCTAAAACTGTATCATCTGATAATGGTTCCTGATTGACTGATTGCTCAATATGGCCTGGCTCCCAATCTTTAAATACTTTTACAAAATGCATAACAAACGTTTGCAGGGACTTCTTCTTTTCAGCCTATATGAAATTGTTAACAATGAAATGAGGAGACATGATCTCACTTTGAAAAGAAGTACTTCCCACGAAAATGTCACAGAAGCCTAGTAACTTCAAGTATATCTATGTTAAAGCTAAAAGTGAAAAATTCTTATAGTTCCATCCTTAAACTAAGCTATAAGGTCTAAAGACAACTTAATACCATTCATGGTCTTACATTCTTTTTCCTCCTGTCCTCATACAGGATACCAAGTGAGAAAGCTAGTCATATTACTCACTCAACCAAAAGTATCTTATGGGGATTGTTGAAAGATAGGACAGAATACATTGACTGACTGTCATATTACATTGCTGGAAGTTTCAATGCTAGGATGCGATGCAATAAGTACTGGTTAGTCAAAACGATTCTTCGATTACATCTGATATAATCCAAGGAAAGGTCTGTGAAGGCAAACCAACATTGTCAGCCAGGTACCTTGTCAATGCCACTCTCATACTTCTGCCAAAGTGCATTAAGGACTCCTTCCTCACCACTGTCACTGGAATCACAAAACACATGATTGAGAGAGAAGAAACATAAGCATATCAGATTGTGTTGTAACAATACAAGGAGCAATAAGCATAGCCAGACAGAGTAACCCACTCAGCCATTCGATTGCCTGATTCAATGCACCCTCCATAACATGATACAAAGGATACTTTTACCCTTCATCATCCATTTAACTGTCATGCACACTGGCATAGAAAAGTATGACGAGTTAACTAGACAACACAACAACATTGTCTCACTACATTATCTCGCTACAGCTTAACCAGTTAACATTCAACATATTCATTCATCTAATTCCATTGCAGCTACCCATGAGCACGAGTTAACATCACGATGCTTCACCAATCACCAACGACAGCTAAAAGGTGGTGCAAAGCACAGAAGCGAAGTAGAAAATGCAACAGCGAGCTCGAAATTCACTGGCTCGCCCGCTAACAAATGGCAGCCACCAACACCAGGGTTGAAACAAGCAAGTCGCATTGCCCACGGTAAACGAGGCACGCCACGCGTGGTTACCTGAAGCGGACCCTTGGGGACGGCGGGGCGGCGACCCTGTCCTGGGAGGGGGACCCGACGGCTCCTCGGTCTCCGCCTCCGCCGCCCCCGCCGGCGCCGCCCCCCGGCGAGGCGGGCGCCGACTTGCGGAGGAGATCGGCGACGCCCTTGACGATGTTCATCGCCCCCGATCCGGCGCTAGCAGCAGCGGCAGTGGCAACAGCGCATCACCGCCGCGGCGAAGACGACGACGACGACGACGCGACGACGCGAGGCGAACCCGCTGGATTCGGTTCGAACCCAATCCAGCCCCACCCGATTCACAGGTAGTGACAGAAGTGGAGACGGCGAGATCGCGTGAGGGGAATTGCAACAGGATAAAATGTTCCGGCCGGTTTTCTTCCAGCGAGCGAGTTTTTTTTTTTTAATTAACAGTCAGATCGAGGAGTGCGAGGGGAGAGGAGGGATCTGGCCATCTGGAGGCCTTCTGGAAGGAAGGGAAGCGATGGTCCGGTGGGGTTATTTCTCGGTAGGGGAGGAGTTCAGGGAGAAAATTACAAAATAACCATACTGTTATAGGGGCTTTTGTGATAAAAACCGTTGCGATCATACGATGGGCTGGGCTGGGCCGGCAGACTTCTTTTCATCTTTGGTGCTGAAGAAAACCCGATAATTTATTGTCGGAATGCAGAGTTGACCGGCTGTTGCGGGCGGGTGTCACTGATCATTGATCAATTGTTAGGCAACTGTTAACTTCGGTTGGTTTTTTTTATTCCTTAGATTTGGTGGTATTTTTAAAATCTTAGAGAGTTAAAGCATGATAGTTTATTAATATTATAAAGAAAAATATAAAAATATATGATATTAAATAGATATATTATTAAAACATAATTGATGAAGAATCTAACGATATTTAGTTGGTATTATAATATTATTATAGTATTATATAAGCTTAGTCAAACTTTGAATGTTTTGACTTTTAAAAAACATTTATAATGATTTATAAGTTGGGATGGAGAGGTAGTAACTTCGGCTACGTTCTATTTCGCCCAAAGGTGAGCCTTGAGCCGATATGATGACCCATTTTCATCTTTTCACCTTGTCAAATAACCCATGCCACCGTTAAATCCACATGTGCTTGTTGATGTATTGTTACTCCTCTGTTTTTAGTTATATGTCGTTTATGGGGAAAAAAATAGTTTATTTGGGCCTTTTTTCAGAAAGAAATTTTTTTTAAGTTTGTTCTCTAGAGTGGTGGCAAGAACAACCGTAATTGTAAGCTTCTATGAGCTGATTTTTTGTTAATATCTAACTCCAGCTTGTTGGTGAAGATGAACTTGTATCCTTTAGGTTTTCTGATTTTATTTATACCACAATATTCAAACTTATGAAATTGGACTACATTTCCTACATTCTAAAAGGGGTATGAAATAATGAATAATATCAACATCATAAGGAACTCTTAATATGAAGTTTGGATGCAGGAAAGGGTTCACCACCAAGGATGACCCGCGAAGTAGGAGTGAGCAATGGGACAAGGTGGGTTTTGTTAAAGGTTGAACAATGATGGGAAGGAAACCAAGATGAAATCTAAATGTGCTTAGACGATGAGCTAAATATGGATAGGAAATATACAATATTGGTATATATGTACCGTCTGGTACTGTAGCCAATTTAAAAACAGGCCGGGTAAAACGGGATAGAGGGAGTAAATATAAATACTTCGCATGTTAAAATCAACACACAAATAATAGCACAATATTTTTGAGCCACATTCAATTAAAGAAGGATTAATTTTAGTAAGTGTCACAAAATGTATGATAGACAATCTGGTCAAAAGACTACCTCTTTCATAGTTTATTGCCCGTGATGCGGCTATCGGTTATCCTGATATACATGAAACTAAACAAGAATAAATATATCCTAGCAGCAAGGCAAACATAATGATCACCTTGACTCTTAACTAAAATCAGGAGTATATACAAGTTCCAGTATCTTGTGTAATAAAGCAACGGAGTCCATTATCACACATCTGAAAGCCAAAAAAGAAATGATTGAATCAACATATAGTGTACAAGAACGGAAATCAATGTTTTCTGATTGTCCACAAGAGACAAAAAAAAAAGCATTGGCATTCACTATTATGGCACCATACTGTCTTTGCAAACCATCAAATTATCAATAAAACCGCATGTCCAAACTCAATAACAAATGTAATCATACGTATAGTCAGTGCATCATCTTCGGATTCTCTTAGGGCAGTCTCAGTAAGAGGTTCCATCTCTTAGTTTACAGGACATTGAAATTGACCATGAAATATCTCTCTGGCACAATGCATAATTTCATATCCCTCCATCCATTAGTATCCTTCATTTAAGCAATTTTTTTTCTAATAGTCTCCTTCGTCTGCGTGCGTGTGACTCCTCGGAGTCGCATGCGGCCATGCACTTTAATCCGAGATTTATTAGGACGTTGCCTCCTGTTTGCTTCTCCGTTTCGCATGCGTGCGATAATCACGGTGTGGGAGCCTGAGTGGTTTTTGCATGAGTGACGGCGTTAAACGGAGATGCATAGCGGAGGAAATAAAGGGGCCAAGCATGGGTCCCACCTCACCCTCTCTCTTTCTTTCCCTTCTTCCCCACCGCTCCCTTCTACCTTCCCGCTCGCCCCCGCGCCCCGACCGCCCGAGCCCGCGGTGGATCTTCGTGCTCGCCCCAGCGAAGCCCACGGCTCACCCCCACGCCTCCACACCCCCGCCGGCAGAGCCCGCGGCGGAGCCTCGCCCCGCGCCTCGGACGGCTGAGCTCGCGGCGGAGCTCTGCGCTCGACCCCACGCCTCGGCCGGCGGAGCCCACAGCTCGCCCCCGGCCCCGTCCAGCAGATCCCGCGGCGTAGCTTCGCGCTCAACCCCGCGCCCTGAGCGGCAGAGCTCACGGCCGAGCTCCCGCTCGCCCCCGCGCCCTGGCCGGCGGAGCTCGCGACCCGCCCGTGCGCCCCGGCCGGCGGAACGTTGAAGTCTTGACGTCTCTTGTTTCCTCTTAGGAGTAGAGAAGGGATAACTATATTGTTTCATAGTTGATACGATTAAGAATTGTTGATACGACTAAGATCGTACAAAGCTGTGAATTCCGATCATACACTTGAGCTCTGTTTTCAACGGTGGAGCAGCTCTATTTAGTTTTAGTTTATTCAGTTAAAAAGTATTTAACAACTATCCTAATTGTTGACAAGGACGGAATGTCTGATATTCTTATTTTTTATTTTCTTCTTTTTATTTATTTTTCTTATTTCTCTCCATTAACCATTTAACCTTATCTGGTCACCTACCTTCCACCGCATGTGCTTTCTCTTGGTTGCCCCTGTTCCCACGCGCAGGAGCCCAGAAGCTTGCCTCCTCAGCTGAGTCAGCGTCCTCGACAAATAGTTTTTCAAATGGGCCAAACGCTATGGGCTAGCACGAGCACGGCCCGAAAAAGCACGGCCCGAGCACGACATGACACGAAGGCTATAGTGTGAGTGCCGGCATGGGCAAGTCATAGTACCGTGTCTGGGCCGCAACTCTGGCCCGTAGTGCTGGCACAGGCACGGCACGACTAATGGACTGGCACGACGACGACCCGATCGATTATTTGTCACGGTTGGATGAGATCAGGGATTTTTGAACCGATGGATGAACATATATATACATATACATGACCTAATCCCTAGCTCCCACATCTTCCAAACTCCCACGCCGCCGCCTCTATTTTCCCTCTCCCGCATCCTTCCTTCTCCCTCTCGGTCCCGGCCTCCCGTGCCTTCTCCCTCCTCGAGAGCCCGCGACGGCAGTAGGCCAGCAGCGCAGCATCACACGGCGGCGGCGGCCTCCCTCTCCCTCCCGTCAGCTTGTGCCCCTCCCTCCCTCCCACAGCCTCTCAGCTCCTCCCGGCCTCAGCAGCGACGAGAGCTGCGGCGACAGCGGCGACGCGACGCGCGGGATCCATGTCGCGGCGGCGGCGCTACAGAGGGCTGGCAGGGGCACGCGTGGGCTGTCGTGTCTAGCAACACGGCACGGCACGGCTCCAGCACCTTAGTGTCGTGCCTGGGCCATGGCGGCAACACAGTGGCATGTCCTGGCACGGCACGGCAGGCACGTGTGCCTAACGTGCTCGTGCCTCGCGCGTGCCGTGCTCTAGCGTGCCCGTGCCCGTGCCCGTGCCCGTGCCGGGCGGTCCGTTTGGAAAACTGACGGCAACAGCCTCCCTTGCGCCGCCGCCAGCAGCCTTGCCCAGCCCAGCGCCCACCGCCACCGCCAGGGGCTCGCCTCATCTGGAGTCGCCGTTTGCAAGTTTAGCTGAGAGGATGGGAAGTTCGCATGGATTGATGGCCTCGGACACCGAGAGGAGCCTCGCTTCCATCTTCGTCTGTCTCGCACCTCGCCTCCACCGCGGTCGGCGAGTCGCCCCATCACGGTTAGGCTATCCGCGGCCGCGTGCTCGGCTGCTCGCCTCTGCCCCGGTGCCCCACCGCGCTCGTCCCGGGCTCGCCGCCACGCGCGGCTCTCCTGCACGCGCGGGCCGCTGCCACGCACGCTCGTCCGCGCCGGCGAAAGGAAGAAGCCCGAGCCGGCCGGAGGAAAAAAGCGTTTTATTTTTTGCGAGAGGCAGGGGGTCGAGCTCGAGCAGGCGTGCCCCACTTGTCTTGTCGAGGCACGCAAATGGCAGGCGGGGCGGTGGAGCGAGCGGGGCGAAAAAAGTGGTGTGGACGATTCCTGTTGCCTCTTTATAGGTGTAGAGATCAGGGTTTTCCTAACCCTTTGCCGACCGGCAACCGCTCACCGGCGGTTTGGCGGTAACCGTCGGTTACCGTCCAAATCGGCCCCAAACCGAACGGTTTGGAATTTGAATTCAAACCCCGTAGTTCATTCGGTTGGCGACCGGTAACCGGTCGGTTAGGGCCGGTTATCGTCCGGTTTGGTCGGTAACCGGTCCTAACCGCCGGGTGCTCTTTTTTTTTCTTGAAAAAATCATTTTTTTGCATGACCTTTGCACATAATGATGTAAATAGAACACACAATTCATGGAAAAATAGTGTGACACAAATGGACAACCTATCGAAATATCATAGTGATGCACTAGCCACAAATTCACGACGAAAATAACGTAGTTCACCGTTGCAACAACAAATCGTCCATAGAAATACCTTGTGTCGTAGACATGCAAACATCATGGTCATTGGCGTTGAATATAAGGGAAGATCCCGTTTCGGCACGCCTCCTCATACTCCGCGGTGGACATTAGAGCGATACCGCGCATCTGGAGCCCAGCCTTGTAGTCTATCCATGATTGACCCGTCCAATGAGCTGTGGTCTCCTATTCCTACACTAACATGTTGTAGAAATTCGGGTCTTGCCATTCGTAGACCCATCTAGTGGCCGGCTGCGTGCTGATGTCAGGAACGGGGTATGTAAACCACCACCGTACGATGTATCACTGTACGAGGAAGAGGAGTATTGTGGCGTGCCGTAGCAGTCCGTCGGGTTGTAAGCTCTCCTCTGCGATTCCGGTTGCCCATGGTCGCGGTCCTGAGTAGCATGTATGAAGTCCGTCTCACCTGCAGCCGACCATAATTAGTACTAGTGAATAGTCATAGACATAAAAAAAATGTCTGTAGCAATTGATACCTGTGAAACGAAGTCCACCAGCATCACCAAGACCACTATCACCAGCACCAACTGCAGAACCCCTAGCCCCACCACCACCACCACCACCACCACCACCAGCTGCAGTGTCATCGTCACCACTATCACTGTCTCCACTGTCATGTGCTGAGCTGCTGTCATCGGACTCCTAGTTCCGTGGACTTTCCTCACCCTCCTCGCCATCATCCGTCGAAGCATCGCTAGTGACAGGTTGTTGCACTCGCTTTCCCTTTCGTTTCTGGCTTTTGGGGTCCTCCTGCCTAGGTCCCGTCTGGTATTTTCTTTTGCCAAGATGCGTGTCATCCACATGTCTACGGGTCCAATCACTGATGGGCCCAAAATCGTCGGGGTCCACTTGGTCTCTGTCATCACAAAGAATGAATCATATTATTAAAAGTATGGTTCGTTAGTGGCTAACAAAGTACATCAACGTACCTCACAATATGGGACGGAAGAGGGATGTCCGTTTCTTCATCCCACCACTGTATACTAGACAATCTTGCGTGAGCATAATGTCCTTCCTTGGATTTTCCCCACCTACTATGCAAGAACTCGGGAGATCCCATCCACTCCATAAAACGATCACGCTTCCGATGGAAGCTCTCCATGAACATGTAGTTGGTCTCAAACCTAGTGGCATTCCATTTGACCAACTCACCACCAATGACTTCCCTCATCATTGCATTCAACTGGCCATGGTTGTGCAACCAAGTTGAAATACGCTTGCATACAGTGATCATACCTGCATGCTCTGGCCTTTGACCAATGTCCTTCAGCATCAAGTTGATGGTGTGTGCAAGGCAAGGTGTCCAAACAATATGCTCATACTCCTCGTTCAATCTCTGGCATGCTCTCTTGAAGTTGGCGCCGTTGTCCGTGACGATATGCACGATATGCCAGCACCTATCTCCTCAACCACCTTGCAAATCAGCTGCACAAGTAGGCACAACATTTAGTGGAACCAAGAAAACATAGTGCATGTGAACTGGCATAATATTTTGGACGTACCCCCAATAAATAAGATGAATCTTGGCTTCTGCCAGTCGCATCAACTGACTTGTGGAACCACATGACGCCATTGCAATAGATCAAAAAATTGATGACATTCATTCTTGTCGGGCCCGTCCACGAATCACACATCAACGTGACCCCAAACATGGGCCACTCATTCTGAAACTTTGCGTACCGGCTCTGCAGGTCCTTCTCGTTCTGATCGAGGTACTTCCCATCTATATCCTTTCCACTGGGTGACGCGATGCCTTCACCTGCAATCGTAAGCGAATCATGAGACTAGAGAAATATACGTAATGACATAGGTCTCCAAGTATATGTACTTACCCCACTTCTGCGTTTCCCTGACCGCACTAACAAAGTACGGATTGTCCGCCTGTCTCCCGGGGATTCCTGCAGTATGGAAAAACTTTCCCCAAGCTTTCCCAATTGCGTCATTCGCGTTCCTTCCCCTCTGCGTCCATAACCCTATATCAATCCTTGTCTGCTTCAGTCCACCCCTCGTACCGGCTGCCAAGTTGTAGTCATCCACCGCCGCAGGGGTCTGCCTCTGTGAAGCAGGCCTCCGAAACATCCTCTGCAAAGGATTGCCCCCCTGCGAAGCAGTACCACTACCATTGCCACCTCCACGCTCGTAAGCGCCTCCTCTCCGCTGCACCCCCTCTTGGTACTCATATTCTGCTCTGGACTGATTAACGGCTGCCTGCAACTGAGCCTCGTATTCGCCATCGTCAAGGGGGTGGTTGCCCTCCGCTGCAGCAGCCTCTCGTGCAACCCTCTGCTGAGAGCGGTCACTAGTTGCCTGCCTAGTTCTGTCGATGTCCTGGTGAAAGTACTCCTGGACTTCTTTGGGCACCTTGCTGCAGTGGATCACCTCCGTTCCGCGCGCAGCCAAATGCTGCTTCAATCGGGAAGCACCACCCCCGGCTTTTTGTGTACGACAGTAATTGCATCTCTAACCGGGAGCAAGATTCTCACCATGCTCCCATACCACGTCTCTCGGCATTGTCTTCCTGCACAAATGGACAACATAAACAAATCAAACACATGCATCAAATCATACCGCAAATAAACCTAAATCCTAACATACACCTAAATCCTATATCAATAAAATCCTAAATCCTACATACATCCTAAAGCAAATCAATCCGCAAATCCTAAATCCTAAACCAAATAAACCTAACTCCTATATACATCCTAAGTCAAATCCTACCTAAATCCTACAATAAATATTTTCTGCATCCTATACTCCATCAATCCTACATCCTAGAGCTTGTTATAACTAAATCCTACAACTAAAACAACTACAAATGTAAGGAAATGAAAAAACAAAAAAAAGCTTACCGAGCGAACCCGAGCGGTTACCGTTCGCCCGGTCGGTAACCGACAGCGCCCGGTCGGTAACCGCGCGGGGGAGGGAGACCTGGCGGCGGGGTCGGTTACCGACCAAATCTCTCGGTAACCACCGCCGACCGAACGGTTACCGAGGCTCGGGGGCGGACGCGGGCGACGCTTGGGCGGATTGGTTCGGGGAGCTGGCGAATAGGGTTTGGGGAGCCGACAGCCCCCCCCCCCACGCCGACAACCCCCTTGTATGAGGCGCCAGGACCAAATGGGCCGCATGGGCCCTTAACGAGCGGGCCGGTTTTTTTCTTTTTTCTTTTTTTTTTCAAACTTAAACACGTCCAAAAAATAGCAAACGAACTCCAATTTGAAAAATTTTTACACCATTCGACTCTATAAATCATGAACTATTTTTAGGAATTTTTTCAGTTTTTTTTTGAAATTCAAATTTGAAATTTGAATTCAAACCGGTACCGAAACCGAACCGGTCCCGGGCGGTTTGCCGGTAACCGGTCGGTAACCGCGGTTACCGTTCGGTTTGGAAAACCCTAGTAGAGATTGCATAGAAGGAACCAACGGTGCAATATGATATTCTTGGTTTATTTGGTGCATATGGTCTGACAGTAGGCACTCGCGTTCACGTCTATCTCTTTTCCTTCGTTTCATTTATTTTTTTATTCAATAACACCGAACCACAAAGACTTTTTTTCTCAAAGAAGCAAAGTTGGTCTCTCTATGGGTGAATGCAAGTTTGTCTACATTATATGATCAATGGCTTCAACACCTTTAGTCGATAGGGTTTTTATTCTTATTTTCTTCTCCTTTTTTGTTTCTTAGAAGCTTTTATTTAAACTTTCTTTCTTCCTTTGTAATTCTGCATGTAACTTCTTGTTTTTTCTTTGTTACAAAATCTTCTGTAGGGCTTTTGCTCCTCCAGTTTCTTCAAAAAACACACACAAAAGAAGGGGTGATAGACACGAAGGGCTCCTCGCGTCATCCGTACGGGCGACCGGGGGGCGACACAGCCGGCCACCAAACCTCGCCGCACCTGCTCCCTCGGCCGCCGTCGTCGCTCTCCGTCTAGCGGCGGCGACAGCGGCGGCCCGCTGCGACGCCTAAGGCTCCACCGCTGCAGCAGCAGCCGCTCTCTCTCTCCCTTCCTCCCCTCTCCTTTTCCCCTGCGAGCTCTGTTCATGGATCGAAGGCCAGCGAATCTTCAGATCAATGTCATTGGAGTCCGGATCAGGTGCCCTCCTTCACAGATCCGGCGTTACCAGGGCCGCCAGCGGCTTCGCCACTGCCCCCACCCCTCCAACGAGCTCCGTGGGGTTGGGGCCGGTGGCGGCCAGGCTGGGGCCCATGCCTGCCTCTCTAGCCAGTGACTGGGACGGAGGCCGCACCTGCCTGGCTTGGGCCGCCGGCGGACTGGCTCGCTGGCTGGCCGTTCGGCTGGCCGGAGACGGGCTAGGTGTAACCTTGCAGCGGAGCAGGGCGCATAGTTTGGCCGGGGGCGAGTCGGCGGTGAGGCAGCGTGCCCATTTTCTTCTTCTTCGCTCTCTTTTTGTAGCTTCCTAGCAATGGCATCGTGCGCATAGTTCGGCCGCGGGCTTGCCGGCGGTGGGGCTACGTGCCCATGGCCTTCGTGCCGGCGCGCACCTCCCACTGCCGCGGGCGAGTCCGGGAACGGCTCCGCGTGGTGTGGCGGCGGCCGACAACCCCCACCTTCCTCTCCGCTCGACGACGAAGATAGTCGGTGCGCGCCTCCCACTGTCGCGGGCGAGCCCTGAAACGGCTCTACGCGGTGTGGCGGCGGCCGACAACCCCACCTTCCCCCCCGTCCGACAACGACGACTGTCAGTGCGCGCCTCCCACTGTCGCGGGCGAGTCCGGAAACGGCTCCGCGTGGTGTGGCAGCGGTCGGCAACCCCACCTTCCCCTCCATCCGACGACGACGACTGTCGCTGCGCGCCTCCCACTGTCGCGGGCGAGTCCGGAAACGGCTCCGTGCGGTGTGGTAGCGACCGACTACCCCCCTAAGTCCAAGTTTGGACTCCGTTCGGCGCATGCAAAGGTTCTGGGCGAAAGCTCAGCTCAGATCAGTTTGGGCCAATGGCGAGGAAACCACTTCTTAAAGGCGTCATTGAAGAATCTCTTGTTGCCGCCTCTCGGATCACTCTGCTCAACTCCTCGGCACAAGGCTTAGGCGAAAGCCTTGCCAAGGTCATGCAGAGTCATCTTGCTCCATGCCGATGGCCGACGATGATTACGTTGTGGCGTCATTTACCTTCTTGGAGGCATCGTTGAAGAGTTCTTGTGTCTTGGTGTTGTTCTTTCTTGTCCCCTTTGGTGTATCTTGGTTGTGCTTATGTTCGCCCTTGTGCGCGGGTGAAAGGTCCTATGCGATGGCTAGAGGGGGGTGAATAGCCTAATTTAATTTTCTACAAAGTACCTGAAAGGATCAAGATGCCCAAGAGGGTGGGGTGAATTGGGCTCTTTTTAATTTCTAAACAAGAATTAAACCTATAAAGAGCCAATTAACCCCCTAGTGCCTAACGCTTGTGTGTCCTAGCTAGAAAGCGATAGCAATTCAATAGAAAGCGAAAACTTCCTACACAATTCTAGTATGAATTGAAAGACAAGTGCGGAAAGTAATGCGGTAATAAAGAGCTAGGGAAAGAGATGCTTGACTGGCGATGTTTTGCCGAGGTATCGAGGGAGTCGACAAATCCCCCTAGTTTCCTTTGTTGGGCACCTCGCAAGGTATAGCTCCCCCCCAATTCCCCCCAAGGGATGAGGGCTCTCTACGGGGGTGTTTTTTGGCCATCCCGGGTCGGTGAATCGCCCACAACCGTCACAACGTCGATGGAGAAGGGGCCCCAATCCTCCGGGGTTTCCCTTTTCCCCCGAGCACCACCAGGGGCCCTCTAGGTGATGTCGATCAACCCAAGGGGTAACAAGCCTCGATCCCTTTGCTTGACTCCTTTAAGCTTCAAATAGAGGAGGGACACTTGAACTTTGGATGAACTAGAGGAGGGGGGATGGTTCGCGTATTTTTCCCCTCTCTCTCTAGGGCTCTTGCTCTCTTCCCAACCCTTTCAACAAAATCAAAAAAATCTAAAGAGCAAAGGCCCAAGGGGGGGGAGGAAAATGGGAGGGGCTAAAAATAGACCCTTTTTAAAAAATGCCTGGGCTGGGGAACTTTAAGGGTTTGGGACGGAGCTCTGTCGCTGGGGGAGGACGGTGTCGCAAAGCCCAAGGTAGTTTGTTTATAGTTTTTGGGGGAGGACGTCCCACGCC